>OX381706.1:91267425-91462309 GCA_947462335.1 Harmothoe impar
GACTTTGTTCTCCACACCATGACTACCACAAGGATGTCTGCCCACAAGGGGATCCAGACCGTGTTCCGTGTGTGGGTGTCACAGGGTGGATCCCCTACACCTACATCATGTCAGAATCCTGGTACCCTTCTCTGCGTCCTCCCACTAAGTAAGAGGTACCATTCAACCCTTTAAGGACCACATAATGCATAAATGCATCATGCCCTTGGTCGATATGATGCTTGGATGCAGCCCTGGTGAGTAACTTGCCAGGGCTGCATCCGAGCATCATGACGACCCTATTGGGCTGAAACTCTCCTGTCGGGGGTCGGCATGATGCAGCAATGCAGCACCGGTGAGTTACTCCCCAGGGTTGAATTGGTGCATCATGCCGACAAATGTTACATTTAGAGGCATGCCGTCCTTAAAGGGTTAAGATACCAGTTTTAGGTTTATTTATCATCAGGATGCACCAACGTAACCCTGGTGAGTAACCACCGACAATGCATAATGCACACCCTTTTGGAGTGCATCGACCCGTATTGCACGCATGATGCATTCACACTCAAAAAGTAAACTTGTCTCCAGACTCTTCCAAGTGACGATCATGAAATAAACGAGTCAAAAACCTGTCTAAGTGACAAGGAGGCAGGTCTTCTAGCGGGAGATAGAAGACGCACTTGGCATGTGCCAGCCCAGAACCCGACATTTGCCAGCTCCAGATTCTATTTGTGGGATGGTAAACTGATAGGTTAGACAACTTTTGACTTGTTTGTTTTATGATAGTCACTTCGATGAGTCTGGAGACAAGCTGACGTTTTCAGTGCACGCAGCACTTTTGCGCTATTCACCAGGGCTGCATTCATGCATCTTGCCATTGCTGCACTGTGCTGCCCTTAGAGGGTTAGGGGCGTTGTTCTGACGTACCGGGATGTGGAGGTGACAGGATGACAGACCTCAGTACACTGAGTACAGGGGTCACACAGGAGGTTGGACACGTGTCACTCACACCTCAACACGAGGATGCAATGGTTTTGATCTAGGATTTGCACACCATAGGTGTGGTGACCGGCTTTTTTTAAGGATTTAAAAAAAAGGATTTTGTGTGTGTTTGATGGTATACAGAAGCCATGATGTATTTATGCATCACTGTAGTTAAAGCAGTGTGCTGTCCTTAAAGGGTTAGTGAAAAGAAGTCATGATGCATTCACGCATCACTGTGTAGTTAAAGCAGTGTGCTGTCCTTAAAGGGTTAGTGTAGAGAAGTCATGATGCATGAATGTATCACTGTGTAGCTGCAGCAGTGTGCTGGCCTTAAAGGGTTAGTCTAGAGAAGCCATGATGCATGAATGTATCACTGAGTAGATTGATTGATTGATTGATTGATTTGTTTAACGTCCAGACGTACATCAAGTACCTCACGGGACATCTCAAGTTGGCAAGGAGTCATCCACAAATAGTGGTAGTCTGCCTTGCAGTAGTAGGACAGGGTATCACTGTGTAGTTTAAGCAGTGTGCCATCCTTAAAGGGTTAGTTCACAGAAGGCATGATGCATGAATGCATCACTGTGTAGTTACAGCAGTGTGTTGTCCTTAAAGGGTTAGTGTAGAGAATTCATGATCAATGAGTGTATCACTGTGTAGCTGAAGGAGTGTGTTTTCCTTGAAGGGTTAGTTCAAATAGGTCATGATACATGAATGCATCACTGTGTAGTTACAGCAGTGTGTTGTCCTTAAAGGGTTAGTGTGGAGAAGTCATGATCAAGGAATGTATCACTGTGTAGTTGAAGCAGTGTGTTGTCCTTAAAGGGTTGTTTCATAGAAGTCATGATGCATGAATGCATAACTCTGTAGTTAAAACAGTGACTGTCCTTAAAGGGTTAGTTCACATAATTCATGATGCATGAATGCATTAATGTGTAGTTGCAGCAGTGTGTTGTCCTTAAAGGGTTAGTGTAAAGAAGTCATGATGCATTAATGCATCACTATGTAGTTGCAGCAGTATGCTGTCCTTAAAGGGTTAGTGTAGAGAAGTATTGATGCATGAGTGTATCACTGTGTAGCTGAAGGAGTGTGCTGGCCTTAAAGGGTTACTGTAGAGAAGTCATGATGCATGAATGTATCACTGTGTGGTTAAAGCAGTGTGCCATCCTTAAAGGGTTAGTTCACGGAAGTCATGATGCACGAATGCATCACTGTGTAGTTACAGCAGTGTGCTGTCCTTAAAGGGTTAGTGTAGAGACGTTATGATGCATTTATGTATCACTGTGTAGTTGCAGCAGTGTGCTGTCCTTAAAGGGTTAAAGAAGTCATGATGCATGAATGTATCACTGTGTAGTTGCAGCAGTATGCTGTCCTTAAAGGGCTAGTGTAGAGAAGTCATGATGCATTCATGCAGCACTGTGTAGTTGCAGCAGTGTGCTGTCCTTAAATGGTTAAAGAAGTCATGATGCATGAATGTATCACTGTGTAGTTGCAGCAGTGTGCTGTCCTTAAAGGGCTAGTGTAGAGAAGTATTGATGCATGAGTGTATCACTGTGTAGCTGAAGGAGTGTGCTGGCCTTAAGGGGTTACTGTAGAGAAGTCATGATGCATGAATGTATCACTGTGTGGTTAAAGCAGTGTGCCATCTTTAAAGTGTTAGTTCACAGAAGTCATGATGAATGAATGCATCACTGTGTAGTTACAGCAGTCTGCTGTCCTGAAAGGGTTAGTGTAGAGAAGTCATGATGCATTCATGCATCACTGTGTAGTTGTAGCAGTGTGCTGTCCTTAAAGGGTTAGTCTATAGGAGTCATGATGCAGGAGTGTATCACTGTGTAGGTGAAGCAGTGTGCTGTCCTTAAAGGGTTAGTCTATAGGAGTCATGATGCAGGAGTGTATCACTGTGTAGGTGAAGCAGTGTGCTGTCCTTAAAGGGTTAGTATACAGGAGTCATGATGCAGGAGTGCATCACTGTGTAAGTGAAGTAGTGTGCTGTCCTTAAAGGGTTAGTCTACAGGAGTCATGATGCAGAAGTGTATCACTGTGTAGGTGAAGTAATGTGCTGTTCTTAAAGGGTTAGTCTACAGGAGTCATGATGCAGGAGTGTATCACTGTGTAGGTGAAGCAGTGTGCTGTCCTTGAAGGGTTAGTCTACAGGAGTCATGATGCAGGAGTGCATCACTGTGTAAGTGAAGTAGTGTGCTGTCCTTAAAGGGTTAGTAAACAGGAGTCATGATGCAGGAGTGTATCACTATGTAGGTGGAGCAGTGTGCCCTCCTTAAAGGGTTAGTCTATAGGAGTCATGATGCAGCAGTGTATCACTGTGTAGGTGAAGTAGTGTGCTGTCCTTAAAGGGTTAGTCTACAGGAGTCATGATGCAGGAGTGTATCACTATGTAGGTGGAGCAGTGTGCTGTCCTTAAAGGGTTAGTCTACAGGAGTCATGATGCAGGAGTGTATCACTGTGTAGGTGAAGCAGTGTGCTGTTCTTGAAGGGTTAGTCTACAGGAGTCATGATGCAGGAGTGTATCACTATGTAGGTGGAGCAGTGTGCCGTCCTTAAAGGGTTAGTCTATAGGAGTCATGATGCAGAAGTGTATCACTGTGTAGGTGAAGTAGTGTGCTGTCCTTAAAGGGTTAGTCTACAGGAGTCATGATGCAGGAGTGTATCACTATGTAGGTGGAGCAGTGTGCCGTCCTTAAAGGGTTAGTCTACAGGAGTCATGATGCAGGAGTGTATCACTGTGTAGGTGAAGCAGTGTGCTGTCCTTAAAGGGTTAGTCTACAGGAGTCATGATGCAGGAGTGTATCACTGTGTAGGTGTGCAGGAGTGTATCACTATGCAGGTGAAGCTGTCCTTCAAGGGTCAGGCTGAAGTTCACGAATGCACCCACCACCTCAGCTTGCTCGGATTTACTAATACTACCACACAGCACCCAGGTCACGCACCACTGCCTGCCGCTGAGGGCAGTATACAGGAGCCTAGAGACTGGTCTGTGCCTACGGTTCGCGGCCGCTATGCTAAACCTTTGGGACGCGATTCTTCTCTTTGACCTTACCGCGTGTTCATATCCATGTAAACTGACCGGACCCATTGGAAATGGTGCCGGTCAACAACCAACCAGGTCCCCTTATATGCCGCACAGTGCTTAAATGTGCTGCATCATTTGTCAGCATCACTCTATGAATGCTTGCATTTAAGGTATTTAAGTTAATCATATTTCCTTGAAGGAACACTGTGGAGTCACGTTTTGTCCACAGGCCACAAAGTGTCCACAGGTCAAGGAAAGACACAAGTTGGTGCTGTTAAAATGAATTGTATTTTCACTTGGAGTATAATTTCTTTGCTCCATGGACGTGTTCACCATACAGGCAACTGTAAATTTTGTCCGCGCTGGCTGTGTGGTGACTGTGGCGGGAACTGGCCAGTCAGCACAACAGGTGGGCTGAGCGCCACGGATGACTGACCAGGCCTGCAGGTGGCGCTCCTACAAACGTCCAATACATGCAACACACTATGAATGCGTTCCTAACCGATAAGGCCCTGGGTCAGACCCTGCTCGGCGTGGGGACACGGGTGGGCGGGTCTGACGGCGAGAGACTATTACATTTTTTTAAAATTGTTTATTCATAACATCCAGTTGATTTTCAGTTACATGTATAGCCTTTCTGGGACATTAACATGGCATTTAACTTCATGCCGATTAAAGTGTTTTTTAAGGCATCTTGAACTTGTTTAAATGCAAACATTCATGCAGTACATGATGCATGGATGCAGCCATAGAAGTCTACTCTGACTCGTCAGGGCTGCATCCATGTGCATGGATCATGATGTCCCCTCAGCAGTGTATCACTTTGCAGGGAGGATCTGTGGGCGGATCTATGTCAGGGCAGTGTGAGCACCTCAGAGTAAGGAATGCTGTGCACATGAATAGCAGCGAGGAGAGCATCCTTTCCGCGTGACTGGTCACATGTTCATACTGACTGTGTAGGTCCGTGTGGGAGGGAGGGTACTTGTCCATCACCACCCACTGTTTTACAAGTCCTGACTTCAAGGAATCTAATGATGTTATTCATTGTGTGACAAAAAAGATGCACTGCCATGCAGTAGGAGCTGTCATAGACTCATAACCATGAGTCTAATTACAACATTATTAACACTTTAAGGATGGTTTAATGCATTAATGCACCACGACATTGGTCGTTGTAATGTATGAATGTAGCCCTGGGAAGTAACTTACCAGTGCTGCATTCAAGCATCATGCCGACCTTATGGGGTTGAGACACTTCTAAAGGGCCAGCATGATGTAGCCCTGGTGAGTAATCGGTTACTTGCCATAGCTGCATTTGTACATCATGACAACAAATGTCCTCTTTTAGTGACATACCGTCCTTACAGGGTTAATCACGTATTCTCCATCCAATGTTACCACTGTGTCACACACTAAGTATGTATGGTAGATATGGCACAGACACAGCCATGTATGCATTATATTGGTCTCAGTCAATGCTGATCACAAGTCGAGGCCGAGTGTACTCAATTCTGCCTCAGGACAATACATCAGTGCACACAGTTGTCTGTAATATATTTACTTTACATGCTCTTGGTCACCCAGCAAACTTTGATATAATCCGGCTTATACGCCGTTAAACCAAAAATAATAAAGCGGTGACTTACTCGCTCGAACTGTTCGTAGAGTTTCTCGAGGTACTTTTTCCGTCCCAGGTGGCCCCTGTACTGGGCCTGTATGCGGGTAGCCGCCCTGTCCTGTGGGCCCGCGTTATCCACCTACAACACACACAACAGACAAAGGTTATTATCCAGCTCCAATATTATCTTTTTTTAGGCCAAATAAAAAAAAGGTGTGTTTCAGGTTACCCGACCCTACCTAGCAAAACATGGCCAACCCTAGACATTTTTATGCAATTTTGAAAGAATATTTATATTTTGGGTCATTTTGGGGCTATTTAAGGGTCAATCTGATAGTTCATGAGTCGAGGCGGTCGTCGGCGAGTCGGCATTGTAGTTCGTGAGTCGATTTCTGTGTACTTTTCAGGCGAAAGTAAAAAAAAAAAATTAAAAAAAAAAAAAATCCGACCTACCTACCCTAGATTTCCAGACCATGTAACCTGAAACACACCTTTATTTTTGGCCTTAGGATTGAGCAGTACCATCTTTATCAAGTCGTAGATATGATACAAGTGAGTCACTGTATAGGTGTTATAAGACTGGGTAATGCTCCAAGATGACAGCCACGGATAATTACCATTGTCCACGGCTTGTAACATGTATTTAAACCACAGCGGAGGGCTGAGACCAAGGAGTTCACACCTTGGTTACAGTGGTTATTTTGAGTTAGCCTCTCATAGCCATAGTCTATCTATTACATAACTAGTCGTATGTATCATATCACTCACAGTAGGAGAGTGTGCTTAATGGACCACGTCCACAGACAGCCATGTATGTAAAATACAGCCAGGCCATTTCTTTTGTTCTCTCAGATAAAGTTCTGTGGTATAATATTCATTATTATTCAAGTGATACCGTAACATTAAGCGGGAACTATTCGCCGTCACTATATTGATATTTCTTGATGACAAATTAAAGGGTATGTATCCCCTTTGTATACACATAACCACAGATTGCAGGTCCTACTGTGCTCTTGCTATTCCATTATTGTTCTGCTTCTGGAACCCCCCTGTGGAGTAACGTTTTGTCCACACGCTACAAAGTGTCCACACCTCAAGCTCTTTGTATGGACTTAATTCATTTCTTCAGGTGAGAAATTTGCAAGGTCCATTATCAGTATTAGTAAATACATTAAAAAAGATATCATTAGTAGTATAGTATGTATCGGAACGGGACTATAGTTAAGTACTGTTTATTACTCAATCGACATGCAGCCAATCAGAGGCCTCCATTTGGTCACGTGACCGGAAGTGACCTACTTAGGGGATTAGTGGTGCATTCTGGGTAACCCTGCAGCCAATCAGAGGCCACCATTTGGTCACGTGACCGGAAGTGACCTACTTAGGGGGATTAGTGGTGCATTCTGGGTAACCTACTGACCTACTTAGGGGACCGGAAGTGACGTCATATGACCTAATTTAGGATCACGTGACCGGAAGTGACCTGGTGAGTCACGTGAGCGGAAGTGACGTCACATGACCTAATGGCCGACCGGAAGTGAGTGACCTCATTGAAGATCACGTGACCGGAAGTGACTTGATTGATCACGTGAGCGGAAGAAGAAGTTTTTTTGTTTAGGAAGTGAGGGTCTTTAGGATCACGTGACTGGAAGCGACGTCGTCACATGAGTGACGCTTTAAGAGACTGCGCGACTTACTAGTAAAAGAAGACGTATGAAAATAAAAACACAACAATATTTTATTTTATTTTTTTTATTTATTTTTTTTTCAATCTTGATAAACACTCTATTTTTTTGAAAAGATGCACACGCTTATTTATTTTTTTTTCATATCTCTAAAGGACTCGTTGTCACACCGTCAGAATGCACGCGACGCTTATAATACAAGTAGCGCACGCCGTCTTTCTCTATGGTGTAGGTGACCATTTTGTTTCGCACCACTTTGAAGTTTCTATTTACAGCAATGAGAGTTTTTCGTTGGCGAAGAACTTCCAAGAAGTCGTCTGGTTCCTGAGGGTTTTGTTTCTTCTGTACGCCTTTTGCACTCCATTTTTTGGATTTTCTTTCACCGGTGTCGCTGACTCGATCGTAGCAAATGTAAGTCTTAGGGTTGAGACTTAGGATCCCGTCACCTTCCCACTCCGCTTTCATAAGCCCCGAAGTTCTCAGATCGTGAAGGTACCGTCTCTCACAACATCCGCCGGGCGGCGGACACCATTCTCGCACTCTTTCCGTTTTTGTCTTCACGAAAAGCTCTAAGTGATCGTCGCACACCGCTGTCGGAAGCCACTTTCGTTTCTCTCTGAAGTACGTCTCTCTCAGGCGAGGTTTGACTAGGTCATCCAACGTGTCACCGCTGAGAGCCATGTAAAGACTGTCGGTGTCCATTTGACAAAGGGCATAATCGCGCCGATCGACGAATCTATCCAAGAAGTCGTATGTGAACTCTAACATTTTCAACTTCGCGTACTGGTATACCATGAACCCTATTTGAATAGGGAGGTTGTTCTTGACTGTTTTCGGTTGTAGTTCGACTTCAAACAGATCGGAACTCAACTCGGACGCCTTTTTGAAGCGCCACGAATTGGCCAATAGTTCGAACTTCCGACTGTCAGTGTATCTCACCGCCGTGTATTTTTCTTTGTTGCAGATTGTTTTACCGTACATAGCGTTTCCCATTAACTTGTAACAGTCTGACAGAATTTTCTCGTTCTCGTTCACGTCGCCACGTCTTCGCGCCGCCGTTACTTCGTCCGCGAAACCGGCAAAGGAGCGTTTAGGTAGGTATTCTACCACCAGCTGCACTTTGGTGACTATCAAACCGTGCTCTAAATACCACTTGAGAAGCGGCGTTCCCAAGAGAATATTTTTTCCGTGGTAACTCCCTATCAGACATCTCTGAGGCGTGTTCAACAGCTTTTCTTCCTGCGCAAAGTCTGACATGTGAGGGCCTATGTCCGATTTTGAAACGGTCGCGTTCTTGAAAACGGGGGTCATTTCTTCGAAGTAGTCTCGTAGGTGAGGCGGCGTAGTGATGTCCACTTGAACTAAACCGAACATTTTCTCCTCTTTCACAGCGGAAAGGATGTCGCTCTCGCTCATCGCGTTTCGAGACACTTTCAAAGCGTCAACCTTCCAGCGTTGTTGGGAGGCCTTGACCCGCTCATCTCGACGCTTCATCTCTCGCCATTCGCACTCCCACACGACGACCAGCTTGTGACCTAGCGCTTTCAAGTAAGCGCTTACTCTGGTCGTTCTGTCGCGTCTCTCCTCTCTCAGTGAAGCGCACTGATATCGGTGCGACGGTATGCACTCGTGAGCGTGGAACCAACACCCGTGAAACTGGAAAACCGTATTAGAGGCCGCGTGAAACCCGTCCACGCGAATTCTCCGACAGCCTACAACCATCTCGCCGCCGTTCAAAGCATGGCGCAGTTTCACGTCGCGGTCGTGCTCTACGAAGCGTAACCACTCCAAAGCGCTGTGAGAGTTTCTTTGCCTAATTTCGGGCTTGAACTCGGTCTCGGGCCGTCTCACCGCGTAATAGCCCGTGCAGTGCGCTTCGCTCATGCAGCGCAAGTACAGAGAGTTAGCGTCTAGTCCTAGGATGTGTTGGCACGGTCTCGCTTCTTCGCCGTACTTGTGCTCCCTTATCCGCGTGGTGCCCTTCTCGTGAAATCTATGGAAGATGATGGAAGGACCGCCGACTAGATTTTCTTTGATCAGAGCGTGGAGGACGGCGTCGAACTGGGGGAACGTTGTGAACGCGTCTTCTAGGTTTTGGAAGAGGAACCGTAAAGTCAAACCAGCGAGAGAAACTCCGTCTTTCAACATGTCAATGCCGCGATCTTGGAAAAATTTAGCGTGATTTTTCAGAGCTTCTATGAAAGGTTTGACGTCTTTGTTGTTGTAGTGGATCAAGTAGTCTTCCATAGTTTGCATCTTCTCGTCGGACCAAACTTTCTGACATGCGGCGTAGTCGGATTCAGACATTTTGACGCCCGTCAGCTCGCTGTCGAAAGCCGATCTCGGTGGCAGCGTTCTGTTTGCCAGTTTCCTGGTAGACGTCATCCATTTGTAAGGAAAGTGACCTTTCTCTTCGTTCCTGGTGAAAGCTCGCAAATAGGTCGCGTAGTTGTAACCGGGTGCCAAATAGTTGACTACGTCCAAGAAAACCGTGTGCTGTGTGTAAACCGCCAAGTATTGATTGCTTCTCTTTATGACGCTGAATTCTTGGTTTCTTCGGTCTCCGGAGGCGAAGAACGAGTGAAGGCGTATTTTGATCAGGTTCAAGTCGTAACGCCCCGAGTTGAAGCCCACGACTGGAGCTTGACGGATGTATCTCAGAAGACGCTTCTTCAGTTGAACTAACGGGTGTCTGGTCTGAGCCGCAGCGAAGCCGCCTGGAGAAGGGGTGAACGTCGCCTCCTCCAGCAGGAGAGCTTCACCTATCGCCGCATCTAACTTCGCTAAGGTCGGTCGGTAAAGTTCTAGCACAGCTTCTCCGATGACTTTGGCGTTCTCGTTTATGTGATTTAAAACTCGATCCAACAAGGGGTCGGAATCTGCGTCGGATTCTCTGACGAAGCAGACGGGCCCCTCCCACCCCGGAAAGTCGGATGCGACGCTAGCCGACAAAGGGACGTGATCCCACAGCAGGGACACGTGTTCCGTCGACGGTTCTTTGCACGGTCTGAAGAAAGCCTCGAAATCGAAGGCGATCTTGTAAGGGTAGATTCCGGAATGTCCGTCGGGGGGAAAAATGGAGAAGTCTGCTAGCGCTTCGAAAATCGTTCTCGAATTTTGGTAGATGCCACCTACGTAGCGCAACTTGACTTGTCGGCAAGAGGAAAGCTGGTTCCTGTGTCTCTTCAGCAAGAACTCGGTGGTGAACGCCGCCTTACACTTGCAACATTCGTATATGCCCGCGTACGCGTTGAAGTCCGTGACGAGAGAGACGTGCAAACCGCCTTTCGCCGTCAGGTGTAGGTTGACTTTACCTCGGGCGGCCAGAGTTCTGGAAGGCGGTCTGATCAGAGTAACGCGTCTTCTCAACTTCCGCCCCGGCACTTGACGCGACGCGGTGTAAACCGCTATCTGCACGTCAAACAAGTTCTCTAACGCGGGTAAGTCGCGGATGTTCAGACCCGGAAAGGATTCAGGTGTGGCAGCGGGACAGAACTGACGTAACAAATCTGAAGCGCGCTTGCTGGTGTTGTATAAGTGAAAGGAAATGCAGCGGAAGATGCAGAGGTTGTCCTTGTTGGGAAAATCTAACACGCCGCTTCTCTTTCCAACTCGACCGGCCTGAGTGATCCTACCGCCTATGGGGAATTCCCCCGGTCCCATGTAAACGCAAATGTTCAAATTGGTAGGAAAAAGAACGTGCCACTTGGTGTCAGCGTCGCAAAGTTTCCGTACTTCCTCGCAAGCGACGGTGTTTTCCATCTTTGAGAGGAGCTCTTCCAAAGTTTCTGAATTAGTTATAGTAGGGAGCGGTTGTATGAGAGTTGCGTTGTTCTGGGAGGCGTGAAAGTAGCGCAGTTTGCTCTTGTCTTCTCTGTGTTGTAAGAGTAAGCCTACCGAGAAACCCACTTTGTATCTGAATCTTTGTGTCAAGTGAATGCGACGCATAGTATCTACAGCGTCACTCAACTCGCCGGTTGGTAGCCTGAAGTTTGTTACACTCACGCGAGTCCCGTGCATCCTGACGCCCGTTTGTATCGCAGGCCAATTCGCCGTGAACGTTTCCTCCCCGTTCGGTACAGCACATATGCGCGGAGGGACGGTCACCCCGTCCAGAGATTCGCGTCGACAGGCGATCTTTCGGCAATCGCCTTCGCCGCATAGAGGGCAAAACTTAGGTACTACTCTACAATTTTCTACGTGTCTCTCGTGGTTGTACGGTCTTTTAAACATTTTGAAACACTTTTCGCATACGTACTGTGTCATGTTTTTTTTTTCACTCAGTTACCAACTACTTAGCCGTCTAACTATCTATCTATCTATCAATCTATCTGTCTATCTATCTATCTATTTATCTTTCTGTCTGCTGTCTGTGTATCCGTCTGTCTGTCTCATACAGCGTACGTCAAACGCTGTGTGTGTGTGTGTGTGCGCGCGTGAGCGTTGAGCGTCTCTCATTCCGAATCTATGCCGAGATATTTCAGAATGATCTCTGTTTTGTCATCCAACTCTTTGAGCGCTCTGGCGGACAGCGTCACTCCCTGCTGTGTGGGTTTTTTGTCAGGACCTTCGTACTTGCGCACGTGGACGAGGTTCTTACCGCTGTAGTAGCTCACAGCTGCGTACACTTCGCTCTCCTCATCCAGCACTGCGAACCAGGGGGTGTGATTAGGTTTTCCTTGCGCGGCCGCTGTGTCGCGTATGCGCACCACTGCGCGGATATCGGCGATGCGTGCTATGAGCTCGCGCAGCGCGTCGGCCGTGAAGTGCACTCGCTTGCTTCTGGTCAGAGACGCCTCTTTCACCTGGCCGTCTTTTGTGTAGCGCGGTCTCCTAGACAGTCTAGCCACGTCCTCCCAGATCTCCAGCGTCAAAGCTCCGTCTAAGCAGAACTCTAACCCGAGAGGACGGGAGAAGGTTTTCTCTGCTTCTTCTCGTCCATCTCGTTCTTTTTCTTGTATTTTTCTCTTCTTACTAGGCCTTGTTGTTCTGGAACTCACCTTAGAACGTTTCACACCCGCAGGATGAGTAACACCATCAGCGTGAGCTGAATCAGCAGCAGAACCGATAGCAGGAGCAGCGTCAGCGCTGGTGGTATCCGAGGCCTCGTTGTTGGAACAGCGCAGCCACACGCCGTCGGTGCTGAGTGTAGCGGTAGAAGATGAAGCGCCGCCGCCCTCGTAAGGTGGCGGTGAGGGCAGTCGCCACGGACCGGACGGGACGCTACTAGTGGAGGAAGTGAGGTCGAAAGGTCGAAGAGGGAAGCCGAAAAACGTACCGCCCACCCCTTTCCCTTCGGGTTGTTCGTACGCCTCGTCGTCAGCGTCGTTCTCTGTCTCACCCTGTTGCTGCTGCTCCTCCTCCTCTTCTTCTCGGTTTAGGGGCTGAGTGTCCGAATAGCTGTCACTCTCAGCGCGAGCGGCGTCGAGGGCGTCAGTCGATGTAGTGGTGGAGGAGAGGGGCTGTGCAACGTGCGGCAGGTCATCAAAGTCATCAACAGTAGTGGGGAGGTAAAAACCCGGTTGCCAGTACTGCGCTGTGCCAGGAGCGTTGTCGTCAGTAGTAGTAGCGGTAGCAGCAGGTGCAGCAGAAGCAGCAGCAGCAGCAGCAGCAGGCGCAGCAGCAGACGCAACAGTAGCAGGCGCAGCAGCCTCAGCAGGCGCAGCAGTAGCAGGCGCAGCGGTAGCAGGTGCAGCAGCAGCAGCAGCAGCCGCAGCAGGCGGGGCGGCAGTAGCAGCGGCAGCGCGCTTAGCAGCAACGTGTACCGTCGCGAGTGTAACAACGTCGCTAGCACGACGACTACTACCAGTAGTACTACTACTACTACTACTACTACTAGTACTACTACTGCTACTACTACTGCTACTACTACTACTACTGCCGCGAGCGCTCGCTACAGCGGGAGGGTGATAAGACCAAGCGGCTGCGGCGGTAGTCTCATGTTCAGTAGCAAGAGGAGGCACTGACGCTAAACGAGCGCTGTTCCGCGTCGTCTTCTTGTTCTTGAACGACGCTAGAAGTTGTCTTTTGCTCATGGTGGTGACTGTAGAGAGCAGCAAAAGAATGAGTGAGTGAATGGAGGTTTCCAGACCCCTTATATACGCCTTCTCGCTTCTAGAGCTAAGCTACTTACTGACCCTGTTCAGCTGCCGCCGGCTGGCCGGCGGCCATTCACAAAGAGAAACAAAAGACATAAGGCATGACGTTTTCAGCTGGATCCCTTCCCCCCCTTTTGAGAGATCGACTGTCATGAGCTAAGCCGCTTACCACCCTGTTCAGCAATTCAACGCGCATTAGCTGTATAAAGGATTAAGCGGTTGCTGCCGTCGACTGACCGGCGGCCATTCACAAAGACATAAGGTATGACGTTTTCAGCTGGATCCCTTTTTTGAGGGATCCACTGTCATGAGCTAAGCCACTTACCACCCTGTTCAGCCATTCAGCGCGCGTTAGCTGTATAAAGGATTAACGGTGACGAGCTTAGAGTGTGTATACAAAAAAAAACTACAGGAGGCGTGTGGCGTGAAGCAGGACCCCCCTAAGACGAACGTGTCTGTCTGTGAGTAGAGGCGTGTGCATGTGGTGAGCGACTTAAGTGTAAGACAAAAATCACCACCTCCTGCCGTGGTGAGTAGACCGGGCCGGCCAGGCGGCGGCGGCCGGCTAGTTCAATAGGGAGGGGTGACAGCTGACTAAGGCTGTGCATGAAAAAAATCCGATTTTCACCTGACCTCTGACGTTTGTTACAATGAATGTCAGAGGGAGGGAGACGTCCTCAGGTAGGGGGTAGGAGGTAAGGCTAATGGATGAGGAAGAAACACCGTTTTCAGCTGGTCTCCACGGATAGCGATGACACACCCCTCGTCATCTAAGCTCTTAAGGAGCGGAGCGGCTGAAAAAGCGTCATGCGGACAGGTCGCTACACAGCTGGAGTGCTGTTGGAAATGGGATTAAACTCCCTCTGTATAAAAAGCTCTGATTTCTGTTGGAAAAAAAACATATCGCCTCTGACCACAGTAACGTCTACTACCACCACCGCCGCCACCACCGCCGCCACCGCCGCCGCCGCCGCCGCCGCCGCCGCCGCCGCCGCCGCCGCCACCGCCAAGACGAGACGAGATGGCTCAAGCTATTCCACTTTCAAGCTCGCCTTCACCGCCTTGTCCACCTGAAAAAAAGTTAATGCAGCTGGACGACGTGAGACGCGCGAGGCAGACCGATGGGGAGAACAGAGAGGTAGGACAGCGGCGGTTAGCCTATAGCGACGCCTTGCTTCGTCAACTAGGTAAAGAGCGGCTGTTGGAGAGAGTTGGGCAGTAGCTTAAAAGTTACCGCCGCCCGTATGGATGCTCTAGTAGAGCGCAGTGTCAAGACACCGGAGGAGCTGTGTACGGCGATGTTCCGAGTCTGGTGGGGTGAAACCCCGCATCGTCATAGATGGGGAGAGCTCGGTCGCGTCTTCACCCGCATTAGACGCGTGGAACTGTTGGCTCAGTGGATGTCCCTTCTCCACAGACAGGGGTTGGATTTCGAAAACCCCGACTCGCGCGCGATGCATAAGCACTTGGGCACCCTCGGCAGACGTCTAGGTAGCAGGTGGAAAGAGGTGGGGGACCATTTAAAATTGTCGCCTGAGAGGTTAGATAAGATCGCTGAAGAATGCGAATACGGAGGAAGTCCCGCTGAGTGGGCCTTCCGAGTGTTGAAAATGTGGCAAGATGAAGCTGACGGTGCCGGCGGTACACCTTTTGAACTCCTTCGAGTGTTGACTGAGGACATGGGAAAGTTTGACCTCGGCATCACGATATTACTTGACTTTATCAAGCAAGAAACAACGAGAACGACGGACATGTGAATTGTTGTGTTTTATTTTCATACGTCTTCTTTATTAGTAAGTAAAAAAAAATAATATCATAACAATTAAGAAGCGCGCCCTCTTAAAGTGTCACTTCCTCCAGTCGCAGCTGATCGCCTCATCGAAGCACGTGATAAACAAAAAAAAAACGAAGAGACACGCTTCTTCCTCTCGAGAGGAAGAAGCGTGTCTCTCGATTGAAATCTTTTTCTTTTCTTTTTTTCTTAAAAGAGACAAACGCCCCTTAGAGTGCCCCCCCACCCCCCTAGAGTGCCCCCCTCCCCCCTCCCCCCCTCCCCCCCACCACTCGCCCCATGCATCCTAAAAGCGCCCCCCTCCCCATGCATCTTAAAGGGGCCCCCCCTCCCCCCCTCCCCTCCCCTCCCCCCCCCTTATACACTCTAAAGAACGCTTCTACCTAGTTCAATAAGTCACTTCCAGTCGCTCGTAAAACAATAAAAAATGAAAAAAAAAACAAAAAAACTTATATCGTAGTGTTTTTTATTAGTTTACCGAAAAAAATAAGAGACTCGCCTCCTCCTCTCCTTCTCCTCCTCCTCCTCCTCCTCCAAAAAAAAAAGATATCACATTTTAAAGCCCGTGACCCCTTAAAGACGCTCATCTCTTCATTAAGTCGCGTGACGTCACTTCTTCTTCTGGTCACGTGATCAATCAGGTCACTTCCGGTCACGTGATCCTCAATCAGGTCACTCACTTCCGGTTGGCCATTAGGTCATGTGACGTCACTTCCGGTCACGTGACTCATCAGGTCACTTCCGGTCACGTGATCCTAAAGTAGGTCACTTCCGGTCCCCTAAGTAGGTCATATGACGTCACTTCCGGTCCATAAGTAGGTCATATGACCTCACTTCCGGTCACGTGACCAAATGGCGGCCTCTGATTGGCTAACTAGGTCACGTGACCTCACCACTAATCCCCTAAGTAGGTCACTTCCGGTCACGTGACCAAATGGAGGCCTCTGATTGGCTGCAGGTCGATTGAGTAATAAACAGTACTTAACTATAGTCCCGTTCCGATACATACTATACTACTCACCGCAGTGTACTAGGGGTATTAGCAAATTTTACATTAAAATATACAGAAAAAAAGGGGGCACGCACGCCGGGTGCGCCCCCCCCCCCTGAATCCGCCCCTGGAAAAGATAGGGAGTCCCCCCCCCCTCCCCTCCCGAGTGGCAGTCCCAGGCACGCCATGTTACAGTAGGAGCAGTGAGTGCAGCCCGGGGTGGGGGGAGGGGTGGGCCGCGCGGCACACAGCCTGCTGCACGCCGTGAGGTGTAGGCCGCGCCGTGCTGACGGGAGGTAGGGACGTCTGGCTGGCCGTGATTCATCCCAAGATGGGGAGGAGAGGATTTACGCTCATTTTGTGACAAAAACTCCAACCCTGACCCGGACTGGTGAGTGTTGTTGTTGTCCTCATGTTGGGTGGGGGCTCAGGGAGGTTGTTGTTGCCGCTGTGTGAGTCCAGCCTTCAGGGTTAGCTCTGATACAAGGGCTGCAGCTCGGCTGTCACTCACCCCGCCTGCCGCTGTAGCAGGGACTGTCCACACACACACTGACAGACTCACAGCGCCACTGACAGTAATAGAGGTACCAGACACTCGCTGTTATACCTCAGTACACGCGTTCACCATTCAAAGTCTGCTTTAATTTGATACCAAACATGCCCATGGTCACGATGGTGCGGGTCACACTAGGGTTGATATATTAAACACCCTAGGGCTAGGCCTATTTTAAATATAGTGCAGTCTACCCTTTGTACTATGGTAGGAGGGGGGGGCTCAAGAGTACACAAAAAAACAAACGGGAAAGGGGTCATTTGCCGGACCTGCCATTAGGGGTTCTTCTTGTGGGCCATTTTGGGGCCAAACGTACGTTTTTAGGCCAAGAATATCCAACCAAAAAAAAAGAAGTATAAAAGTGTATATTTATCTCTTTTTTTGGGGGGGGGGGGGGTGAGGAGAGAATGCTCAGCCCCATGAGTTATAGGTTCCGTAACAAAGTGGTAGGGGTCACTCATCTTTGTAACTCCCCCCCCCCCCCCCCCCCCCACACCTCAAACCAAAAGAGACAAACGTCCTAGGTGATGAAAAGTTAAAAAAAAAAAAAAAAAGTCCATAGACATAGCCCCCTGCCTCTGTACCTGTCCTAGTTGGGGAGGGGGGTGAGGCAGAGGGCTGGGTGTATTTGGTTGGATAAGTTTGGCCTAAAAACGGTACCATCAATAGTGTATAACTATAAGGGCTCTGGTGCTCTTAGATTTGGAGGTCTATATAGCCCCGGCAATTATACAAGAAAGGCGCTTGTGTCAAACCTGTCACATTAATACAAACGTACGGAACCCCATTTGCCCCAAACTGACTCAAAAGGCACTCCAGATGGTCCGTCTCAATTGTCTAGGCCTAAAAAGAAAAAGATTTGTTCCTGTAATAAAGCCAAAAATAAATAGGGTCGATAGGTCGATTTCCTTTTTTTTTACAGTAGAAAACTAGAATATTTTAGTGATTATTAAACGCCAAAAATGTCATAGATTTTCTCAAAAATTAGAAAAATACTTAAAAGAAATTAGGGTCTACCCAAAAAACCGTAGGGTCAGTGGAGATACTGAAACACTGTTTTAGGGCCTATATGTACATAATATGCTATTTATAGGTGTGCCTCTACATGGGTAAGGATCGATACAGCAACACAGCCCTTTTAAAAATCGAACATAAAAAAATCGAGTAGAATGTATATTGATAATATGGGATAAAATTCGACACAACGACAAAGCCCTTTTGCTCAAAATCAACACGGTTAGAAGTCAGGTTAGGGTAAGGGTCTATATAACATACATGTTATATGTTACAGATGCCCCTCTAGCCGCCCTGTCTGATGTCTAGGTGCCCAGACGTGGAGGAGGTGGCTGGGGCTGTCTGTATGTAATACCAGTATAGAGTATGTTACATGTTACAGATGCCCCTCTAGCCGCCCTGCCCCCAATGTTTCCCTGACCAGACCTGCAGGAGGAGACTATGGCTGTATCTGTATACAGGATATATATTACATAATTACAGATGTGCCTCTAGCCCCTGCGGTCCTCAATGTCTCCCTGCCCAGACGTGGAGGAGATGGCTGACTATGGCTGGGGGCTGTCTGTATAATATGTAATATACTACCAGTATATAGTATAGAGGTTAGGGTGTAATACCAGTATACATATATTACAGATGTGCCTCTAGCCCCTGCAGTCCTCAATGTCTCCCTGCCCAGACGTGGAGGAGATGGCTGACTATGGCTGGGGGCTGTCTGTATAATATGTAATATACTACCAGTATATAGAGTGTAGGGTGTAATACCAGTGTACATGTTACATAATTACAGATGTGCCTCTAGCCCCTGCAGTCCTCAATGTCTCCCTGCCCAGACGTGGAGGAGATGGCTGACTATGGCTGGGGGCTGTCTGACCAGACGGAGCAGAAAGCTCGCAGGGAGCTCAACGAGGTCCCGGAGCGCCGCAAGATGGCGCTGGAGGCTGTACGCGAACAGATGTGTACACGACCCGATATCAGTGAGTTTGTATTTAATTATCATGATATGGATGATTTTCCCAAATTATATAGTTTAATGCCCCATTTATGTAGCTACTAATTTTACTCTTTTTGCACCCTATGCTTAGGTAAGAAAAAGGAATAAGTGCCTTCCAAGTCTCATCTGTGTACAACCACACCAACCTTTATATTAGGCCTTGATAAAAGTGTTTGTTTTCCTGTAATATGGCCAAAAATATATAGGGTCCGTAGGTCACTTTTTTTTACCATTTTATTTTTAAGGGTTATGAAGGGCGTTTTCTGCCTTTTCTCATTGGTTTATTTTTTTTTTTAATATACGCTAATATGTCATCTGGTAATAAATATCAGGAGACAGACAAAGCCAACACTTCTTGTTTACCCTCCACAGATTGCCTGTAAACATAATAACAATGCTCCTTGTTTGTCGCCCACAGACTTCCTGCGTACAGACGACGCCTTCCTGATCCGGTTCCTGCGGGCGCGCAAGTTCAACGTGTGGGAGGCGTTCCGGCTCTACACCCGCTACTTCGAGTACAGACAGGTCAACCGCAACCTCTTCAAGAAGTTCACCGCCTCCGAGGCCGACATCAAACCCGCCTTACTGGACGGCTTCCCCGGGGTCCTACCACAGGTATGTATCAAACACACCCTGTCCTACCACAGTATGTACATCAAACACACCCTGTCCTACCACAGTATGTACATCAAACACACCCTGTCCTACCACAGTATGTACATCAAACACACCCTGTCCTACCACAGGTATGTACATCAAACACACCCTGTTCTACCACAGTATGTACATCAAACACACCCTGTCCTACCACAGTATGTACATCAAACACACCCTGTCCTACCACAGTATGTACATCAAACACACCCTGTCCTACCACAGGTATGTATCAAACACACCCTGTCCTACCACAGTATGTACATCAAACACACCCTGTCCAACCACAGTATGTACATCAAACACACCCTGTCCTACCACAGTATGTACATCAAACACACCCTGTCCTACCACAGTATGGACATCAAACACACCCTGTCCTACCACAGTATGTACATCAAACACACCCTGTCCTACCACAGGTATGTATCAAACACACCCTGTCCTACCACAGTATGTACATCAAACACACCCTGTCCTACCACGGTATGTACATCAAACACACCCTGTCCTACCACAGGTATGTATCAAACACACCCTGTCCTACCGCAGTATGTACATCAAACACACCCTGTCCTACCACAGTATGTACATCAAACACACCCTGTCCTTCCACAGTATGTACATCAAACACACCCTGTCCTACCACAGTATGTACATCAAACACACCCTGTCCTACCACAGTATGTATCAAACACACCCTGTCCTACCACAGTATGGACATCAAACACACCCTGTCCTACCACAGTATGTACATCAAACACACCCTGTCCTACCACAGTATGTATCAAACACACCCTGTCCTACTGCAGTATGTACATCAAACACACCCTGTCCTACCACAGGTATGTATCAAACACACCCTGTCCTACCACAGTATGTACATCAAACACACCCTGTCCTACCACAGTATGTATCAAACACACCCCGTCCTACCACAGTTTGTACATCAAACACACCCTGTCCTACCACAGTTTGTACATCAAACACACCCTGTCCTACCACAGTATGTACATCAAACACACCCTGTCCTACCACAGTATGTACATCAAACACACCCTGTCCTACCACAGTATGTACATCAAACACACCCTGTCCTACCACAGTATGTACATCAAACACACCCTGTCCTACCACAGTATGTACATCAAACATACCCTGTCCTACTGCAGTATGGACATCAAACACACCCTGTCCTACCACAGTATGTACATCAAACACACCCTGTCCTACCACAGTATGTACATCAAACACACCCTGTCCTACCACAGTATGTACATCAAACACACCCTGTCCTACCACAGTATGTACATCAAACACACCCTGTCCTACCACAGTATGTACATCAAACACACCCTGTCCTACCACAGTTTGTACATCAAACACACCCTGTCCTACCACAGTATGTACATCAAACACACCCTGTCCTACCACAGTATGTACATCAAACACACCCTGTCCTACCACAGTGTGCACATCAAACACACCCTGTCCTACCACAGGTATGTATCAAACACACCCTGTCCTACCACAGTATGTACATCAAACACACCCTGTCCTACCACAGTATGTACATCAAACACACCCTGTCCTACCACAGTATGTACATCAAACACACCCTGTCCTACCACAGTATGTACATCAAACACACCCTGTCCTACCACAGTATGGACATCAAACACACAATGTCCTACCACAGTATGTACATCAAACACACCCTGTCCTACCACAGTATGTACATCAAACACACCCTGTCCTACCACAGTATGTACATCAAACACACCCTGTCCTACCACAGGTATGTATCAAACACACCCTGTCCTACCACAGTTTGTACATCAAACACACCCTGTCCTACCACAGGTATTTATCAAACACACCCTGTCCTACCACAGGTATGTATCAAACACACCCTGTCCTACCACAGTATGTACATCAAACACACCCTGTCCTACCACAGGTATGTATCAAACACACCCTGTCCTACCACAGTATGTACATCAAACACACCCTGTCCTACCACAGGTATGTATCAAACACACCCTGTCCTACCACAGTATGTACATCAAACACACCCTGTCCTACCACAGTATGTACATCAAACACACCGTCCTACCACAGTATGTACATCAAACACACCCTGTCCTACCACAGGTATGTACATCAAACACACCCTGTCCTACCACAGTTTGTACATCAAACACACCCTGTCCTTCCACAGTTTGTACATCAAACACACCCTGTCCTATCACAGTTTGTACATCAAACACACCCTGTCCTACCACAGTATGTACATCAAACACACCCTGTCCTACCACAGTATGTACATCAAACACACCCTGTCCTACCACAGTATGTATCAAACACACCCTGTCCTACACAGTATGTACATCAAACACACCCTGTCCTACCACAGTATGTACATCAAACACACCCTGTCCTACCACAGTATGTATCAAACACACCCTGTCCTACCACAGGTATGTATCAAACACACCCTGTCCTACCACAGTATGTACATCAAACACACCCTGTCCTACCACAGTATGTACATCAAACACACCCTGTCCTACCACAGTATGTACATCAAACACACCCTGTCCTACCACAGTATGTACATCAAACACACCCTGTCCTACCACAGTTTGTACATCAAACACACCCTGTCCTACCACAGTATGGACATCAAACACACCCTGTCCTACCACAGTATGGACATCAAACACACCCTGTCCTACCACAGTATGGACATCAAACACACCCTGTCCTACCACAGTATGTACATCAAACACACCCTGTCCTACCACAGTATGTACATCAAACACACCCTGTCCTACCACAGGTATGTATCAAACACACCCTGTCCTACCACAGTTTGTACATCAAACACACCCTGTCCTACCACAGGTATTTATCAAACACACCCTGTCCTACCACAGGTATGTATCAAACACACCCTGTCCTACCACAGTATGTACATCAAACACACCCTGTCCTACCACAGGTATGTATCAAACACACCCTGTCCTACCACAGTATGTACATCAAACACACCCTGTCCTACCACAGGTATGTATCAAACACACCCTGTCCTACCACAGTATGTACATCAAACACACCCTGTCCTACCACAGTATGTACATCAAACACACCGTCCTACCACAGTATGTACATCAAACACACCCTGTCCTACCACAGGTATGTACATCAAACACACCCTGTCCTACCACAGTTTGTACATCAAACACACCCTGTCCTTCCACAGTTTGTACATCAAACACACCCTGTCCTATCACAGTTTGTACATCAAACACACCCTGTCCTACCACAGTATGTACATCAAACACACCCTGTCCTACCACAGTATGTACATCAAACACACCCTGTCCTACCACAGTATGTATCAAACACACCCTGTCCTACACAGTATGTACATCAAACACACCCTGTCCTACCACAGTATGTACATCAAACACACCCTGTCCTACCACAGTATGTATCAAACACACCCTGTCCTACCACAGGTATGTATCAAACACACCCTGTCCTACCACAGTATGTACATCAAACACACCCTGTCCTACCACAGTATGTACATCAAACACACCCTGTCCTACCACAGTATGTACATCAAACACACCCTGTCCTACCACAGTATGTACATCAAACACACCCTGTCCTACCACAGTTTGTACATCAAACACACCCTGTCCTACCACAGTATGGACATCAAACACACCCTGTCCTACCACAGTATGGACATCAAACACACCCTGTCCTACCACAGTATGGACATCAAACACACCCTGTCCTACCACAGTGTGCACATCAAACACACCCTGTCCTACCACAGGTATGTATCAAACACACCCTGTCCTACCACAGGTATGTATCAAACACACCCTGTCCTACCACAGTATGTACATCAAACACACCCTGTCCTACCACAGTATGTACATCAAACACACCCTGTCCTACCACAGTATGTACATTAAACACACCCTGTCCTACCACAGTATGTACATCAAACACACCCTGTCCTACCACAGTATGGACATCAAACACACAATGTCCTACCACAGTATGTACATCAAACACACCCTGTCCTACCACAGTATGTACATCAAACACACCCTGTCCTACCACAGTATGTACATCAAACACACCCTGTCCTACCACAGGTATGTATCAAACACACCCTGTCCTACCACAGTTTGTACATCAAACACACCCTGTCCTACCACAGGTATGTATCAAACACACCCTGTCCTACCACAGGTATGTATCAAACACACCCTGTCCTACCACAGTATGTACATCAAACACACCCTGTCCTACCACAGTATGTACATCAAACACACCCTGTCCTACCACAGGTATGTATCAAACACACCCTGTCCTACCACAGTTTGTACATCAAACACACCCTGTCCTACCACAGGTATGTATCAAACACACCCTGTCCTACCACAGTATGTACATCAAACACACCCTGTCCTACCACAGTTTGTACATCAAACACACCCTGTCCTACCACAGTATGTACATCAAACACACCCTGTCCTACCACAGGTATGTATCAAACACACCCTGTCCTACCACAGTATGTACATCAAACACACCCTGTCCTACCACAGGTATGTATCAAACACACCCTGTCCTACCACAGTATGTACATCAAACACACCCTGTCCTACCACAGTATGTACATCAAACACACCCTGTCCTACCACAGGTATGTATCAAACACACCCTGTCCTACCACAGTTTGTACATCAAGCACACCCTGTCCTACCACAGGTATGTATCAAACACACCCTGTCCTACCACAGTATGTACATCAAACACACCCTGTCCTACCACAGTATGTACATCAAACACACCCTGTCCTACCACAGGTATGTATCAAACACACCCTGTCCTACCACAGTTTGTACATCAAACACACCCTGTCCTACCACAGTATGTACATCAAGCACACCCTGTCCTACCACAGTATGGACATCAAACACACCCTGTCCTACCACAGTATGTACATCAAACACACCCTGTCCTACCACAGTATGGACATCAAACACACCCTGTCCTACCACAGTATGTACATCAAACACACCCTGTCCTACCACAGTATGGACATCAAACACACCCTGTCCTACCACAGTATGTACATTCAACACACCCTGTCCTACCACAGTATGTACATCAAACACACCCTGTCCTACCACAGTATGGACATCAAACACACCCTGTCCTACCACAGTATGTACATCAAACACACCCTGTCCTACCACAGTATGGACATCAAACACACCCTGTCCTACCACAGGTATGTATCAAACACACCCTGTCCTACCACAGTATGTACATCAAACACACCCTGTCCTACCACAGTATGTACATCAAACACACCCTGTCCTACCACAGTATGTACATCAAACACACCTTGTCCTACCACAGGTATGTACATCAAACACACCCTGTCCTACCACAGTATGTACATCAAACACACCCTGTCCTACCACAGTATGTACATCAAACACACCCTGTCCTACCACAGTATGTACATCAAACACACCCTGTCCTACCACAGTATGTACATCAAACACACCCTGTCCTACCACAGGTATGTATCAAACACACCCTGTCCTACTGCAGTATGGACATCAAACACACCCTCTCCTACCACAGTATGTACATCAAACACACCCTGTCCTACCACAGTTTGTACATCAAACACACCCTGTCCTACCACAGTATGGACATTAAACACACCCCATCCTACCACAGTATGGACATCAAACACACCCTCTCCTACCACAGTATGAACATCAAACACACCCTGTCCTACCACAGTATGTACATCAAACACACCCTGTCCTACCACAGTATGTACATCAAACACACCCTGTCCTACCACAGTATGTACATCAAACACACCCTGTCCTACCACAGTATGTACATCAAACACACCCTGTCCTACCACAGGTATGTATCAAACACACCTTGTCCTACCACAGGTATGTACATCAAACACACCCTGTCCTACCACAGTATGTACATCAAACACACCCTGTCCTACCACAGTATGTACATCAAACACACCCTGTCCTACCACAGTATGTACATCAAACACACCCTGTCCTACCACAGTATGTACATCAAACACACCCTGTCCTACCACAGGTATGTATCAAACACACCCTGTCCTACTGCAGTATGGACATCAAACACACCCTGTCCTACCACAGTATGTACATCAAACACACCCTGTCCTACCACAGTATGTACATCAAACACACCCTGTCCTACCACAGTATGTACATCAAACACACCTTGTCCTACCACAGGTATGTACATCAAACACACCCTGTCCTACCACAGTATGTACATCAAACACACCCTGTCCTACCACAGTATGTACATCAAACACACCCTGTCCTACCACAGTATGTACATCAAACACACCCTGTCCTACCACAGTATGTACATCAAACACACCCTGTCCTACCACAGGTATGTATCAAACACACCTTGTCCTACCACAGGTATGTACATCAAACACACCCTGTCCTACCACAGTATGTACATCAAACACACCCTGTCCTACCACAGTATGTACATCAAACACACCCTGTCCTACCACAGTATGTACATCAAACACACCCTGTCCTACCACAGTATGTACATCAAACACACCCTGTCCTACCACAGGTATGTATCAAACACACCCTGTCCTACTGCAGTATGGACATCAAACACACCCTGTCCTACCACAGTATGTACATCAAACACACCCTGTCCTACCACAGTTTGTACATCAAACACACCCTGTCCTACCACAGTATGGACATTAAACACACCCCATCCTACTAGAGTATTGACATCAAACACACCCTGTCCTACCACAGTATGTACATCAAACACACCCCATCCTACCACAGTATGGACATCAAACACACCCTCTCCTACCACAGTATGAACATCAAACACACCCTGTCCTACCACAGTATGTACATCAAACACACCCTGTCCTACCACAGTATGTACATCAAACACACCCTGTCCTACCACAGTATGTACATCAAACACACCCTGTCCTACCACAGTATGTACATCAAACACACCCTGTCCTACCACAGTATGTACATCAAACACACCCTGTCCTACCACAGTATGTACATCAAACACACCCTGTCCTACCACAGTTTGTAGGTGCACCAGGAGTGTATCACGATGAGTGTATCAGGAGTGTATCATGCTGTCCCTTGTGTTGTAGGTGGACCAGGAGGGGCGGCGTATCATTGTCTTGTTCAGTGCTAACTGGGACAACCACCGCTACGGCCTGGCCTCCATCTAACTGACCCCTGTATGAGTGTATCAGGATGAGTGTACCATGAATGTATCATGCTGTCCCTTGTGTTGTAGGTGGACCAGGAGGGGCGGCGTATCATCGTCCTGTTCTCGGCTAACTGGGACAACCACCGCTACGGCCTGGCCTCCATCTACAGAGCCATCCTGCTGACTCTGGAGAAGCTCATAGAGGAGGAGGAGACCCAGGTGCACGGCTTCATCATCATCGTGGACTGGAGCCAGTTCTCCTTCAAGCAGTCCACCTGGATCAACCCCAAGCTGCTAAGGCTCATGATAGAAGGACTTCAGGTCAGTAAAATAACCCTAACCCTAACCTGGATCAACCCCAGCCTGCTACTCCTCATGATAGAGGGACTACAGGTCAGTACAAACCCAGCCTGCTACTCCTCATGATGGAGGGACTACAGGTCAGTAACACTAACATACAGTACAAACCCAGCCTGCTACTCCTCATGATGGAGGGACTACAGTACAAACCCAGCCTGCTGCTCCTCATGATGGAGGGACTACAGGTCAGTACAAACCCAGCCTGCTACTCCTCATGATGGAGGGACTACAGGTCAGTACAAACCCAGCCTGCTACTCCTCATGATGGAGGGACTACAGTACAAACCCAGCCTGCTACTCCTCATGATGGAGGGACTACAGTACAAACCCAGCCTGCTGCTCCTCATGATGGAGGGACTACAGGTCAGTACAAACCCAGCCTGCTACTCCTCATGATGGAGGGACTACAGGTCAGTACAAACCCAGCCTGCTGCTCCTCATGATGGAGGGACTACAGGTCTGTAATGTAACTAACTCTAACCTGGATCAACCCCAAGTTGCTAAGGCTCATGATAGAAGGCCTACAGGTCAGTAATATATAGACTAATGCCAACGCCCATTGATACTGTCTCTGTTGTATTTCACGAGTGGGGGCTGGGGCAGTATCCCACAAGGCCGCAGGCTGAGTGGGATGTGCCCCAGGCCCCACGAGTGAAATACATCAGAGCGGTATCAATTGAAGCCATTTAATGATGGAAAAACAACTTTTTCTTAGCCCATTGAATACGGCAACATTGTATTCAATGGGGGGCATTAAATACGGCCTTCCAGTGCTTAAGCATAGGAAATCTTGTATTTCCAAAAAACAAAACACAAACCCTAACCTGGATCAACCCCAAGATGCTAAGGCTCAAGATAAAACTGCAGGTCACTAACACTAACACTAACATACAGTACAACTCCAAGTCGCTGCGCCTCATGATAGGACGACTACAGGTCAGTATGAGCCCAATGTAATTAGCACATGAAAAGATCACCTGAATAATAATAAGTGGAACATGTGAACACAATGTAAGAAAATGCTTATACACAGCAAACCAGCCCTACTTCAACCAATTTGCCTCCAGTCCCACACCTAGTGCTTACCTGTTGCCGCATTGTTTCCTGTGCCTGTATTATGTGACATGACATGTTTCAGGATTGTTTCCCGGCGCGGTTTGCAGGCATCCACTTTGTGAACCAGCCCTGGTACGTCGAGGCTGTCTTCAAGGTCATGAAGCCATTCGTCAAGGAGAAGACGAAACAAAAGGTAAGTTTAACTGACTTATGTTGCGAATGTACTCAAGGTGCCCCATGCCCGTGCAGCCTCTAGTAGACTGAATATCATCAACGGAAGGCGTTGGTAGCGCTACGAGAGTGGCCAAGCCTCTAGGGGCTGTCTGTGCTGCTTCACCTTTCATTTCAATCCTAGGGGGACTTTTTCCTTGACACTTGATGCTATCCAAGAAGCCATTGATAAATCAACACTTTCCCTACAAGTAGTTGAAATTTATTTAAGAGGCACATATTGAAATACTATAGTCAGAATTACTCTGTTCATGTCTGCCTGTCTCCAACTAAGCTCCCTGTCTGTCTGCCTGCCTGTCTGTCTGTCTGCCTGCCTGCCTGCCTGTCGGTCTGTCTGTCTGTCTGTCTGTATGCCTGCCTGCCTGTTTGCCTGCCTGTCTGTCTGCCTGTCTGTCTGTCTGTCTGTCTGTCTGTCTCTAACTAGGCTCCCTGTCTGTTTGTAGATCCACATGCACGGTAACAACCTGGGGACCCTACACAGCTTCCTCCCTCAGGACATCCTGTCTGTCTGTCTGTCTGTCTGTCTGTCTGTCTGTCTGTCTGCCTGTCTCTAACACGGTAACAACCAGGGACCCTACACAGCTTCCTGCCCCAGGACATCCTGTCTGTCTGTCTGTCTGCCTGTCTGTCTGTCTGTCTGTCTGTCTGTCTGCCTGCCTGTCTGCCTGTCTGTCTGCCTGCCTGCCTGTCTCTAACTAAGCTCCCTGTCTGTTTGTAGATCCACATGCACGGTAACAACCTGGGGACCCTACACAGCTTCCTACCTCAGGACATCCTGTCCATCTGTCTGTCTGTCTGCCTGCCTGCCTGCCTGTCTGTCTGTCTGTCTGTCTGCCTGTCTCTAACTAAGCTCCCTGTCTGTTTGTAGATCCACATGCACGGTAACAACCTGGGGACCCTACACAGCTTCCTACCTCAGGACATCCTGTCCATCTGTCTGTCTGTCTGTCTGCCTGTCTGCCTATCTGTCTGTCTGTCTGTCTGTCTGTCTCTAACTAGGCTCCCTGTCTGTTTGTAGATCCACATGCACGGTAACAACCTGGGGACCCTACACAGCTTCCTACCTCAGGACATCCTGTCGGCAGAGCTGGGCGGGCTGGGACCCCCGTACCACATGCAGTCCTGGGCCAAACAACTCATCGGGGACGAGAGCTTCAGCTTCGGGGAGAAGCAGATCTACTGGCCGGACCACTGTATGGGCATAAAGTAGGTGTCACACATTAATGACAATTTGGTAGATTAATCTATGTAATGTAAGTAGACCCTGAAATAAAGTCTTAGCAATTTAATCTATTCTTAATAATATAATCTAAGAATGGTATGTTTTTTTGTATTTTTTTTGTTTTTTTTGAGATTGGTATGTTAAACAGAGTATACATAGGTTTAGCCTCCTGCACTCTTTTTGTGTCCTGAAAAGCCCATTCTATCCTGACCCCATTCCAAAACACAATGAAACCTAGTCTAGGTTAGTGGCAGTGAAAATAGAGATATGACCTGCAGTATGTGGGCCTTACCCTGGCAGTTTTGTACATATTGTAAACCCTCTTACCCTAACTGGCAGTTCAGGACACATTATAAAGCCCTTCTCCCAGAGAAAGCCTCCTGCCCTAACAACCACGTGTAGGTGTGAGCAAGTCTTTTTCCCCTAATGTTATAGGCCTACAAAGGACTTTTTAAACTGAATGAATAGCAAGTTCTAGATGTACCGTAAAACACCGCCTTTAAGACGGATTTATTTTGGGATTTATTTTTCCTACAAGACAGATTTCTATCTGAAAGAAGGATGTCGTCTCAAAGGTGGGGTTTTATTATATAGGATCAAACAGGAAAAAATTTAGTCTTTTTCATACAAGACAAATTTTCTTCTCAAAGTAGGGGGTCGTCTTAAAGGCGGGGTCGTCTTAAAGGAGGGGTTTTACGGTAATGTACAATTCTTGCAGTTTTAGAAACGTATATTACAATATATATGTATCAATATAACACTTTTGTCGACGCAATAATCAGAGCAAAAGAAATGTTGGTGTATTGATTCTTGGGGTATCAATGACATCCCTACCTCCTGCCCTAACAACCACGTGTATGTTTGCAGGACGCGCTCCGAGACCTTCCCCATAGACAACTACACCACCGAGGTCAAGACGGAGGAGCGGCGAGGCACGCAGCTCGACGAGGAGTTCTTCCTGGTTGATTAACACCTAGAGTCTGTTAGATGTATTAACCCCACACCCCCGACCGACATACTCAGGGGGCCACACCCCTCCCTCAGTACTCAGGGGTCGACATAACCTACCCTCCCGGCAGATATACACAAGCAACCTCCACAGCACAGGGATGGTTGCAGCAGAGAATTTTACAGGAATTCTTGATTTTTGCAGGAATTTCTACCTTAAATTAAGGTATGTTAATTTCCTGCCAGAGGCTGACCAACATCGTAAGCTTTCCTGAACCAGAGCTGTGCAAGGTCAGACCGATGCCGTCTGGCCCTTTTCCGGAAAGATTCTGTGAGACGGACAACTCTTGGGAGCCAAGCTCTGTGAGCATTCTGTACTGAGGGCCTGTCACCAGGAGACCTGTAGGTTATAGACCGGTCCTAGAGAGGCAGCCTGCCGCTGGTTGTGTCAGCCCCTGCCGTGTGCCCTGACCTGACACAGACTAGGGACACAAGGTCAGGGCCACGCGCCGTGTGTCCTCCCCACCTGCTACGGCAAAACACCCGCAATGTGTCATGGCAGCACTCCCTATAGGAACAGCACAGGGAACGTGTGATATCCAGTCCTGGTGTGAAATAAAGACCAAGCAGACCAGAGAATAAGACCAACGTGCACCGAACACTGCCATGGGACCTGAGCAACATCAACAGTCTCACAGGATGCACAGAGACCAGTCACAGGACAGCACACCCAGGTGTCCACACGACACACTTCTCTACACCAGCTACCAACGAGGATCAGTCACTAGTCATCTGCTGATCTTGGACTGATTACGGTGTAAAGCTACAAGTATGTCCGGTAGCAGGTGGGTGGGGGACACACCTGACCCTATATTATGAAGATACTCATCGTGTTTGATACAAATGTAGCGCACAGTGTCTATAGTCGTCTTTACAACACGAGACATAACGCCTATTGTACAAAGTATTTATAATAGTGTACATCAATACAGCTGAATTATTATACTTATTTATTGGGCATCTGTACATTACAAGTGGTTGATGTTCTTGTCGACACTTACACAGCTAACTCTACTTATGTACATTGTATACATCTTACAGGGACTTTACAGCTTAGACATGGAGTCATAGTTATATCAGCAAATGCTAACAATCATTTAATTTTATCTCAAAAATTTGAAATAGTCCAAAAATGATTTTCAGTGTTGATATCAGCATGTTATTGATATTATTGGACCTTTCATTAACTGGAGGACTTATGAAGGTATGACAGAGTCATACTCAGTGCAGAGTGATATATTTGTCACAACTTTTGCCCTATTAGTATTCCACATAAAACCTGTAGATATGTAGCATAATGTAGCATTTATAATTTGGCTCTTCACTCACATACTGGTGGAGCTGTGAGACTTTGTAATCACACTGAGTTCTTTATTTTAGATTTGCTTTGGTGCTTTATATTTCATGAATACTAAGGGGGGGGGGTCAGTATTTAGCATTTTTCTACTCAGAGAATGTAGATATGTGTAGTTGTAGTTACAGACAGCAGCTAACAATGTACATAGTCGGTAGGTGTTGAGGACGGGGAGTGAGGCAGCGCCCCTAAACATGCAGGGATGCCAAGTGTTACGATTTTTTCGTAATTTTACGATTTTTGACCCCCTATTACGCCCATTACGATTTTAGATATCAAATTACGATTTTCAAGTATCGCCGGCCTAAAAGTAGCATACTGAGTTATGGAATAAATAATCTACGAATACACATAACTAGAATAAAACTAGATGTTGTTGGTCATAGAGCAAACAGATAGAAATATAACACGACACATTGAGGAGAAAACGAATGATAAAACATGCATGATGAGCCAGATTATGACTTCAATGAATGATTAGAATCTATTTATGCATCATTCCGACCCTTTAGAAATGACATTTTATTGTTACGATTTTTTGTTACGATTTTTGCCAAAAATTGTTACGATTTTGGGGTAAAAAAGAAACGTAAGAAATACGTTTAAGGTGGGGTAAGTTGGCATCCCTGAACATGGACTGGGCCCCAGCATCACCTGTTACAGTTCAAGTAGCAATAGCCAGGACGTTTAGCTAACCGCAAGGACCTAGCGATACAACCGATTAGAGCACATGCCTTGTGTTCTTGTCTTGCTGATATTCAGCTTGCTAAAGTAGGTCAGACAAGCTATTACCAGCGGTATCAGACCTGTGCATTATAGTAGGGACATATACTCAGATACTATAGGCCATTTTCTTTCATTGATATTTCTTAGCCTTTTATTGTTCATGACAATCACAGAACATTGTGTTTAATGGGTTATTTATTAGGTTGACAAAAGGGTATTACTCTAAAGGCTTTGTGACTCTAGCATGTAACTGCTACACCACCTAGTGTGGGTGGCAGCGGGTGGCAAGGCTGGGTGTGAACTGGTATACTGTGCTGCCACATTGGAGTTAAACGCAGGATAAATATGCATAATACGCGCACCCACAATCTGTACAAGCTCACTGCTATTGTTCAATCAATCTCATCCTGAATTGTATATTCTGTGAATATACCACAAATATGATTTATACTTATATATGGCTCAGTCTCATGAGTTTGTAACATTTCAAACGTCTTTGACCGGTGCCGTCTTTGACCGGTGGCGTCTTTGACCGGTGCCGTCTTTGACCGGGTATGTGATTAAAATGAAGAAAAAAGTAGTGTACAGTAAAGAAATGGGTAATTTTTTTGTATAATATGTTATAACACATCATTTTGAGGCATTATTTAAAATTGATATATTTCATATATTTATGTTACTGGCTCAGTCTCATGAGTTTGTAACAGTTGAAACGTCTTTGACCGGCGTCGTCTTTGACCGGTGACGTCTTTGACCTGCTGAAGAAAAAACCCCAAAAGGAACCCTTAATATGTGCATTAAAATTATTTTTTTAAATTTGGTAAATCAACCATAGACTGTTTGTTACATGAAGAAGTTGAAGCTTAAATTTCTTTACTATATAAGTACTTTTTTCTTCATTTTAATCACATACCCGGTCAAAGACGGCACCGGTCAAAGACGGCACCGGTCAAAGACGGCACCGGTCAAAGACGGCACCGGTCAAAGACGGCACCGGTCAAAGACGTTTGAAATGTTACAAACTCATGAGACTGAGCCATATATAAGTGCATGTTATGTTAGTTTTACCCTAACATGAGAATATAACAAAATGTTCACTGAAGTGGATTTCTGAATGACATTTTCTTAGTAAATGCCTCAGTATGCAGTACACAGTGGGTGTGGGTGGTACCAGCAGACACCCGCCCCCCCCCCCCCCCCCCCCCGCTCCCTGTGTGCGCATGTTTGGTCTAAGGTCAGGCCGTGAATAATTGAATGTCGGGTAACCTTTCTGAAGGTCACATCAAGGTCACACTGAGCGACCTTTGTCGCTAACCACATCACAGTACCCAGAGTCACACTGAGAGGCCCTGACGGCCTGTTATATGGGCTCGGGGGTGTTGGTTTACAATTAAACTTGTGTTAAGTATGAGTCAATAGATTTTAAATTATCAAGATTGATATTGTGTATGTTGATAGCTATCTCAACAATTAAGATGAGTCAGTAACTTTCTGGATGAAGCACCAAGTTATTATTGGCCTCACAGAGTGGTGCGGTGTAGCGGGGCCGGGTATAATGCCGCATCACTATTGTATCTGGACTTGTCGCAGTAACTTGGTGTAAAAGCCTTGTACAAGCTATAACTGCCACAATTGATAACCGTTAAAAGTTCATAATGTCAGCCAATCACGTACCCTCACACTGAGTTTGATCATTCCGGTCTTATGCAAGGTAAACTGTAGTGATTTCACAGATTGTGTTAGTTTTGTTAGTAGAGCATTATTTCACAGATTGTGTTAGTTTTGTTAGTGTAGTATTATTGAGTTGACTGCGTGCTATCAGTTTAGTATTACAATTGTATTATTCTGTGCCAAAGGTGAGTTTTCTGGTTTATTGTGTATTTCATCTGGTTTATTTTATATTTGTTTACAATTACTGCCTGCATGTTTCTGTGTCATGATGTAAACTCTACACACGTCCTGCATGATGTGTAAGTGATAGTAAAGTGTTAACGGTACTCGGTATGACGGTACAGACGGCCCACCACGACATGGTCCCATAGTGAAGGCAAGGTGCCAAGCTGGGGTCATACCGCCCCAGGTAACATCCACTAACAGTCTGTACACACCGCACACAGCTTTGTTTTAGTTGGATATCACCTAATTCTATTCAGATGTGTTTTACAGGAAAACCCCACATTTACAAACCAGCAGGGCGGTGGTGGTGCTGAGCCTGGGAGCTGCTTTATAAAACTAGTGAGGCATCATTTATAGATTTTGGGGCTATTGGTTATATATATTTCAAAATGCCAACTATTTCTGCGTCTTTGTTATATTCTAGGACTTAAATACCTACACAGTGCTGATGTCCTTGCGTTGCTTCATGTTGTGTATGTTGATGTAGCTCACCTTGAGTTATACCAGTACCGGGTAGGGCACGTACCTTAATGACTTCCAGACCAAAGCTTTTATATCAACACTCACATCTTAAAGCATAATATGAAATGAACTGTAAACATGTCAATATCAAAACAATTTGTTTACAAAAGCATAAAATGCATCATGTCAGAATAAAATGTGAAATATAGAGGTGGCTTTGTGTTCTTCCTTTTGTATCGTGTATATATGCTTTATGCTACACCTGGATGCTGGGCCTACTGTTCCTACTGTAGGTTTTATGCCATATTCTACTAGTCTATGAGGAGGTTATGGGCACTAGACTGGGAGGAGGTAATGGACACTAGTCTGGGAGGAGGTTATGGGCACTAGTCTGGGAGGAGGTTATGGGCACTAGTCTGGGAGGAGGTTATGGGCACTAGTCTGGGAGGAGGTTAAGGGCACTAGGGTGGGAGGAGGATATGGGCACTAGTCTGGGAGGAGGTTATGCGCACTAGACTGGGAGGAGGTTATGGGCACTAGTCTGGGAGGAGGTTATGGGCACTAGTCTGGGAGGAGGTAATGGACACTAGTCTGGGAGGAGGTTATGGGCACTAGTCTGGGAGGAGGTTATGGGCACTAGTCTGGGAGGAGGTTATGGGCACTAGTCTGGGAGGAGGTTATGGGCACTAGGGTGGGAGGAGGATATGGGCACTAGTCTGGGAGGAGGTTATGCGCACTAGACTGGGAGGAGGTTATGGGCACTAGTCTGGGAGGAGGTTATGGGCACTAGTCTGGTAGGAGGTTATGGGCACTAGTCTGGGAGGAGGTTATAGGCACTAGTCTGGGAGGAGGTTATGGGCACTAGTCTGGTAGGAGGTTATGGGCACTAGTCTGGGAGGAGGTTATAGGCACTAGTCTGGGAGGAGGTTAAATGAACCACGTCAAGTATTAGAGGAGATTAACATGAGAAATCTCTAATTTAAATCCCACTTTTAGGGAGAGTGAGGCAGTAGGGGTGTGAGGGAATAAGGGTGGAGGGAGTAGGGGAGTGAGGGAGTAGGGAAGTGAGGGTGTAGGGAAGTGAGGGAGTAGGGGAGTGAGGGAGTGAGGGAGTAGGGGAGTGAGGGTGTAGGGAAGTGAGGGAGTAGGGGAGTGAGGGTGTAGGGAAGTGAGGGAGTAGGGGAGTGAGGGAGTAGGGGAGTGAGGGAGTAGGGGAGTGAGGGTGTAGGGAAGTGAGGGAGTAGGGGAGTGAGGGTGTAGGGAAGTGAGGGAGTAGGGGAGAGAGGGGGTAGGGGAGTGAGGGAGTAGGGGGTGAGGGAGTAGGGGAGTAGGGGGTGAGGGAGTAGGGGAGTGAGGGTGTAGGGAAGTGAGGGAGTAGGGGAGTTAGGGTGTAGGGAAGTGAGGGAGTAGGGGAGTGAGGGAGTAGGGGAGTGAGGGAGTAGGGGAGTAGGGGGTGAGGGAGTAGGGGAGTAGGGGGTGAGGGAGTAGGGGAGTGAGGGAGAAGGAGCAGCAGCAGGATTAACTAGTTTTCTCAGTCCTTCACAGGCTTGGATCCACATGCTTTAGACATGTCATGTAAGGACAGTTCTAGTTGGATGCTGACAGTATTTCCGTGTGATCAAAATGCACATAAATTACCCTGTGCTCCGTGTAAGCAGTGAACAAACCAAACCATCCATTTCCTTTCTGATATAGGCCTATATGTTACAAGCACACTATGTTTCTACTGGGGACTATTTCACACATTTCATCACAGAGGGCACCACTGTGCTTCATGCACTTTATGGACTGCACTGGAGGCATAGCGAGGCGGCATAGCTAATCCATTGTGCATTTTTTGCAGAAGTTACCAAATTTCTCACAGACATACACTGATATATGATAAATAAATTGTCATTAAGAGGCAATTTAGATCTGGTGTATGAAGGCTGTGGGAGCCATCTTTAAAAAGGGTTATTTATGACTGCATTTCTAGTCAGTTGAACTGCTGAGGGTATGTACATATCCCATTTCTTTGACTGCAGTAACACAACAAGATAGCTTAGATATGCCTCTAATGACCCTCCAAAAGATTAAGAGCTGGGGCAAGGTCAAGGTCACTTGTCAAGGTCAAACACCAGCAAAATGGAATTTCCTGATGGATTTTATTCATTTCTGTACATATATACTAGGTGTTTCAAATTAGAAACATTCAACAGGACCATACATCACCTTTCCTTCATATCAGCAGTAGTTATTCTTTCATGCTATTTGGAGATGTAGATGCTCTTTGATTAAGTGTGGTATGCATGACAACTCAAACCGCTTCAGTTCTAGATATGATATTGTATTTCATAATAGTAAATTGCAGTCACTTACACCTAGTCATCTTGATGGCATCTACAGACATATATGCAAACAATATATAAACAAGGGGTGGCATGAAAAGACTTTTTATTCTAATTTAATCAGCCTAATAGCTTATGATTAATTAATGCAATTAACCAGCATCAAAATATTAAGTTGATGTACTAAAGGTAATCTAACCATCACATATTTACTATTCACATCAATTGATCATTATATGTTTAATGCTGTGAATGCAATCGAATGAATTACTCCCACACTTCCCACAGGAAAATGAACTGCAATACAAATCTTGCAATTGATCTTTGCTATAAATTATTGTTTGCTAGCCCATCTCATCATTAAATTTCATTCCAATATTACTTATCCATACACTTTAGTGGTACAGCTACTTATCTCACTTCTGTGAGCATTCCCCCTCGCATATGCAGAGGGCTGTGTTGCTAGGCAGATAAACAATTAGAATAGCTGTTGCTAGGCAACCAGCTGTATTAGCAACAGGGAATAAAACCATTGAATTCCTTGGGTCCAATTTAGGGGGGTAGGTATGATTATAATCAGCATCAGGACCATGGAAATGTGTGTTGCTGGGCAGATATCGTTTAGAATAGCTGTTGCTAGGCAACCAGCTGTATTTGCAACAAACAAATAGAACCATTGAATTCCTTGGGTCCAATTTAGGCGTAGGTATGATTAAAATCAACCTCAGGAGCTCTGGAGAATTCTGCCCTAAGTTTGAGAGAGTTAATCAAGTTGTTCAAGAATTATTATGGTAATCTCTTTAATAATCGTTGCTAGGGATAATAAAATACACCTGCCGTTGCTAAGCAATGTTTTGCATTTTGAAGTATATGATGACACTATTGAAATGCATGCGGTGAATTTAGGGGTAGGGGTACTTGCGACTTGAGTTCACAAATGTCTTCCCCCCCCTTTTTTTTGCGAGGGGGGGTTCTCTGTTTCTAAAGTTTGTTGATTGTACCAAATAAAATCACAACATTAGCTCTTCATGTGTACTATGCCAGTTCCCCCTTTTGGTAACAATAAAGTTAATCGGGTATTAAGGGCAGTTTTTCACATCCCAGCAGATGTCGATTGGTTGCGCACCTCCAAGAAAAAAAATAGCCTATATAAAAAATGTATGAAACGGCTTCCCATAGAGGGCCAAAGTTGATCCGGATGCATGTAAATAGCTGAGAAATGTAAAACCCCCATCCCTTTCACCCAGAAAAACATAGTTTTGAGTGACTATTTGTGTGGGTGTGATGACTCAGCTGTTCTGTTCTACCATAGATGGCATACTGTCATAATATGACTCTTGTATTGTTTCTGTCCTATAAAGGCTTGGACGAATGAACCGAGGACAGCAGAGGTCAATCCTTTGTGTCAACCCTTTGTACCCAAATCATATCTCTTCAATTGTGACTTCAATTCAAGAGACAATACTCCACAAAGGCCTTGTGTAGACACGTCTCCTATATGGATGACGCTCGTGCACCTGGTGACCAAGGCCTGAACCACTTAGAGTCCTACCTTTGTGCTGCTAGTTCAGGTGTCCTCACATCACCTTTCACAAGCAGCATTTAATCACAGACACTACTCATATACCGCTTTCATCGCACAGTGCCAATTCTAACATCTTTAGTGGTCTCTGAACTAAGACACCAAAGTAGCCCTGACCTGCAGGAAACTGTCTCAAGTAGAACAGGAAAGGGGCCCTGAGCCTTAGCCTGTAACATGTGTCTCAAGTAGAACAGGAAAGGGGCCCTGACTTTCTTCTATAGTCGATAAAACAGTTTTTGGACCAGGTCGGCCCACTTCTGGTATGACACCTCGTAATTTCTCTGCAAGAGTAGAACGCGGAACGCCATATATGCTGCCTTTTTACAACTCATACCTCCAGTCTTCCCCAGTGGGCCAAAGATTCAGTTCAATGTTGAGTTAACATTGAATCAACATTGACTCAACATTGTCAACCATTTGTCAATGTTGATTCAATGTTTTGTGCCCACTGGGTCACTGCCCGCAGTGCCAATACCATGGCACTTGGCTTAAAGCGACAACGTACTTGAGACATCTTTCTGAAGGCGATATAATGCAGGATATATTGATAATAATGCTTTACTTTAGGATGCACAATCACACATTTATACACTCCTATATAGTATGGCCCTAGACCCCTAAATTCGACATGGCGACATGGGAATTTCTTAAATTCGACATGCGACATGAGGCCTAGTGACATGGGACATGAGGCTTAAAAAATAGTGACATGGGACATGGACAGTTCTTAAAATCGACATGGGACATGAGCATTTTTAAGCGACATAGACATGCGACATGGCCATTTCTTAAAATCGACATGCGACATGGGGACCCCCCCATCAAGGGCCCCTATAGTACAGACAGATATTATTAGATACAGCAGGCCATGATATGCCGCAGATCATTCAGGGAGAGCTCATTTTCTAACAATAGAGTGGACAAATATGCCTCAAAAGAGACATTGAAATTCTCTTGTTGAAATACAGGGACATTCATGCCCATTAAAGAAAAGAATGGCAGGGCCTTTTTTTTTCACAAAAAACAGGTGTGATTTATTTCCCACCAGGACACAGGTGGAATTTACCCACCCCAGAGAAATCCACCACCTCCCCTCCCCTATTATAAAATGAGCACTCCCTAGCTTAAAACGATATTCTAATGTCATCATTAGTACATAGGTGATCTCTAGATAGAGAATGTTTGGAGGGCGGAATTCAATGGCATCCTTAGGTACAACCGACATATCATTAACAGAATAAGAATGGCATGTCATTGTAGTTATTCTTACCTATTGCTGTCGTTCCTTAGGCCTCCTCTACTCTCCTGAATGCACAGGTGAAATGGTGTGAACCACTCCGGTTTGCAGACTGGTGACCACCCTAGGTCACAAGGTGCACATTCCAAATAAGTTAACTACTAATAATAATCAACAGGGAACCTTCTAAATTGGGTTACACACCCTAGTAGCAAGCCCACACGGGGCCAATTTGGTTTTAGCTCGGATTGGCTGTTTGAAGTTGGGCAAAACTTAGCTGGGTTTCATGTTGGGCAGATGGCTGGGCTGAAGTGTGGCCCCGATCGGGCTGCCCATTTTGGGCTCAAAGCGGGCTGCCCAATTTTGGCTCAGATCAGTTTCAAATTGGGCTGCCCGCTTTGGGTTCATGTCGGGCAGATGACAGGAAGCCTGTCCAAAACCAGATCTGAGCCCAATTCGGGCAGCCCACTTGGGGCCACACCAAAGCCCAGTGCCCTAAACCAACGGGCACCCATCGGTTAGCCCACTCAGGGCCGATGAGGGCTGAGGTTGGGTTTGGACAGGGCAACTAGTTTAGTAGTTCTGATGATTGACACCAGATGTCACTACTATACAATATAAAGAGTTTTCCAACAAAGTCCGATGAAAATGATTTCATACAATAATACAAGAAAAGGTTAAAGTGTAGTAGAATAGGAAAGAATAAACAGATGCTCTCACAGTTTGGAAATAAGGTAGACTACATATATTTGAATGATAAAAAGAAGGTTCTCCAAGCAGCTATCCAGTGTAGAAACTATTTCTGTGGCATTACAATTTACTTAACATAGTCTCATAAGCTCCATGTGGGTATGAACTATGGATTTGAAGGCCAATATACACCCTAGACACTTGTCTATGCTGCATGTGGCTCAAACCTGATGATAATAGGCCTGCTTGATATTTCCATTATTGGGTAGTAAGAGTATGAATATGCCTTGGGTTGATACAAGAAATCATTGGGGAATGATTGAATAGATTTTAAAAACCCATAATTATCAGGGGGTGCTGTGGCACCAAATTAGCGAGCCCGTCCAAAAACCGATCTGAGCCCGCTTTCAACCCGTCCAAAAACCGATCTGAACCCACTTTCAGTCCGTCCAAAAACCGATCTGAACCCGCCTTCAGCCCATCCAAAAACTGATCTGAACCCAAAGTGGGCAACCCGTCCAAAACCCGGTCTGCGCCCAACATGGGCAGCCCGCATGGGGCCAGACCAAAACCCAGTGCCCTAAACCGACGGGAGCCCATCGGTTAGCCCACTCAGGGCCCCACTTGCAAACACAGTCTGGCCCCGTCTGGGGCCACAGTGTGTTTGCTACTAGGGCAGCCTAGGTATAATATGACACATGAGAGGCAGCCAATTTAGAATAGAGAATCAATAGCACACCAGTATGCATATGGCTTTAATTGTCTTATGTATATAAAGCAAACCCACATATATTTAGCAACAACCTTATTCATACATTGAACTTTTACATTGTATCCATACAGGGGAGAAAACATGAGTCATATACTGTGTGACCGTGTTGACCATAATTAGGGCAGTAAGGGTGCCAGTAATACCAGCAACTGGGCAGATATGTTGGTATTACTGGCACCCCCTATTAATTACACCATTGTTGAGATTCTTTCTTTTATTTAATGTTTGAGGCAGACAGATGACATCCATAGGCAATAGAAATGCCCAGGAAACCAATTCAAAACTTAGCTGGAATAAGGTGACAATTGCTATGAAGTTCATCATACACATTAGCCAAACCCACAAAAACGCAATTCTGTAGACTGGAGACACCAGGACCAAAATCTCAAAGTGAAATATCATATCTTAGAAACATGATTTACTCACTATTTAAACTAAGGGATGAAAGATGAAGGTCTCTAGGAAGGTCTCAACGTAGAAAAAATAACTTTTGCATTGTTGATTTATTGCCAAAACCCCCTCACAATGTCAGGGTGCTAGTAATACCCCCCTGCCAGTAAAAACCCCAGGGTACTTTAGGGGAAGAACAGGGAAGCTTTTATTATTCTCTGGTTCACTTGAGCTGTATGCCTGCTACTTGTCACCCAGAGCTGTATGCCTGCTACTTGTCACCCAGAGCTGCATGCCTGCTACTTGTCACCCAGAGCTGTATGTCTGCTACTTGTCACCCAGAGCTGTATGCCTGCTACTTGTCACCCAGAGCTGTATGCCTGCTACTTGTCACCCAGAGCTGTATGCCGGCTACTTGTCACCCAGAGCTGCTACTTGTCACCCAGAGCTGTATGTCTGCTACTTGTCACCCAGAGCTGCATGTCTGCTACTTGTCATCCAGAGCTGTATGCCTGCTACTTGTCACCCAGAGCTGCTACTTGTCACCCAGAGCTGCTACTTGCCACCCAGAGCTGCTACTTGTCACCCAGAGCTGTATGCCTGCTACTTGTCACCCAGAGCTGTATGCCTGCTACTTGCCACCCAGAGCTGCATGCCTGCTACTTGTCACCCAGAGCTGCTACTTGTCACCCAGAGCTGCTACTTGCCACCCACAGCTGCTACTTGTCACCCAGAGCTGTATGCCTGCTACTTGTCACCCAGAGCTGCTACTTGTCACCCAGAGCTGTGTGCCTGCTACTTGTCACCCAGAGCTGTGTGCCTGCTACTTGTCACCCAGAGCTGTATGCCTGCTACTTGTCACCCAGAGCTGTATGTCTGCTACTTGTCACCCAGAGCTGTATGCCTGCTACTTGTCACCCAGAGCTGTATGTCTGCTACTTGTCACCCAGAGCTGTATGTCTGCTGCCTGTCACCCAGAGCTGTATGCCTGCTACTTGTCACCCAGAGCTGCATGCCTGCTACTTGTCACCCAGAGCTGCTACTTGTCACCCAGAGCTGCTACTTGTCACCCAGAGCTGCTACTTGTCACCCAGAGCTGCATGCCTGCTACTTGTCACCCAGAGCTGCATGCCTGCTGCTTGTCACCCAGAGCTGTGTGCCTGCTACTTGTCACCCAGAGCTGCATGTCTGCTACTTGTCACCCAGAGCTGCATGTCTGCTACTTGTCACCCAGAGCTGCATATCTGCTACTTGTCACCTAGAGCTGTATGTCTGCTACTTGTCACCCAGAGCTGCATGTCTGCTACTTGTCACCCAGAGCTGTATGCCTGCTACTTGTCACCCAGAGCTGTGCTACTTGTCACCCAGAGCTGTGTGCCTGCTACTTGTCACCCAGAGCTGTATGCCTGCTACTTGTCACCCAGAGCTTTATGCCTGCTACTTGTCACCCAGAGCTTTATGTCTGCTACTTGTCACCCAGAGCTGCTACTTGTCACCCAGAGCTTTATGCCTGCTACTTGTCACCCAGAGCTGCTACTTGTCACCCAGAGCTGCACACCAGCAGTACCCAGTCCGTACACCAGGTGCACCACCAGCGGGTGGTTGTAGTGTGTGGTTTACCCACAGGGGGGCAGCACCTGTAGCAGCCTCCTGCTGGTCTCAGACTCCCTCCACCAGGACCAGGCTGTGCACAGCAATTGGTGTACAAGATTTGACTGGTCAACTCCTGAGGAAAAGTTATTGAAACAAGTTTTTCATATGAGTGGGCCCAGACTCTACTATTATAGAGTCGGGGCCTGAGACTGGTCTGGCCGCATGTCGGGTACGAGGCCTGCACCTTGAGTCAAGAAGCCACCACCGTGCGGCCTCTACAATACAAACTGTGCACATTCTTAAAGGACAAATTGTGTGTAGTCTTACAGAGAGTTGATTGTCATTTATAAACCATGCATAGTCCTAGAGTATAAACTGACAACAAGCCTAGAAGGTGATTTACAAACCATGTCATTTACAAACCATGTCATCTATAAACCATGCCATCTATAAAACCATGTCATTTATAAACCATGTCATTTATAAACCATGTCATTTATAAACCATGTCATTTATAAACCATGTCATTTGTAAACCATGTCATTTGTAAACCATGTCATTTGTAAACCATGTCATTTATAAACCATGTCATTTATAAACCATGTCATTTATAAACCATGTCATTTATAAACCATGTCATTTATAAACCATGTCATTTATAAACCATGCATAGTCCTAGAGTACAAACTGTGTGTAGTCTTACAGATAGTTTGCCTCTAGAAGGCACCACCAACTACACTAACAATGTTTTATACTGACTGAATTTAGAAGAAAGAATAGATATGGGAAGTAAAAACCCCGGGTTGGGAGAAAAGCACAGATTGTACCATAAGAGTGCCTCTATATGGGTTAAAAATCGACACAAGCGACACGGCCCTTTTAAAAATCAACGGACACAGACCTCTTTATACTGTCCTAGTATGTTCTATATACATAAAATTCGACACAGTGACACGGCCCTAAACTAAACTAAGGGGACCCATTTAGAGGCACATAAGACTGTGCATGGTTTGTAGTGTAGAGCACCAAGGGGCCCCGCGTGCATGAGACATGAACACATGGATGTTTATTCATGTTAACACTGTCAATAAGGCCCACACAAGGGCTGCATGTTACCTTGACCTTCCTACATTCCTCTGCCTCTCCAGGAAACAAGAATTCCAGCACCTTGACATGTGACTATATTGTGTGGGTCTGGTGTCCTGACAAGTCACGTGAGAAATTAACAGGACTCCTTGAGAAGTATGACATTATCATGACTCAGTAGAACATGTTGAAGCTGTAGCCTGCAGTACATTGGGAGACATGGTGTGGGTTTTGTAACCAGTATCACACTCAAAAAATAAACTTGTCTCCAGACTCTTCAAAGTGATGGTCATAAAATAAACGAGTTAAAAACTTGTCTAAGTGACAAGGAAGCGGGTCTTCTAGCTGGAGATAGAAGACCCACTTGGTATGTGCCAGCCCAAAACCCGACATTTGCCAGCTCCAGATTCTATTTGTAGGATGGTAACCTGATATGTTAGACAACTTTTGACTCGTTTATTTTATGACAGTCACTTAGACGAGTCTGGGGACGAGTTTACTTTTTCAGTGCATGTTGGTGCAGTTTATCCAGCAGCAGGAGTGGTGTGTGTCACACATGGTTGGTCGTCACTGTTTATCTCCTCAGGGCAGCCATGTGGCAAAGGGGATCCAAGGCTGCATGTTATGAAGGTGGCTTCTGTGCCAAGTTTTACCAAAGTCATCAAGAGCTTGTTAACACTCATCAAGTAAAAACCGTGAGTGTAAGCCTTTGTCAACAAGGATGGTCACTGGCATTTTATGTGATCCCCTTGTAAAGTAACTACTTAGACGATTGGATTTGAAATTTAGAATTCTTAAAAACAGGGACAATCTACAACACCTTATCACGTCAATGGGTGCTAGGGAAGAAATGACACAATTTACCAAATGAATTGGAAATCTCACGCAACTAAAATCCCATTGTATTATAGTTTACTGTGAGCCAAACCTGGTTTGAAATGTGAGTTAAAAAGTAGATGCACTCTGAAGATTTAGGTGGTTATCAAGAGGTGTTCAAGATATTCATCAAGTTAATATTCATCAAGTAAAAACCATCATTTTAAGCCAATTGCCTGCCATCTTTCTCAACAAGGAACTCTGATCGATGGTCACTGGTGTTTTATGTGATCCCCTTGTAGGGTAACTACTTAGAAGATTGGATTTGAAATTAAAAAATCTTAAAAACAGGGACAATCTATAACACCTTATATCGTGTCAAATGGTGCTCAGCACGAACCTGAGATTATGGACGTTTTGATAAAAGCACCATTTATGGGATATTATTTCAACCTTTCAGAGAATCATTTTCTTCTTTCCTCTACCTTCTCCCCTATGGCTGAGCGTGTTGCTCTCTGATTGCTTCTTCCCCCAGAGAAACACAATCTGCAGCACATGAAGGTTTTGTGAAGTGCATTACAATTGTAGACTTAGACTTAGGTTACAAAAATACTAAATAATCAATCAGATGACACAAAAGAAATAACACAATTTAACAAATAAAATCCAATAGTGATTAAGAGGGTTATTTACTGTGAGCCAAACCTAGTAAAAAGGTCGATGCACTAAGTTTTAAGGTGGGTATCAAGAGACGTTTAAGATAAGTACCAACATTCATCAAGTAAAAACCATCATCAGGTTAAGCCTATCACCTGCTATCTTTGTCAACAAGGAACTCTGATCGATGGTCACAGGCATTTTATGTGATCTCCTTGTAGGATAACTATTAGAAGATTTGATTTGAGATGAAAAAATCTAAAAAAGCAGGGACAATCTATAAAACCTTATCACGTCAAACTGGTGCTCAGGACGCACCTGAGATTATAGAAATCATTTATGTGACTACACCCAGCCTGCTGTAATCTGGATCCACGTAACATTTTGTAAAACCTCCCACACTGACACCACAAGAAGCTGCCTCAGGCCCTTTAGTGTGGCTGTAGGGCTGTGTGGGGTAAACAGTCCGTACCTTACTAAGGTGACACTTTGTGTTTGTCCAGATGGGCACATCTGTATGCACTCTTTTGTGGAGATGAGTTGAAACTACATGTATCCTGCCTATTTGTTGATTAACCATATTAAATGGCACTTTTAAATTTGTTCCATTTATGAGGCTTTAGACTTAATTGATTTAAACAGCATTATGAGATATAAATCTAGTCACTAATGATTGGAAAGATCTAGCTGTGTATTTGTTGCAACGGAGATGTACAACGGCAGGAAGCAGTATGAAATGCTATTGTGTAACTGGCTCTCTTGTCCAGCACAACAGTACATTGATTGTAGGCCATACTGACTTAAGGCCCACTGGCCCTAAAGCCCTGCAGCTAATGGGCCCCTTGCCACAAATCGTGATGACCATCCCCAATGTCCAATTTACTGTCTCTAAAGAATATCCAAACTGTCTTTTTTTACACTCCAAATGGGAGCAGTTTGCCAGTCAAGCTGTCCCCCCCCCCCCCCACCCGCCTAAGCTTATTTGATGACCACCACCTTCCTTACCCCTAAACTGGGACTTTATTACCCCTTAACTTTCACCCTCCCTGTCTCATGACCACCATCTTTCTTTAGCCCAACCCATCTTTTATTACTCCCAATCTGGGAGCAGGTTACCCTCACTTTGCACCCAGGTTACAGACCAGGTACCGGAGGCTGCTGTGCCACACACCAATCAGTAGCAATATTACCATTATTTTGGTGTGACCATTAATTGTAGTTACCGTAAAACCTCGCGTATAAGCCTAACTCGCGCATAAGCCGCACCCCGACTTTGGGGCGATCCTATAAGCCGCACCAGGGATATGATTATGGTGAGTTTTAGTGCTGTGCCATAGTAGCAAAAACTCGTGTATAAGCCGCACCCTGACCCTGGGCAGATGCTATAAGCCGCACCGCCAATCTGACTCGCGTACTAGCCGTGGCTTATACACGAGGTTTTACGGTAAACATTATTTTATCATAGTAAAACACATATTTGATGGTTCATCTCCTCATTATGTTTTACTATGTTTATACCTCATAATTATCCTGTAAAAATGCTTTTTTCCATCCCCCTTCCCCCTATAAAAAATCAATTCATTATGCATTGGTTAAAGACATCACCCAGTCAAAGTCGTCACCCAGTCAAAGACTATCCAATTGTTACAATGTTATGAGACACAGCCACCAGTGGATCCTGCGGCACACATCAATAAGGCCTGCCGAGGCTAAACTAATTAGACATTCCTGCCCTGACCACTGATGATGAGCCAGTTTGATACCTAGATTTTACTTAAAGTGGGTATATCCGATTTTTACCAAATTTTAAATTCTACATAAAATAGTATATAATATACTGTAAACATAAATTGTTGGTGGGTTGGGAACATTATAATTGTATCCGTAACCAGTATCAGCTCAAAAAGTGGGTTCCCTGGTGTCAAACCATGGCATATTACTGTGTATTTTCAATGGGGAGAATAAATTGTGCACAATTTTAATCCAAAGTGACCATTATATTGGGCAATAAAATCAGATTAGAGCAAAGTCTGAGGGAATAAAGAGGAATGGAGTAGATAGGGAGTTAATTTGTTATTTATGAACATTCTGACTCATTTTTAGGGAAATTAGTTCTTTGGTCCCAGACGTTGGATGTACTAACTTTAAACTACGATAGACATCGGTTTTGTAGCTGCTCTGTTTTTAACCAATGCTGAAAGAAGTAGGTGTTGTGTAGCCAACTGTGGTTATTTTTGTCCTTTTTTTTCTGATTTCGTCAACATAGTCAGGAGGACAGGTTTTAATATTTCTGTCTCTTATTATGTGGTATATCTATTATTATTATGATGTCATAATAAATAGTTGATATTCTGTTTGTAACTCATTTTATTCAACCTTCTTCAGATCTCATAGCACTCATTACCATCAGTCATAATTCACTCACCAATCACTCTTCATTGTCCGTACTGAGATATACTATGTAGAAAAGTCCGTAAGTCTACTGGACACAGTAGGCTGGAGCCTAAGCAAAGGCTACAGCCACATGAGTTACATACTCCACGAACTCTGACATGAATTACGTCAAACTAGCGAAAATGGAACGTTGTATTGTGCTACCACTTGTAGTAGCACATACTGTAGATATTTCATTACTTATTAATCTTATACCATAATTCCTAGAAATGTCAACAGGAGACACATGTAATTGGAGCCATATTTATCGAATATCATGAAAATGAATAAATTTGTTTAAACCAAAAAATATAGACAGTGTTCATAGTGTTCTGGCATTAAGCCATCATTGTATTGACCTAAAGTCATAGACGCAACAACATCAAGACTTGTTATCTATCTACAGCAGCAGGCAAGTACCAACCCTACAAGTCTCCAGTACTAATTCTTATGTCACCCCTACAGACCTTACACTAAGGTGGTCTGTTTCACAAAGTACTGGTGCTACCCCCTCAAGGCTAGACATCACATTACAGGTTAACCGCATACAGCATAAGTTACAAACAGTATCATTGCCGAGCCTTAGCTACCTCGATAGCAAGTGTCTGGTGTACTGATATGGTGGAATAAGGTCGCTGTGCATTACACCTTACCTCACTTGTGTTGTTGTCACCAACTACTAAGGCCAAAAAATATATGGTGTGTTCCAGGTTACATGGTCTAAAAATCCAGGTAGGGTTGGTCGTTTTTTTTTGCTTTTTTTATTCAAAAGAAATCTTTGATCTGAAAAGTACCAAAAAATTCACTCACAAACTCCAAACTTTCTGGGTCGGCCCTGTTTTGCTAGGTAGGGTCGGGTAACCTGATTTGGCCTAGCTCACCAGCTACACTATATTCACATTAATACTGACCACATCATAATGTCAATGAAAGGTATTAGACCAATCAACAGAACAGAAACCCAGGAAATAACCTCTACTTGAATCTGAAGAGAGGAAAGTAAATATATGAAGAGAGACAAAAATGCAAACCAGATGCTGATTTGACAAAAACGCAGCAAAATTGATACAAGTAGATTCTTTTCTGCTTTTGAGAAGCTTTGGCGACCACTCTTCTTCTTTTGGTCCACCAGAATTTTTAAGGCTAGGATGGAGCACAACAAACTAATACCAAGCATGAATAAAATGCTGATTACCTGAATGAATATATACATCCAATTATGTGGTGTATTAGAGGTTGGAATAATACATGTAGTGGTGTAATCTACACGTGGCATCAAGATAGCTGGTATTACCACTAGTATGGGAGCAATGAGCCAGCAAATAGCGAGTAGAAATAGTCTTTTCATTGTTGTATTTGGCATGATACCATAGGGTTGCACAGTAATCTTTAATTGTATCCCAGCCATTAGAAGAGAATGAAGTGATATCTCTACGCCTGATAGAAAAAGGCAGAAACGAGCAACATCACAATGTACCTGATATGCATTTCTGATTTTTATAGATATGAAATCATCCAAGTGTTTAGAATCTAAAGACACCAAAACAACAAAATAGACACTTAGTAGTAAACTAGCAAAAATCTGGTTGATAACATTTACAATGCTCTTCCTATAGGAAACAAAATAAATAGCCATGAAAGCTTTCAGTAAATTCAAAACTATTGTTAACAATGAACAGACCATTTGAATGTATAAGAGATATTTGATAGAAGACAATGGGAATACTCCCCTACAAGAACTACTGTATTCAGTTCTGATTTCAGGTTGACAAACACTTTGATGTGGAAGGACACAGCACCACCGAGAATCCGTGACCAAAACCATGATTAATGATCGGGGCATTGGTATGAAAGCCTCAGCGGACACAAACGCTAGTGGGTTACCAGATATATCTAGGTGACTTAATTGTGTTAAACCACATAGTGCACATTCCTGAATCGCTCTCAGACTCCCATTCCGAAGACAAAGTGTTTCCAACATCACCTGTTTACCAAAATGATATGTATGAATTATTGTCATCAAATGTTGATCCAGTCTAATTGAAGTAATCAGTGTTGAGATCAGGAAGACATTTCTTTGAATGACAGAAATAGGATTGTTCATCAAAGAAAGTAGCCTGAGAGATGCAAGGTGGGAAAGTGAAACTTGAAGTTTTTGTATATTGTTATTATCAAGAATGAGAAAAACCAAAGCTTCTAATCCCTCAAACACATCGCTCTCAAGTGCGTCAATGTGATTGGATGACACATCTAGAATAAAAAGTTGATGAAAAGTATTAAATATTCTGTCACTCATCTGTATTGAATTAAAAGAAATGTTAAGTGTCTTAGCAGTGTTGATAAAGTTGGGAAGGTGAGTGAGACCCGTGTTAGCACAGCTTACAGCATAGCCATAACACAAACACTCATCGGGGCATTGTTGAACATCACATAACACCTCATCATCCCCGGACAGAGGACAGTGTACAACACCATCACACACATTGGAGGCATCCACACAAAGTCTGTCCACGCTGCACTTTAGAAGTCTGTGGCATTCCAAGGTGTAACAATTCTCCTCATCTTCTCCATCTGGACAGTCTCTCCTGCCATTGCATACTGAATGGAGTGGAATACAAAAGCTGTAGTGACATTTAAAGTTGTGGCCGCATTCAAAGAATTGGCAAGAGGCCAAATGCTCACCATTTGGGCATCCCAATTTATGTATAGGGTCAAATAAACACAAATCGTGTAGATTGTATAGATCATTTGTAAATGAGGAACACCTTTTCATAGTATTGTGTGTGGCATTTGAAGAAATCTCACTAAATTTACTAAATGATCTTTTGACTCCTGAGTCATTGCCAATTTTTACAAAAGAAAAGGTCTCATCTGAACATGAGCTACAGTCACAGTAAGAATCATGGAGTTTGGAACTTGGAATACACATATAATCTTCACATTGAAAGTAGAGCTCTGTACATGTGCAGTTTGCAGTGAAGCAGTGTGTGTAACAAGCAGTGAGTGATGTGTCACTGGTGGCCAGTTCATCAGATCCATCTGGGCAGTCCTGGACACCGTCACATCTACGATGACTGAGTATACATGTTCCATCCCTGCAGGCCCAGTGCTGTCTCATACAGCGGTTAACAAGGGCTGGAGTTCTACATTCCTGGTACCAGGAGCTGAAGTCCTCCCCCTGATGGGCCTGCAGCATGGACTGCAGTGTACAGGGGTACTTGGAGGCTACAGCCAGAGCACTCAGATCTGTCAGGTTCTGTCTCCATAAATAGAATATATCAAACAGACCATAGTGTGTGTCTCTGTGAAACATCATGTGCTCCAAGGGCATGTTTCTTACATAGTAGCAGGGACTGGAGGATATGAATGACCGAGGTTTGGTACAGCATACCTGCTCACTTCTGTAATGGTTGCTGTAAAGTAAGGGTTCTTCGGCACATCTGTCCTCTGGTAAAGACAATATCAGGGGATTGTGAACATGTATTGGTTCTCTTCTTTCAGAACACAATATGTTTGCCATAGGAATGGTTTGATTACATGGAATGGAGACCCAGGTGATATTGAATGCATCTATGGGCATAGCCATGACACATAGTCTATCATATGTAGAAGTATGTTGGTCCTCAAGTGTCTCTGATCTGCTGTCTATGTTTAGAACCACTGCGCTTCCTGCATCAAAGTTAACCTCACTAGTCCGACTGGAATATGGACTCTTCATCATTTTCTTGATAACCGTTTTCCTTATGAGTAATCCCGCTGTTCTGAAGCTGTTGTATGATAATGTCTTTCCATCTAACCATATTGGCACTTGCTATGGGAGCAAAGAAACGATTATTACCAAGGCTGTTTATTATATTACTGAACACCCAACAACAACAATTTTAACTCAAACTTGTGTCATTGTTAAATTATCTAAGCACCAAGTGCCACATCTATTTTTCTGTTGCAGATAAGGACATTGAAGTTGGTAGGATAGTTCACTTCTGTCATCATCTTGACTTTTAGAGATTTCTGTTAGATCTACACATGTATATATATATATGTATGTATGTGCATTTTAGATATAAAGGGCAACAGTTTAAAAATTCTTAGAAATATCTGAGTAAAACCTTTTGATTTGCTGAGGTAACACCGACACCTAATGAAATATGCTGATTAAGAAGGGCTATGAGTGTCTTAGTTCATAGTGGGGACATATGAAAAATGTCAAATAAGGCTGGAATCAGTTTTCAAGGGTATTTTAGCCCTTTGAGGGGTAAGAAATCAAAAAATATCCGGCGGACAGATAAAAATTTACATTTTTCTGAAAGCCTAGGGTGTTTCCTTATACATGAAATTACTGTGGCAGGTATTCTTATTCTTCAGCTGTTTGAAGTCAAGAACACCCCAAAACACCCAATTGGTACATGTTTTGGAAAATCTGACCCATATATATATGAGCTGGATATTGCAGCCTGGTAAATATCAGTGTATATTGTCGACACCAGATGGTGCAGCATTCAGGTACATCTAATACCGCCACCACTCACTAGCGGGAGTTTCATAGGTCTCTCTGGCTGCATTGCTGCGTCAGTCAGTGGTCAGAGCTAAGCCAGGACAGACACACACACACATACATGTATTACTATATCATGAAGGCTAAATATACCTACCTTATTCTGCTGCCTTGTCTGAAGTGCAAGGAACGTCCCAAACACCATTGGTGTACTCAAGATATACTTTTCAACATCAAGATATTCCATTGGTTGGAACAGGGTTTTGTTTTCACTTGTGCAAATCTTATATGCATTCTGCCAAGATGTATTGCTCAAGAGGTTTGGAACATAATGATTAGACTCCGTCTTAACGAATCCTTTTATTCTGAGACTAATATGGCACTTCTCTAAGGTAATCTTGTTTATCTTGCTTCTGATGTCCACAATAAAAATGTCCCCTCTCGTTACCCATTTCATGTCTGATTTCTGAATTTCTAATACAGAAGATTTCACTTCAAATAACAAATCTTTCTTAAGTGAACCATGGTAGAGGTAATCAGTAATTGTTATGTTGAATCTATTCAAGCATCCTGTATCCATTCCTACAAAATGTAAAACATTGAATTTCCTTTGTGTTTTAAAGGTAAACTTTCCATGTTGAAAAATTGAGGCATCTGGAAATTTGATAAACAAAGGCATCCGGTCCCATAAGGTGGCACTTCGCTCAGTTGACACAGGGGATTGGAAATACAATTTTGGTATGTCCATTTGAGATCCCCTATAGCCGGTTGGAGTTATAGATACCCAGAATGCAGATTCTGCCGTGTGGAAACAATCACCATGCTGCCAGTCTATCATAAGTTTATCATCATGAGTTACAAAGGATATCTCATGTTTTCCATCTTGTTTAATAAAAAGTTCATTGCCTAAAGTGTCCTTTATTAGTAGATAACCTTTGCATTTCTTCATTAATGGTTCATTTAGATATTTGGTACTTTTGATATGGACTACTCCCTTTACAATGTAAGAGAATAGCCAAGTAAACTGTACAGTCATGTTGCAAGGAGAGAAACCAATGTATTGGTCAAATATTATGTATGGTGCACGAAAGAAATTATTTCTCAGAAACTGTCTGTCTGAGCAATATCGTGTAAATGGTGATAACCAGTGATAGTTGTAAAATGTGATTTTAAAGACCAATGTAGAAAGTGAATGGGTATGAAATAAAACTAAGTAATTTGTCTTGGGCAAAAAGATCATATTTGTTTGTGGAGAAAATATGTCCATCATTTCACAAATGTGCATTGCCATGAAATATCGATACTGTTTGATTAATAAGTGAATCCCACCGAATTCACACAGTGCTGATGAAAAGCCTTGATATGAAAATTCTGTCACTCTCCATGTGAGTGATCTACCAACTCTCCACACCTGAGGACTAGTGTTATTGCCATTGAATATTACAGCATTATTCCCCGGAAGTTTATAGTCATTATAAGTTTTAGAAATAATCTGAACATGATAAGATAATCTAGATGGATGAATACTGATTATCAGCACTCTAATGTTACCTGAGAAAGACCTCTCATAGAGTGTCTTATTACAGTAGGTGCTATAGCTGTCCTTGATCAGCAACTTGGACAGTTCACTAGGACCTGAATACACGTACAGAGCCCCTGATGCATCAACACCAGAACACTGCACCTGGATAGACGCTGCGCTGAACATCTTTGTAGTGAATGAAAAAATGATGTCAAAAACAGAAATAATGTTCCCTCTATAAATGACAGATGTTCCACCAAGCACCAATGATGTCTCAGCGGTCAGTGCTTGTACCATGACTCCGCTTTGTACTTGCACCTCATGGATGGCATGCACTTGATACAACATTTTGACGATTGATTCGTGCCTGACCATCATCAAATCCAACACAACATACATGACATGTTCTATAGAGTACTCACTCCATGGAGGTTTCCTCCCACAGTGCCGTGTCGGTGTGGTAGTATTATGAACCTTCATACTGTTGTGTCTACAGTGAGGAGATAAGGGCAGAGAGAAGTACGACACAGTCAGATTAATCATGAAGCCCACATTCACCTGGATATAGAAAGTTGGCATTATGAAAGAACCTCTGCTCTCCACATGAAAACTTCCACAGCGAGAAGTAAGGACAGAAAAGCTGCTTCCACTATATTGTTGTGAATCTAAGCCAGCACACGTCTGATGTGTACCCTCCACCCTCTTAAACCAGGCTGTTGTTAGGTGTGACAGCGACCCTAGTGGCATGTCCAGGGGAAGGAGAACAGAATGTACCAAGTGTTTCCAAATATACTCATCTTCCTGATCCTCTCCATGTTCAGAATGAATCATCTGAAGAGTCCCAGGCAGTATAGATAAGGTAGAGGTCCTATTGATGACCAAGGCCATGTACAACCACAGCCTGAGGTTTACAATGTACATAGTGTACATGTGTGTATACAGGCAAACCATAGTTAGAGGTACAATGTACAATCAGAGCGCTTCTTGCAGGTCACATTGAACTTAGAAAAGGTGCTTTTCCAAATAGTCCACCGCCCTGTGAGGTACCGGCACCATGGTTCCTATAGGTTCAAGGGATCAGAAATGTGCCTCTACATGGGTAAAAATCGACATGGGCGACACAGCGACACGGCCCTTTTTGGCCCTTTTAAAAATCGATGGACACAGGAAAATCGGGGACAAAAATCGACCCACAGGAGGTTTTCTCTTTGTTCTTATATAGCTAAAAATCGACACAATGCCACTGCCCTACTGCTAAAATTCAACCCGGCGACACGGTCTAAATTGCGGGTACCTATGTAGAGGCACAGAAATGCTTACCACTGATTGGTGAATCAGGAGGAGAAAGCCCAATACGAGGCTGGATATGATTGGTCAATATCTCCCCTACGTGCTGCATCGCTGTCCCAGGGTTCGAGGAGTCTCAGACACACTGCTTCTGATTGGTTACCAACAATTGTTCAATGTCGGTATGACAAGTCGTGCACAGGCAATCCTTTCTACCTTTATTGAACCAATTTACGCAGTCCTTGGGCTTCTAAATGGGGACCTATCGTTGGGTGTGTCTCACTGGATTGTGTTACCTTGAACGGTAGAAGACATTCATGAACTCTTTAAGGGTCGCATACTGCATTACTGAATCATGCCCCTTGTAATCATGATGCATGAATGCAGCCATTGGCGAGTAATTCACCAGTACTCCCTTTAGGCATCATGCCAGCGCTAGGGAGTTGATATTAACGGCTCATTATGATACAAGAATGCAGCTCTGGCGAGTTACTCACTACTACTGCATTCATGCATCATAAAGACTCAAAGAGAATTAAAGTGTTAATCCATATACATCCCTCCCACATCACGACACAGAGGTGTACGGGGCCAATACTCTGTTCTCCAGCTTGACACCAAGCTGACACACCCACAGTTAATGGGTGTCCAGCTGCAGACTGAGGCACTTAGAGGTATTAAGTGGTGGACAGGTCTCTGAGGGAACTTACCTCATCTGTTACATAAACGTGTTCTATCTGTGCAGCATATCATTGACCTGAGCACTGGTGAACTACTAGCCAGGGTGGCTGTCATGCATCACGAAGACAAACGCCACATTAAAGTGCTATGCGGCCTTTAAACAGGTAGGGGACAGGAAAGCCTTGTTAGTATGCACTACTTCAGTGGTACAGTCCTGTGTATTAGACCGTACCAGTATTTTGGTACAGTGCATAATTCTGGGGCATACCATTTAAATGGTACATATGGTGTGATCGTTAGACCATGACAGCCTAGCAATGCCAGGTAACTGACCCCTTATTATGGGTCTGCAGTGCTCATAGAACAATGGGTCTTACCTATACCAACACTGGGGGACATGGGTGGGGAAGGGACCCGGGAAGGGAATCCCATTTTTTCTCATGATTTTACCTATTTATGACCTTACCATTTCACTAGGGGATAAAACCAAAACGCAGAGTGATAGATCAGTATCTATTCTACTACCCTGTATCTTTATTTTTATCAGCAAATGTAACACAAAATTCGGAAATTGATTTTACTGGGTCTATACACAAGATTATTTCATGTCTGTGTCCTATTCAATGCATTATATTTGATTAACTTTAAAATATTGTAGTTTGTAAAACCGCCAGTGTAAAGATTGAGATCTTCTCTTTACAACGGTACCAAACATGATGCATAGTAAATTGTGTCTTTATTAAAGAGAAATATAATGAAAATGCCCAAATGCACTGCTACTGGTAGCGAGGCCATTATACTGGTACGCCCTAATTTATGAGTACAAGTACAGCTCTTTTAGGGCGTACTAGAATAGTGGTCATGTCCCCAACCTGTTAAAGGGTTAATGCTCATTGAGGACTGGGTATAATGCCTTTGTACATGCCCAAAGAATATCCAAGGGGTGCCTCTGCATGTCAGACATGCACACTGTATGTACATTATACTGAACCTACACCTTCTTATATAGACAACAAGTCTGGCATGAAGCGCTGTACCTGACACACCTTATGAATAAAGATTATCTTCTACTTCTGCAAACCAACCCAAGCTGAAACAAGTTTGTGTAGTTCTCTCAAGGTGGAATAGCCACAGCTACAACATGTAATGAATTTGGATGAGAAGTTGAAGTAGTCGTATGAAATGGTCGTAAGAAATCTGCCTATTGTCCTGAAGGCAGGGGGACACACACCAGGGGGGGGGGCTATGCACCGTGGACCTTAGTGCAGGGGGCGTATGGTGCTGGTGGCCTAAGTACTGGACACCCACGTAACTGACCCTGGTAAGATATTCTAATGTCTAATGGGGTTAGGGCTCTCTCTGATTACCCTAGAATTGTCAAAAAAAAAGATAGAAATAAGAAACTTCTTCAAAATTGTATAAAAAACCCTAGGGTTGGCCTTGCTTTGGTTGGGTGACATGAAACAATTTTTTTTTTTGGCCTAGTCTAGATGGAGGCAGACGCACCCCTGGATGCATTGATTGGCCTAGACATAATTATACCCACCTACTGGTCTACTTCACATCACCCAATTAGGCCCCTAAGTGGTATAGATAGCCACTCAAGGGCTGTTGATTGATTGACATCAGGACAACCAGTAGAAACTGACAGCTCTGTCCGTAACTCTCAGACAGTCCTTGACCCCAATTGTTGCAGCGGTAACTAGACAGAGCTGAACAGGGATGCAGCCTGAGCCCCACCTCTGGCAGACAGTCACAGTCTTCACACCAAGAGATTGTAATATCAGCAGCAAATAAAGGTTCAGCAGTCACGTAAAATCATGAGAAAATACATTTTTTACTTGTTTTTCATGACTGTTACCATGACTACTGTGATATAATATTTAATTATAAATTACTTGAAATCATATGTACTAAGATATTAAAAAATCAATTAGTTATCATCAATGAATAATTTAATAGACTATGATTATCATCCAAATTCACCATGTAAGACTGTTACACAATGGAATTTCCCAGAACGCACCTCTAATGAATTCATGTTATCAACGACTCCCGACCTACTTAAGCAGGATTTATTAGTAGATTGATAACCCTGATGAAGGCTAATGTAGCCGAAACTGTTGGTTCATACTACAATAAAATAACGCCAGTTATATAAAGCCCAGTTGGAACTTTAGTTGTGTTGTTCTTATAGTTTTACTATACAACCACAAAAAAAATCATGAAAATCATGTTAACAAGTTGAAACAAAAAAAAGTCTACCTGGAGCGGAGGTAGGATGAGTGTCTGCATTACCACTCCCCCCTGATTGCCTATTAACCCTGTAAGGGTAGCATACTGCCTTAATGCACTCTGTATGAGGCACAGATACAGACGAGTAACTCACCAATGGTACACGCATGCTGACCTAAGATGATGCACACATGCAGTGTGAGTGCTGCACCAGTGCATCATACTTCCGGCCTGCTACGCTCCCGGAGGGTTAATATGCTCATACAGCGTTGATACACTCATACAGCGTTGATACACTCCTACATGGCTGATACACTCCTACAGGGCTGATACACTCCTACAGGGCTGATACACTCCTACCCTACAGGGCTGATACACCCCTACAGGGCTGATACACTCCTACAGGGCTGATACACTCCTACAGGGCTGATACACTCCTACAGGGCTGATACACTCCTACCCTACAGGCCTGATACACTCCTACCCTACAGGGCTGATACACTCCTACAGGGCTGATACACTCCTACAGGGCTGATACACTCCTACAGGGCTGATACACTCCTACAGGGTTGATACACTCCTACAGGCTGATACACTCCTACCCTACAGGGCTGATACACTCCTACAGGGCTGATACACTCCTACAGGGCTGATACACTCCTACAGGGCTGATACACTCCTACCCTACAGGGCTGATACACTCCTACCCTACAGGGCTGATACACTCCTACCCTACAGGGCTGATACACTCCTACAGGTCTGATACACTTCTGCAGGGCTGATACACTCCTACAGGGCTGATACACTCCTACCCTACAGGGCTGATACACTCCTACCCTACAGGGCTGATACACTCCTACCCTACAGGGCTGATACACTCCTACAGGGCTGATACACTCCTACAGGGCTGATACACTCCTACAGGGCTGATACACTCCTACAGGACTGTGACACTCCTACAGGGCTGATACACTCCTACAGGGCTGATACACTCCTGTAGGGTTGATACACTCCTACAGGGCTGATACACTCCTACAGGGTTGATACACTCCTACAGGGCTGATACACTCCTACAGGGTTGATACACTCCTACAGGGCTGATACACTCCTACAGGGCTGATACACTCCTACAGGGCTGATACACTCCTACAGGACTGTGACACTCCTACAGGGCTGATACACTCCTACAGGGCTGATACACTCCTGTAGGGTTGATACACTCCTACCCTACGGGGCTGATACACTCCTACAGGGCTGATACACTCCTACAGGGCTGATACACTCCTACCCTACAGGGCTGATATACTCCTACAGGGCTGATACACTCCTACAGGGCTGATACACTCCTACAGGGCTGATATACTCCTACAGGGCTGATACACTCCTGCAGGGCTGATACACTCCTACAGGGCTGATACACTCCTACAGGGCTGATACACTCCTACAGGGCTGATACACTCCTACAGGGTTGATACACTCCTACAGGCTGATACACTCCTACAGGGCTGATACACTCCTACAGGGTTGATACACTCCTACAGGGTTGATACACTCCTACAGGTTGATACACTCCTGTAGGCTGATACACTCATACATGGCTGATACACTCCTACAGGGCTGATACACTCCTACAGGGCTGATACACTCCTACAGGGCTGATACACTCCTACAGGGCTGATACACTCCTACAGGGCTGATACACTCCTACCCTACGGGGCTGATACACTCCTACCCTACAGGGCTGATACACTCCTACAGGGCTGATACACTCCTACAGGGCTGATACACTCCTACAGGGCTGATACACTCCTACCCTACAGGGCTGATACACTCCTACAGGGCTGATACACTCCTACAGGGCTGATACACTCCTACAGGGCTGATACACTCCTACCCTACAGGGCTGATACACTCCTACAGGGCTGATACACTCCTACAGGGCTGATACACTGCTGTAGGGCTGATACACTCCTACAGGGCTGATACACTCCTACAGGGCTGATACACTCCTACAGGGCTGATACACTCCTACAGGGCTGATACACTCCCAGACGGCTGATACACTCCTACAGGGCTGATACACTCCTACAGGGTTGATACACTCCTACAGGGCTGATACACTCCTACAGTTCTGATACACTCCTGTGAGACATCTTGTGCCTGTTACAGGCTTAGGCCAAAAAAAAAAAGGTTTGTTTCAGGTCACCCAACCGACCCTATCAAAAGAGGGCCGACCCTACGTTTTTTTATGCAATTTTGAAGAATTTTTCAATTTTTACCATTTTTTGGTCAATTTTAGGGGATTCAAAAAAGTTGGGTAGAACATTCATCTTAAAAAAAAAATTAAATAAAAAAAAAAATCCGACCTACCGACCCTACATTTTCCTGCCATGTTACCTTTTTTTGGCCTTAGTCAGGGTGCAGACTACCTCAGGGGGGAGGGGGGTCGGGGGGGGATCAGTGATCAGCAAGAGGAAGGAGATGCACAACATGCTCCCAGGATTACATTCTCTGGCACCAGAGGGGTCCTTAATCACCTCACATGGGAACAAGGTCAGGCTCCTGTCGTCCTGATTGGGGATGAACCTGGCACTTCACACCCAGGACACCTACAAAACATTGTACAGGATATATCTACTGCTTCTTGAAGGGATTCCTACTGTACACGCACCTATCCTACACAGAGCCCACCAACCAAAGCATGTTGTGTGTAAGCGGCTTAGTCAGGGTGCAGATTATCTCAGGGTATTGAGGAGGGTGCTGGGGGGGGGGGGGGGGGGGTCGGTGATCAGAAAGAGGGAGAAGTTGAAGGACATGCTGCCAGGATTACACTCTCTAGCACCAGACGTGTCCCTAATTACCTCACATGGGGGACGGGCCCCCAGTGCAGAATCCCTACAAGGACAAGGTCGTCCTAATTGGGGATGAACCTTGCACGCCTAGGACTCATACAGACTCATGTACAGGATATATATACTGGTCCTAGAAAGCATTCTTACTGTACCTTGCATGGAGCCCGCCAACCAAAGGATTCATCAATTTGTTGCTTAGAGAGCCTTTTCAGTATTTTCAGTGAATGATATGGTTGGAAAGCAATATAACATTATGAAAAGTACATTTCTGCAATTCAAGTTAGATCAAACTTGGATATCAATACGTAAAGTATGTATCATGTGGGGGTTAAGCTGACATTGTATTTTTCTTGTTCATTTGACATTTCTACATTTCATTATACACTCACAGTTAAAGCTTGAGACATGCGATCAGCCGCGTGTAAAATTCATTTATGAATTGATAAATAATGTACTCATCTACTCTTAAATTCTAAATAGTCTTATATAAGGTCTGTAATGACAGCATTACATTGATCCCCTAACCATCTCGCTGAAAAGACTCCGGTCACAGCATATATATATCACATAAAACACTTTATAAAGGCCACTCAAATGGACAAATATTGGTATATGTGGAATCAATTACTAGTATCAAATGTCAGTAATGAAGTTAGCTAGGGATAACTTGCATTATAACAGCGTTTGCAGGTCCTAAAACTACTTCCATGTTGTCTGTGCCGTCCAAGGGGACCGGCACATGAGAAGGGGTGTGGGCGACCCTGTTGCTAGACTGAAAATGTCAGTGTGGGTCCGTGTGGGAGAACTATGTCTGTGCCGTCACTTACTTTCATGTTAAATCATTCACATAAAGTCTTTATTTCCCTATATATTTCAGCCCCAGTGAAAATTTAAAAAATACCATCATCTTCAGAGAACTCCACTCAGCCATCTACACCTTGTTACTATTACAGTGCAGGTTATGCTACATGATGTTTCATGAGAGGCCAAGTAAAAATAAGGATGTTTCAGGTTACCCGACCCCTACCTAGCAAAACAGGGCCGACCCTAGAATTTTTTATGCAATTTTGAAAAAATATTTATATTTTGGGTCATTTTGGGGTTATTTAAGGGTCGATCTGATAGTTCACGAGTCGAGGCGGTCGTCGGCGAGTCAGCATCGTAGTGCGTGAGTCGATTTCTGGGTACTCAAGTAAAAAAAGAAAAAAATCAAAATTTAAAAAAATCCGACCTACCTACCCTAGATTTTCAGACCATGTAACCTGAAACACCTCTTTTTTTTTGGCCCGGTGTGGGAGGAGGGCTGCATTGTTACTATTACAGGTTGTGCTACATGATGGTTCATGTGGTGTGGGAGGAGGGCTGCATTGTTACTATTACAGGTTGTGCTACATGATGGTTCATGTGGTGGGGGAGGAGAGGGCTGCATTGTTACTATTACAGGTTGTGCTACATGATGGTTCATGTGGTGGGGGATGAGAGGGCTGCATCCTGAGTTACTCGGGAGGTGTGGGCGGCTGAGTGGAAGCAGGCCTCGTCACGGCCAATGTCTGCCCCCATTTTACCTAGCTCTGTACGGTTAACATGACCAATATCTGCCCCATCTTACCTAGCTGTTTACGGTTAACACGGCCAATATCTGCCCCATCTTACCTAGCTCTGTACTGTTAACATGGCCAATGTCTGCCCCCATTTTACCTAGCTCTGTACTGTTAACATGGCCAATGTCTGCCCCCATTTTACCTAGCTCTGTACTGTTAACATGGCCAATGTCTGCCCCCATCTTACCTAGCTCTGTACTGTTAACATGGCCAATGTCTGCCCCCATTTTACCTAGCTCTGTACTGTTAACATGGCCAATGTCTGCCCCCATTTTACCTAGCTCTTTACGGTTAACATGACCAATGTCTGCCCCCATCTTACCTAGCTCTGTACTGTTAACATGGCCAATGTCTGCCCCCATTTTACCTAGCTCTGTACTGTTAACATGGCCAATGTCTGCCCCCATTTTACCTTGCTCTTTACGGTTAACATGACCAATGTCTGCCCCCATCTTACCTAGCTCTGTACTGTTAACATGGCCAATGTCTGCCCCCATTTTACCTAGCTCTTTACGGTTAACATGACCAATGTCTGCCCCCATTTTACCTTGCTCTTTACGGTTAACATGACCAATGTCTGCCCCCATCTTACCTAGCTCTGTACTGTTAACATGGCCAATGTCTGCCCCCATTTTACCTAGCTCTGTACTGTTAACATGGCCAATGTCTGCCCCCATTTTACCTTGCTCTTTACGGTTAACATGACCAATGTCTGCCCCCATCTTACCTAGCTCTGTACTGTTAACATGGCCAATGTCTGCCCCCATTTTACCTAGCTCTGTACTGTTAACATGGCCAATGTCTGCCCCCATTTTACCTAGCTCTTTACGGTTAACATGACCAATGTCTGCCCCCATCTTACCTAGCTCTGTACTGTTAACATGGCCAATGTCTGCCCCCATTTTACCTAGCTCTTTACGGTTAACATGACCAATGTCTGCCCCCATTTTACCTAGCTCTTTACGGTTAACATGACCAATGTCTGCCCCCATCTTACCTAGCTCTGTACTGTTAACATGGCCAATGTCTGCCCCCATTTTACCTAGCTCTCTACGGTTAACATGGCCCTGGTGTAGAGGCAAGTACAGGACGGCATGGTGTGGGGGGGGGGGGGGTGCAATTAACCAGACAGGCGGGCGGGGATCGGTAGGACCCATGAACCAAGCAGTCAGCAAACTATGCATCCCCCATCCACCACCACAGCCACCCCACAGCACTGTATAACAGTGGGAGGTCTATCAGAGTTGGGTGGCATTGATTTGAATAACTTGAGGTAGCCATAGAAAAATGTGTTTGTGCAAGATGCACCAATCATGTGGGACATATTAGTGCAAGCCTATTTACTAGACTTTATCATAGTCATATAGTTGAACATTGTGGGATGACCAAATTTAGGTAGAACTTTATTTTGGCTGCCAATACATTCTCCCAACCTTTCAACTGGGCCCCTCCATTCTGGATTGTAGCTACGAGCTTTGATTTGCATCCACTCTGGGTGTCTAGGTGTAACGGTTCAAGATAAAATATCGTAACATATTCTGTCAAATCATTGGAATAAAGCATATTTGCCTCATTCTTAAAACCTGTTTAAAGTTTTGCATTTTCCGAAGTAAAAGGTCTAGAGTTATTATGGACTCAAAAGAAGCAGAATTTAGTTTTACTCCTCCTGTGGACTGAGTGTCTATGCTGTAAGTAGTCTCCTTGCATTAGCTGTCAGAGTGATGAAAGGTAGAGAAAAATCAGAGAATTCAGAAAACTTTTTGTCATCGTTTCCATGGCAACCAGTCACATGATTTTTAAAATATGGGAGTGACAATGCCACATTCAGATGCCCCTTTATCCTAGCTTTGATCTCATACCTGGATATTTATTATAGGCAGTGGGGCTGAGAAATTATCAATGACTATGTTCAAAACATACAGAGGAGACTTCAAGTTTGGGTCCTATATATATGGTGGGAAGATCTATAGGACTTTTAGCCCTTAGCCACCTCCCCCACCTCTCCCGCCTCCCCCACCTCACCCCCACCTCACCCCCACCTCACCCACATCACCCCCACCTCCCCCACATCACCCCCACCTCCCCCACATCACCCACACCTCACCCCCACACCACCCCCACCTCCCCCCCTCACCCCCACCTCACCCCCACCTCACCCCCACCTCACCCCCACCTCACCCCCACCTCACCCCCACACCACCCCCACCTCCCCCCCTCACCCCCACCTCACCCCCACCTCACCCCCACACCACCCCCACCTCCCCCCCTCACCCCCACCTCACCCCCACCTCACCCCCACCTCACCCCCACACCACCCCCACCTCCCCCACCTCCCCCACCTCTCCTATCTCACCCCCACCTCACCCCACCCACCTCACCCCCACCACACCCCCACCTCGCCCCCACCTCACCCCCACCTCACCACACCCACCTCACCCCACCACACCCCCACCTCACCCCCACCTCACCCCCACCTCACCCATCCCCCTATTTACCTCATCTACACTCCCCGTGTGGCCCGTCTCACCTGTCTCCATCTGCCTCCATTAGTACCAGCCTCATGAGGCGTCCAGGTCTTCCCCTAATGAGCTGCTATTGGTGTCGCATGTCTCTTCCAGCAGGGAATGACCCCCGACCTAACTAAGTTTCCCAGAACCCGTCTCCCCTGGCGTGCTGAGACGGCCGCTGTGGGGCCGGTTAATCAATGCCATATTTATTGACAATTGGAGGGACCTGAAAACGGGAAACTAGAATCATATATATTATGAGTACAGACAGGAACGAGAGTACAGACAGGAACCCATTCTGTGAGAACCATGTAACTTATAGATATCATTGCAAAATAAATCACCAGCATTCAATGAGTCTTTATGTGGGTAATCTTTCAGAACAGAGTAAAGGTGAAGAAAATAGTGGTTTCTCAAGAACTTGTTCCCTGGTTTAGATAATGACAATAAGGTCTCTTTATGTTCTTGATTGTAAACCTATGGAAGCACTAAACAGGAGCCTAGATCCATCCACACAATTCTCCGTCCCATTACTACCTGGCAGATCAGCAAATGTCTGTGTGGGTGGCTCAATGTCTGTTAGCTGCAGACAGAAATACATCCATATAACTTACCTTACATTCCCAGCAGAGCATTGGTCTGAGTAACTTGTCCCATAAACAGCAGTCATGGATGCCTCACACTACAGCCAGACACGGACACTTCACCTGCAGTAAGTGATGGGCTCTGCCCCGTCTACAGACCCTCAGTACTGTGGTGGATGCACCTGTAGTCCTCCACACATAGTAATCTTACCTATATGGTAACATGCTGATATGCAGAGTGACATATTGACTGATTTAGATGCATCAGTCTCAGAAACAAGACTCCAAGTGAATTACTACCTCGACTGGTACAACATAATAAAGGCACCTGCTGCATGAGGCAGGAATTCAGGTCTCGCATTGTCTGACACAACATATCAAGATGGAGTTGCGTTTCTTATTGCTTTACGGCAAGTGACTTGATCACCAGTGCTGCATTCATGCATCATGACAACAAAAGACATAGTGCATCAAAGAATTATGTGGCCTTAAAGGAATGGCTGACATAAAGACACATTGAATGTCCTCCGTAATCAAGTCCAAGCTGGTAGAACCTGTTTATGTTGTTTGAGTATTCATGAGGATTCATCCAAGATGTCATTATTATTAATGTCGGGGATTCCTGTTTCCGCCGGCTATAAGGCAATCACGTCTCCTCTAATCAAGCACAGTGCAGGTATGGCATGAGCAATCAGACTGACCTCATTGTTATATCTCTGCACAAATTAAACACTAATTAAGAATTCCACACAGCATTTAGATTGTGATTAACGGTATGGTATGTGACTGACTGACTCATGTACGTCATCAAGAACCTGCTGTCATATCCTACCGTAAGGGTCATCAAGTTCAGTGCTGCAGCATTGGGCTGGTAGGGCCATTATTTCTGAGGCCACCTTGCGCCGAAAAATGATAGCAGACACTCGGTATCACTGGAAAGCTGTGATTGTGTGGATAACAACCCTGGTGAGTAAAAAAAAAAAAGTAGTACAAACTTGGCAGTTCACCATTGAAAATAAAAAAGGTAAAAATGAGCTTTAAATGAGGAAAATAAGAAAGATGCTTTCTATCTGAACCTAAATTGCATTATTGTTTTTTTTTTCCATACCAGCGTACCGTATCACATCATTCATCAAATCTCTAAAAATGTAGCTCAGAGATCAAGGGTCAAAGGTCACAAAAAGGGCCTAACTCCATTTCAGGGAATGGTCCCTTATAGTGATGTATTTAAAAGAAAAATTATTCATATCAACTCAAACTTTAATGAATATTATGCCGCAGGCCTAAGTGTAACTGTTCCCCCTAAGAATCTAGCGCCGCAGGCCCATTAAACCATTAAAATAACCATGAAACTAAACCAAGAATCGTACCAAATTTCTTCTAAAATCAACAAATCTCCATTTTCGTTCACTTTTCGGGCATTACATTCCCTGAAAAGATTAATTGTTTTGTTTTTCAACCTCAAATAAAATCGATCTAAACTCAATCCAGTACCGCAAGCCTACCTTTAACAAATCCATGCTAGTGTAGGGGCATGATATTACATATTAATCTCATACACGGTATTTCCGGGTAACGTCTGTTTACTCGGCTTCTCCACCTGGAGCTAGTGCACACAGTTCCCGGGAGAGGGCGCAGGTCCTCTTCAGGTAACCGTGTGCCGCTCTCAGGTGGGCGGCCGACCCACCCACCTGGCCACGTGATCTAAGAGCCGGTGTTATATAAGACCCGTGTGTTTACCTGGAAGGCAGTCAGTGCAGGCCCGACTGACGTGAGACTTCACATGTCCAACCGTACGGACAGAGTTGTATGCTAAGAGTTGTATACTGACCGTTTCCTCTATTTATAGAGAAACCTGATTTACCTGTGTGTATTAATGCTACACTGATCGTTCCCTAATACAGGAACTGGAGTTGTTATTCTTGTGAATAAAGACTGATATATTCTCGCACCTGGAAACTGCCGTGATCGTTGTTCTTTAACCTAGAGTTAACTACGAACCACCACACTGGTGCCGTGACCAGTAGCAGTAAAGGTAGCAGAACAAGTTAATTGTTCGGGAATATGTTCAGTTTATACTGAACAGGAAGTCCTTTGGTGGACAGACAGTCCTTTAGTGGACAGACAATGGCTACCGGTGGTAGCCTGGGGAGCTCTGGCCCAGAGCTGAGTGAAGGAGAGTTGGAATCAACTCGCCTGGAGGTGCCAGGGTATTACCCGGTGGAAGGCTTAAAGCCGGATCAAAAGAAGAGGAAAGTGCAGGATCTTTCCTGGGTAGAACCCTATGTGGGGGATGAGAAATTCCAAAGGGAATATGACGAGCGATTGGCTCGAGAAGAGGATGACCTCTACTGGGAGAATGTCCGTTTGGACAGGCAGTCAATGGAAGACCAATATGCTGCATTGACTGAGGAATTGACATCCCTGGTGAAAGAAAGGGATGAGATCCTCTCCGAGAATCAGAAGGTAAAGGGGACTCTCATTGAAGAGAGGGAACGGTTGATAGAGGACAACCGGTATATGAAGAAGAAGGTTGCTCAGGAATCGCATGAATTCCAAAAGATTCAAGCAAAGATTGCTGAGAACCGGAAGGAGAATGAACACTCCGAATCTCTTAAGGAGAAGTATGAGAAGGAGTTGAAACAATACTCTAGAGAATGGTATGTCCTGAAGAAGGGGACGGAGGACCTCGAGAAGGGTAGAGACCAGCTTGTCAAAGATAACGAATCCACCAGGATGCAAATCCTGGAGGAAACGGAAGAGTTGGAAAGGAAACGGAAAGCTGAGGTAGAAGCTGTCTGTTCCCTGGAAGCCAGAAAAACGCTCCTACGGGATGAATTATCAAAGGCAATGGAACAACAGGGGAAGGAACAGGTTCCAGCTGTCAGGCCGGAAACTGTTCCGGACAGTACTCCTACTACTAGTAAGGGGGAAGCATTACCTCAATTCGATCCATTTATTAATGATAATGGATTGAGGAATGTGGAAGACTCTGTGTATAAGAACAGAGAGAAAGATTCAAGGAGAGTGAATGTTACCGGGCGCTCTCTTGGACGGGAACCAGTTAATCATGCCAGTATTGGTCCGGTTAACAGGGAAATGTCTCCAGAGGAGGAAGTGTCTCGACATTATAAAAATAAATTTCGAGATGAAGTGGTGAACCATAGTTATGGCTCATTGAACCCCTTTGCGGGAGATGACCCGGCTCTATATGGGAATCCGGGAGGTTATGATAGCAAGGGTAATTATAGGTATTGCCCAGATGCAACTTATTCGTATCCACCTCCGGCCACGGAAACACACTCGGGAGTCAATAAAGATCCTGAGATTAGGCCGAGGGATAGGATGAATAAGGGGACCCAACCGGGAACAAAGGGAAGGTCAAACCCGGTGCATAAAAACACTGAGGGATTGTCAGGCTATCAAGGCCCACGCTTTGATGAGGATTCAGAATCTGAATCAGATAAATCATCTGACGATGTACCCAAAAGAAAGGTTCCTTTGAACCGGCGGGTCACAATGACCCCGGCGGAGCACCGATTACATAATCGAGACCCTGCCATAGGTAATTTGGGACTAGATTGCTCTAGCCGAGGTCAAGACGGTACAGACCTACTGGCTTGGAGTAGACGCATGTCGGGTCAATTAGTGCATTCTAATTATGCCGCTAAAAGAACTGCACGCGTGACTAAGCCTTACAGGGGTTTAAGACCCTGGAAGGAAGAATATCAATCACTTTTAGATGATTGTAAGTACAATTGCTGGAACAAGGAGGAATCCTTGGGAGCTTTTGTGATATGGTTAAGTGATGGTCCAGGTAAGATAGTAGTTGAAGAATGGAGGGACACTTACGGGCCGGAAGCTACATACGACCAGCTGGAAGTATTAGCTTGTTACACCTTTGGGAAAATGGTGACAGTAGATCACTGGACTCTGTTTCAGAAAAGAACGCAGAAACCTAAGGAATCTGCTAAAATTTTTGGGTTAGAATTGCAGCGATTGTTGCGGCAGGCTAGGCCAGAATGGAGCAGGGATGCTGAATATTACATAGAATCTCTATTTGTAAGATTTATTAGTGGATTGAGTGATCCTGAACATGCTAAAGTTTGTGGTAGAGCTTGGGAAGCTGGATCTTCCCTAGCGGACTTGTTCATGGCAATTGATCAGCATGACAAGAAGAAAATACTATTAGCCGGTATGATACCCGCTAATAGGGGACAGCGCGTCTCTGGAATTGAACATTCCTTAGATGGTGACGATTCTTCCGCGGAAGAATCTGAAGGGGAGGAGAGAGTAGACGCCCTGAAATTCAAGGGTCGACAGAAATCTAGCTCTACCCCAGCTTCCGGGAAGCTTCCTAGTAACAAAGGTTATTTGGAAACCCCCCGGAAACCCGATACACGGGAACCTACGACTGATTCCAGTCAGAAACCAAAGACCCCGGAGATGACCACTCCGGATAAAACAAATGCGTCAGGAAATTCATTAAATACCTTAATGGAGACCATGATTAAACGCATGAACGAGGTGTTTGATAATCAAACCCGGCGCCGCCCTAGGGTGGATCGTAACACTGTCCAGTGTTACAGGTGTCAGGTAAAAGGGCACTTTGCTTCCGAATGCAAAGCGGAGAAACCTGTTCTGAGAAGTGAGGTTTCGGGAAATTAGAGGGGGTTACCGAAGGTGACAGGACGGTAACCCCTGAGGAAATATGTCAGATTATCACCGACGTTGGCGGTGAAGATTCATTAGCAGTGAATGCGTCCAGCAAGAAGGGAGATGTGACCGTACATCCCGGAAACCATGAGGCTGGGGAGACTGGTGCAACAGGCGCCCAGGGGTGCGCATATGGGAAACCTAGTGTCAGTTTAGAGGAGTCAATAACCAAAGAGTTGGTTAAGGTTGGAGGAACCAGGCTTCCCCCGGGTCATCCTTGTCTGGAACACCTGAAAGGATGTGGATTCGACCTGGGCACTGATGAGTGGCGTTTGCAGTATGCTCCGCTGCACAGTAACCAATCTCCCCTGATGCCACCTTGGATGTCACATCAAACTCATACTTGGCCACCGCCCTATTGACATAAGTAGGGCGGATCTCCTTGAGCGCGATGTATTTAAAATGTTCAAGATATCCTGCTGGCGAGAACCTTGCGTCATTCGACTTCAACATACACTGGAGCACACTAACCATACCAAAGACTAACTCCCGGTATGTCATATCGTCATAGCTTTTATCATAGGGTAGGTGGTAGTCTGGCCTAATCCAGTGACGAGACCGCTTTCTCCTAGCAGCCTCACCTGTCAAGCCTACCCCGCCAAATAGACTCTGCTCACCTGTCCCCGGGAGTGACGACGAACCTCCTCCTCCAATGCCGAGTGCCTGCAGCCCCATGCCCACTGACTGTAGCCCAGCCTGCAAGGTGGAGGAAGCCAGTGAACCCGGATCAAAAGGACTGCCATCCGCGTAGAATAGAAGGGGCGGTGACTGCAAGTTGTCTTTGTTTTTGTTTACACCGGAAGTTCCGCCATGTTTGCCTGTAGCTGGTACGCGGCCGGTTGCCGGGTCACCAAGCGACGCGGCCGCCATTTTGCCTTCTATTTCCGCATTCTCCGCGTTGATCTCTGCCAGCCTCTGCTCTAGGAGTAGAATATCCTGTTTCTGCTCCAGCAGTGCCCGTTTCTCCTCCGCTAGCTTAATCTGATGATGTAATTGCCCGCTCCGCTCCATGCTTGGTGAAGTTGGCGCTAACAAAGAGCCCACCGGTAACTGAGAAGTTTCCTCCTCCTCGGCGTCTAACGAAGCTTTTTTCGCCTTCCCGCACTGAGGGCACTTTCTCTTGCGGGCGTCGTACTCGAAACCACAATCACAGACGTACATGTTAAACCCTGAGATCGACACAATCTCACAGGTTTACAAGCACAAAGCGAAGCATAACCGCTCTCGGCGGCGTCGGGCAAGCAACAGCCTAAACATACACAAAGCTGGTAACCTAGCAACCTGGTTCTGTTATATGACACCAGGGGGGAGTGTGGTGACGATCCACATACCCTGAACTAACAGTTCCCCAAAACTACCACAGGGGGGGATGGCTGAGCAGCACCTTACCGGTACTGAACTCTCTGTACCAATACACGAAACAAGGGTTGTTTCTAACCATTATCCCGGAAGGGATTGGAATCGGCGGATACCCTAGTAGGGAATTCCCGATGGACAGTGACACCCATTTCCAACCCCGGAAACTCCACAGTATATCTTGAAAAAGGCACTGAAGTTGGGAAAGTGATACTTGCGGAGGCAGTCACCGGTAGCCATCAAGACCTGAGGTTAGAAGAAGGAGGGGAAGAGGAATTGCATGAAGAGTTAACTAAGTTGTTAGCCGGATCGTCCATAACGGATGAGAATGATCAGGAAGCCCTAAAGGCTATGCTGAAGAGATGCAGGCAAGCTTTTGCGGCCCCAGGGGAACCCTTGGGGAGAACCAATAAGGTATTGCATGAAATTAAAACCGGGGATCACCCCGCTTTTAAGATTCCTTATAGGAGGCTACCCCTCAAGAAGAAATTAGTAGCTGAGGAAGAGATAGCGAAAATGCTGAAGGATAATGTTATTATTCCCAGCATGAGCCCTTGGTCCTCCCCTGTGTGTATGGTAACCAAGAAGGATGGTAGTATACGATTCTGTATTGATTACCGGAAGCTGAATGGGTTGACTAAAAAGAACTCCTATCCTCTTCCTAGGATAGACGAGACGATTGATTCCCTAGGAGGGAATGAATGGTTCTGTACCCTGGATCTACAGTCCGGGTATTGGCAAGTAGGCATGAAGCCTGAAGATATGGAGAAAACCGCGTTTTCCAGCCATATCGGGTTGTTTGAATATAAGGTAATGCCGTTCGGGTTATGTAACGCGCCGGCCACCTTTGAAGCCATGATGGAGACACTGTTAAGTGATTTATTATGGCGGAAATGTCTAGTTTACTTGGATGACGTAATTGTGTTTGGAAAGACCTTTGCGGATTGTTTAAGTAATTTAGAGGAAGTCTTAAACCGAATCATGTCTAACGGTCTCAAATTGAAACCAAAGAAATGCAATCTGTTTAAGAAGGATATTAACTACCTAGGGCGGATTATTTCCACTGAGGGGGTTAAGGCGGATCCGGAAAAGATCAGGAGTGTGACTGAATGGGAAGTCCCCAGGGGTCCTAAAGATGTGCGATCCTTTCTAGGATTCTGCTCATACTATAGGGATTTCCTGCCGGGGTATTCCCGGGTAGCCTATCCGATCCAGTGTTTGTCACACTGGACACCCGGAAATAGGAAGGAAGAGTTCCCATGGGGGAGGGAACAGGACACAGCTTTCTTAGCAATAAAAAAGTTGTTTGTAGAGACCCCGGTGTTAAAGTATCCCACCCCGGATGGTCATTTTGTATTGGATACAGATGCTAGTAATGAGAGTATTGGGGCCGCCCTCAGTCAAGTCCAAGACGGAGTGGAGGTTCCCATTGCCTTTGCTAGTAATACTATGAGTAAGACCCAGCGAAATTATTGTACCACTAAACGGGAATTGTTGGCTGTGATAGTTTATACTAAAAAGTTCAAACATTTCCTTTGGGGGTCAGATTTTACGCTAAGAACAGATCATTCCTCTTTGAGATGGTTATTGAATTTCAAAGATGCGGAAGGAATGATTGGACGTTGGCTAGCACACCTTTCCGAGTTCGGTTTGGAGCAAAGTCAGATCCAGCATAGAGCTGGGGTAAAGCATGTAAATGCTGATGCACTTTCCCGACGTCCTATCAGGAAGTGCGAAAACACCAACTGTGATGACTGTGGTCAGCATGAGGCTGTCATAGCCGGAGCAAGGATTCCCTTTGAGATCAAGGGAACTGGGGTTCTGGAGTGGTTCATGGGAACCATCCGGAAGTTCCAGGAAAAGGATCCTAACCTTAGCCGGTTGTTGGTATTGTTGCCTAGGAAGATACGGCCCCCGCGGCCTGAGATTTCCCTGGAGAATCGGGAAATGAGACGACTAATAGCTCAATGGGCAGAGCTAGAGGTCCAGAGCGGAATCATCTACCGGTGGAAGATCAATTCATCCGGTAGGAGAGTCCGGCAAGTGGTAATACCCTCCGGTATGCGGAGGGATGTTATGTATTATTGCCATGGACACTTGACCAGTGGACATTTCGGGAAAAAGCGTTCCCTGGAACGCCTGAAAAGGAGATATTACTGGCCAGGGATGAGTAGTGATCTATTAAGATGGATTGCTACTTGCCCGGATTGTTGTAAAAACAAACCTGGGCCTGGGATGGGTAAAATGCCTTTGTCTCAGGAGTTGTTTGGTGTAAGATTTGCGCGAGTTGCCATAGATATAATCAGTGGGTTTAAAACCACCCCTGAGGGTAATACTTGTATGATGGTCGTTACTGATTATTATACTAAGTATACGAGAGTGTTTCCATTAGCGGATCACAAAGCAGCAACCTGTGCAAAAGCTTTTGTTAAAGGTTGGGTATTGCATCTTGGGGTTCCCCTAATGATGCATAGTGACCAAGGTCGGGAATTTGAATCTGATCTTTGGCAGGAAATGTGTCACCGACTGGCGATTTGTAAAACGAGAACAAATCCCTATCGGCCACAAAGTGATGGAATGGTTGAGAGATTCAATCGTACATTGATTCAGGTGTTGAAATCCCTGGTGAATGATAAAATGGACGACTGGGATGAACAGTGTGATTATGTATGTCATGCATATAATAGCACTGTCCATTCTAGTACTTCCTGTTCCCCGAATCTGTTAGTTTTCGGGGAGGATTTAATAATGCCCGCAGATCTGGTATTTGGGGTGGTTGGAATGAACCCGGAAACCCCCTGCCATGTGATGTTTGTGGAGTCATTAAGAGATCAATTCAAATATGCTTATGAATTGGTCAGAACTGAATTACAGAAGAATGCCACCTGGCAGAAAACCGGCTATGATCTAGGCCTCAGGCCACGAAGGTTCAAAGTTGGTGATCAGGTGGTAAGATTGCATGAGCCGTTATCGACTCTGAAACTTGCTAGTAATTGGGACGGGCCCTTTGTGGTTACCCGGATAGTAAGTGACAGTACTGTAGTGATCCGTTCATTACAGGGGAAGATGTATAAATCTAATGTAGCTCGACTAAGAGAATGGAAGGGGAGAGATTTATCCCTGGACTCGTATGAGTTGGAATTTGATACTTTGATAGAGGAAAGTGAACAGCGGAAATTAGTGAAGGAACCTCCCCGGAAACGCGGAAGGCCGCGGAAGGAGGTTTCCCGGAAACTAATGGTGCAGAAGCCCGTCATCCCAAAAAGATCCGGGAAGAAGGCGGCTAATAAAGTCTCGCTGGCTGAAGGGAAAAGGACCCGGAAGGGTGTGGTTAAGGCTAAATCCACTCTAGAAAAGGCGTGTCCTAGAACCAGGTCTAATGTTATGCCTAAAAACATAAGACGCAGTCCCAGGTTACTAGCTAGGGACGGTATAACCTAAGCCGGTACACAACGAGTGTGGTGTCCTGTAATCTTGTTAAATATTTTTATGTTGTAATCAGTTATGTGTGGAAGTAAGTACGGTCGGAATGATCGTGATAGTCCCCCTGTCAAGGATCCCATGGGTGATGGACGGATAATCCGGTGAATGTGCTTTATTATGCCATTCATATATATTTCATTGATACTCTCGACGAGTTGACAGAGCGTAAGGATTAACACGTGGAATGAGGGTACCTGTTTACAATTGAAAGCGCGGTGACCTAGTTCCAAGGAACTGGGTCACGGGACGCGCGGGGTTGCGCATGCGCGGTGGCGCGCCTTATATAAGGCACGCGGAGTGGCGGGAATCGCCAGTTGGGGTTGAGAGGCGGTCCAGAGCAGACGTGAGAGCTCGGACACGACCATTCTCGCTGTGGGGAGGTGGATCCCCTATAAATCCATCAACAAACACTTTTCTTGAGTGTGACACAAAAAACATGTCTTCCGAGACAGACCACCAACAGGTGGACCCTCTTCAAGAGGGCGACTCCGCTAGCGGAGGAAATGAGGTTGTTAATCAACCTGACCTCGTGGACCAGGAATCTATGGATTTCCTGGGACAAGAGGGGATGATGGACGTTGACGCTGACTCTCAGTCATCGCTACGCCCTGCTAATGTCGCCGCCAATTACTTGGAAGGGCTAGACATTGAGGCCATCAGCCCGCTGACGGTCAAGCTGATACCAGTGAAGCTGAGTATCAGGATCCGGGTCCATTGTACCATGGAGAACCGCCGGCGGACGTTGAAAAACCCCGCCCGGCAGTACCAACACTAGGAGGCTTCATGTCCAATTACGATGGACGTGAAGTGGAACTGCACGAGGACGTGCTAAGACTCACGGCGGAGGGAGCTCCCCGCCGGATTGACCCGCTCACAAGGCAGGCGATATTGCTCTTCCTGTTAGTGGAGGAGCAGGAGGAGATGCCCCCGGACTGGTTTGTGTACTGGGAGGCACTCCAGAAAGGACTACTCGTATGCTACTGCTTACGACGAGCTGTCTTCGATTTACATATCGCAGACATAAAGCGGTTAATGCCAGCACTCCCAATTCTGTCTCTGGACCTGAATTGTGGAGTTGCCGGGATGTTGTTGACTGGAGTCAACAGGTACCGGGCACAAATCGGGAAACTCCGAGAACCGAAAACCCGGAGGGAGTACGAGATTGCTGCCGCTAATACGCAGGGAGTAGTTTCGTACATCCTGGATGTAGCCACTATTGAAGACTACATGGATACTCACAACGTCAAACGAGATATTGCCATATCTTGTTTGGTTGATGAGGCGGTTCGTACAGTGCGAACCAGATCTTCCAGTGCGGAGGAGAAGGCGCAAATAAAAGCGCTGAAAGCCACACCTAGGGGGCGCGGCGGTAAAGGTGAGAGGGGGGCCTCAAACCGGTCGAGCTCGGCCGACAGTAACCAGTCGGACGAGTTTGTCCAGGAGAGAGGACGTCAGGCTCGCCGGAACGAGAAGGCAAGATTAGCTAACTTGCCGGACTCTGTGTTAGCAGAGGGATTACCGGAACAACCTTCCGGAGGACAGCCCGTTATTCCCCGGGCTGAGGAGGAGACGGATGAGGCTATGGACATAAACGAAGCCAATACTCCGGCGCCCTCCAGCACAGACCCCACCCCGGCCCTTGTGGCAGATATGACCGCCGCCGCGGGAGCTGCGGCCGCCGTAGCGGCTGCGCTGGTAATCAACCCAGCTCGTCTCAGCCCTCTCCGTAGTCCGGCTCATTCGGACGCGGAAGAGGGAGAGGTTCCGGCTAACGCCGAGGAACCAGGAAATGCCCCAGAGGACCCCATCCCGCCTAATGACGTGATGAGGCGAATCTGGCAGAACGCGAACAATAAGTTCCGCGTGTTTATTCCCAATTCATGGGAACAGTGTCCAATTGGTCCTACCAATTTTGGATGTCCACCCTCGACCAACTGTAAAGGTCAGAGTGACGACGAGGATTGGATCCGGAATACCCCCCGGGACCGTCCTCCGTCTGCTTTTTATCAGCAGTGGCTAGATCAACTCAGGATCCTGCCGGATACTTACTATAGTAAGGAGCAGAAAGAAAAACTTCTTTTTGCGAGTAACCGTTGGTATAGCCAAAGGGAAAGAAACTGGTGCCCATTCGCTACGTGTGTAAACACGATTGGCACAGACAGAACCGTGTTTGTAACAAAGCAACGGTTTCTGCGTCACCTCTGTGAAAATCACATGCACCACTGTGTGGTGTACCACTGTGATATCACAGTAGGTAGGGAGTCCCAGCTTTGTAACGGGTGTTTAGAACCCCGGAGAGGTGAGCTCATGCGCCACATGAAAGATTGCCATAATATGGGAATCAGTGTAGCTCGCAATCGTGTGAATGCGCTACATGATGCTGTATGTGAACAGTACAAGTCACTTACGGAGGAACAGAAGGCTAAGATCCGGCCGGCAACTCCCTTCTACTGCGAGGTCGCAGATGGGAAGTTCAAAGCCAGGATTGCCAGAGTGGACGGACGACATAAGTTCGCCATGAATGACGAGGAATATACGGTGTTATGCAATACCCGTACTTCCCGCAGAGGTGGCGGTAGTTTCCGTCAGCCGGAAACCCGGGGTAGTTCCCGGGGGAAGAGCCGGTCCGCCCGCGACCGCTCTCGGTCTCCTGCGGTCTCACCCGGACCGAAACGGAGACATGCCGGATCCACTTTGGAGGAACTCGATAATTCCTACTATGGGATTTATCATGCCCCGGAAGGTCGCGACTATTATCGCGAGTATCCAGACCCGCTGTTTACAGACCGGAAAGATCGGAAACGTGATTCCGGTGGTCAAGCGGCGGCGGCTACTAGCATGGAATACCGTTCTAGACGTCTGAGCAGTTCAGACAGTGCCAACAGTCAACCTGACTGTGGAGGTGCCCGGCCTAAAGAACCGGCTACCAGAACAAAGGCTTCCCTGCCTTTGACTCACCATCTGGGGACAACGGCAAAGCCAACCTCCAGGGACGTCCGGTCTCCCACTACCCCAACTCGGGACATGCAGGGCTTGACCGTGAAAGCTGAACCAAAATCACTGATCTCAGTGGTAACGCCTCGGGGCATAACTGTCCCGAAGGCTGCAGCGGTCGCGAAAGCACCGCAAGCGGATGTCAAACCCGTGATTCCTGCAGCCCAGGAGCCGGTTGTCATCCAGCCAGTCGCGGGTACCTCCCGCACGGAAACTACCGGTGGCGTAAAATTAAAATACGTCCCGATAGTCAACTACTTCTCTCGGGAAGAGAAGGCGAGCTGCGAAGTGGGACAGAGAATTGTTACGGAATTCCAGGAGTCCCAACGCGAGCTGGGGGTGGAATATAACACCAAGATGTTAGGCCTGTTCACGCATGGCCTAAAGATTGCCCACAGGGAAGAGAAAGCATTGGTCGCTGCCGGCAATGCTGACTACTTGGCTAAAAAGTCAAGGGAAGCTGCTTCAGCCCAAAAGAAGGCTGAGGCCGCCGAAGGGTTTGTTCGTCAAGAGAACGAGAAGTTAACCAAACGGTTACAGGACATGAACGTAAAGTTTTACGGGGTGTTCGGCGTGACTCTCGATACCTGGGATGGCACGGCTGAGCACGCGCTTGCCTTAATTAGGGCAAAAGATGAACCGTTAGGTTAAAAGACTAACAAAAGGTTCTGAGTCTATTTCTAATTTTTTTAGAAATAGAGGAGGATACTATAATAGTTTCCGGATAGATTAATTGTTCTTTCAGTTAATCTGACGTCATAAATTATTTATGACGGGGTTTACCTTCTTAAGGGAAAAGAGGGGCATCTTTTTAGATGCATATGGACCAACGCGGGGGGAACCTTCCGTGGAAGCTCTGGACTTACCTAACTACTCAACTCTCAACTATAGCCTACCCGATGGGGAATCAGGACTCCACCGGGAAGCTACCCAACTAACGTCCCTGAAACTAACTTTTGGGATACGTTACCATGATGTGTTCCTGATACTATTATGCTGTGTTATAAACTGTTCCCGTCCAAAGGATTACGTGTCAAACAGACAATGCTCGTGGTTCCAGTTCTACTTATATATATCATGAACATTCCTGGAGCTAGGATTACGTGTTAAACGGACAGTACTCGTGGTTTCCAGCCGGATTATAGTTATATATGTCATGAACTTTACTGGAGCGAGGACGGGATACTTAGCGAGCTGTGTACATATGAACTTACCTTCGGGTGATATTTATCCAAGAAACAGTATTAAGAAGAGGAGAGCACCTCACTCATTCGTCTATTAGAAGCGGAGAGCACCTTGACCACAACTAGATCACCAGTAAGCTATATTTAATTGTACGGGTTTCCGGGTACACTGCCAGCTTACTCATTAAAACTATATCATTATTATGTGATACATATCACCTCAGGTGTTCCAATAAGGTGTTCTCATACTTACCTTATGAATCGGGTTTCATAATATTCTATATATGAAGATTGTATGATCTGATGAGCTAGGAAACGTGGCTACCCGTAATGTTTATATGAAGTCGTTAAGACTATGTGTATATGCTAAGTATACCGTAAGGTATTGTCGTGTGTATTGACTCTGTTGTATGTTGCGAGAGGTATTAATACTCCGGTTATATAATCGGATTACCCGGCTTAAAACAAAGGCTGTGGTTACTGTTATCCATTGTGTGAATGTTTTCATTAAATCACAAATCAATGTAAGACGCTGGCGGTTGTGAGTCCTTATCAGGACTGGTTTTTAATAACTTTTCTGTTCAACTTAATTATGAACACACCCCACGCGCATTTTTTTAATAACCGAGTAAGGAAACTTCATAAGGAAGTCATATCGAAATGTGTCAAGCCGTTCGATTGTATGTATGATATTATGTCATAAAACATCTATTATGGTTGCTATTACAGTGTAATGCCATATTTATATTGAGTTTGATGATCTCGCTTGTGTAGTATGTCGTGATAATATGTTACGCCCCTAGTTACTGTATAGACAATAACTGTAAAGTCGTTGGTCTAAAGTGTTTTCTATATACTAGGAAGTAGTATAGTATGTATCGGAACGGGACTATAGTTAAGTACTGTTTATTACTCAATCGATATGCAGCCAATCAGAGGCCTCCATTTGGTCACGTGACCGGAAGTGACCTACTTAGGGGATTAGTGGTGACGTCACGTGACCTAGTTAGCCAATCAGAGGCCGCCATTGGGTCACGTGACCGGAAGTGAGGTCATATGACCTACTTATGGACCGGAAGTGACGTCATATGACCTACTTAGGGGACCGGAAGTGACCTACTTTAGGATCACGTGACCGGAAGTGACCTGATGAGTCACGTGACCGGAAGTGACGTCACATGACCTAATGGCCAACCGGAAGTGACCTCATTGAGGATCACGTGACCGGAAGTGACCTGATTGATCACGTGACCGGAAGAAGAAGAAGAAGAAGAAAAAAAAAAAAAAGGAAGAAGAAGAAGAAGAAGAAGTGACGTCACGCGACTTAGTGAAGAGATGAGCGTCTTTAAGGGGTCACGGGCTTTAAAATGTGATATCTTTTTTTTTTGGAGGAGGAGGAGAGGAGGAGGAGGAGGCGAGTCTCTTATTTTTTTTCGGTAAACTAATAAAAAACACCACGATATAAGTTTTTTTTTCATTTTTTATTGTTTTACGAGCGACTGGAAGTGACTTATTGAACTAGGTAGAAGCGTTCTTTAGAGTGTATAAGGGGGAAGGAGGGGAAGGAGGGGAGGGGGGGAGGGGGGCCCTTTTAAGATGCATGGGGAGGGGGGCGCTTTTAGGATGCATGGGGCGGGTGGAGGGGGGCACTCTAGGGGGGGTGGGGTGGGGGGGCACTCTAAGGGGCGCGTTTGTCTCTTTTAAGAAAGAAAAAGAAAAGAAAAGAAAAAAAAAGATTTTCAATCGAGAGACACGCTTCTTCCTCTCGAGAGGAAGAAGCGTGTCTCTTCGTGTTTTTTTTTTGTTTATCACGTGCTTCGATGAGGCGATCAGCTGCGACTGGAGGAAGTGACACTTTAAGAGATCGCGCGTCTTAATTATTATGATATTTTTTTTTTTTTTTTTTTTTTTACTTACTAATAAAGAAGACGTATGAAAATAAAACACAACAATTCACATGTCCGTCGTTCTCGTTGTTTCTTGCTTGATAAAGTCAAGTAATATCGCGATGCCGAGGCCAAACTTTCCCATGTCCTCAGTCAACACTCGAAGGAGTTCAAAAGGCGTACCGCCGGCGCCGTCAGCTTCATCTTGCCACATTTTCAACACTCGGAAGGCCCACTCAGCGGGACTTCCTCCGTATTCGCATTCTTCAGCGATCTTATCTAACCTCTCAGGCGACAATTTTAGATGGTCCCCCACCTCTTTCCACCTGCTACCCAGACGTCTGCCGAGGGCGCCCAAGTGCTTATGCATCGCGCGCGAGTCGGGGTTTTCGAAATCCAACCCCTGTCTGTGGAGAAGAGACATCCACTGAGCCAACAGTTCCATGCGTCTAATGCGGGTGAAGACGCGACCGAGCTCGCCCCATCTATGACGATGCGGGGTTTCACCCCACCACACTCGGAACATCGCCGTACACAGCTCCTCCGGTGTCTTGACACTGCGCTCTACTAGAGCATCCATACGGGCGGCGGTGACTTTTAAGCTACTGCCCAACTCTCTCCAACAGCCGCTCAACTCTTTACCTAGTTGACGAAGCAAGGCGTCGCTATAGGCTAACCGCCGCTGTCCTACCTGTCGGGTCTCCCCATCGGTCTGCCTCGCGCGTCTCACGTCGTCAAGCCGCATTAACTTTTTTTCAGGCGCACCGGGCGGTGAAGGCGAGCTTGAAAGTGGAACAGCTTGAGCCATCTCGTCTCGTATTGGCGGCGGCGGCGGCGGCGGCGGCGGCGGCGGCGGCGGCGGCGGCGGCGGCGGCGGCGGCGGCGGTGGTGGTGGTGGTGGCGGTGGTGGTGGTAGTAGCCGTTACTGGGGTCAGAGGCGATATGTTTTTTTTCCAACAGAAATCAGAGCTTTTTATACAGAGGGAGTTTAATCCCATTTCCAACAGCGCTCCAGCTGTCTAGCGACCTGTCCGCATGACGCTTTTTCAGCCGCTCCGCTCCTTAAGAGCTTAGATGACGAGGGGTGTGGCATCGCTATCCGTGGAGACCAGCTGAAAACGGTGTTTTTTCCTCACTCATAGCCTTACCTCCTACCCCCTACCCGAGGACGTCTCCCTCCCTCTGACATTCATTGTAACAAACGTCAGAGGTCAGGTGAAAATCGGATTTTTTTCATGCACAGCCTTAGTCAGCTGTCACCCCTCCCTATTGAACTAGCCGGCCGCCGCCTGGCCGGCCCGGTCTACTCACCACGGCAGGAGGTGGTGATTTTTGTCTTACACTTAAGTCGCTCACCACATGCACACGCCTCTACTCACAGACAGACACGTTCGTCTTAGGGGGGTCCTGCTTCACGCCACACGCCTCCTGTAGTTTTTTTTGTATACACACTGTAAGCTCATCACCGTTAATCCTTTATACAGCTAACGCGCGCTGAATGGCTGAACAGGGTGGTAAGCGGCTTAGCTCACCACAGTGGATCCCTCAAAAAGGGATCCAGCTGAAAACGTCATACCTTATGTCTTTGTGAATGGCCGCCGGTCAGTCGACGGCAGCAACCGCTTAACCCTTTATACAGCTAATGCGCGTTGAATTGCTGAACAGGGTGGTAAGCGGCTTAGCTCATGACAGTCGATCTCTCAAAAGGGGGGGGAAAGGGATCCAGCTGAAAATGTCATGCCTTATGTCTTTTTGTTTCTCTTTGTGAATGGCCGCCGGCCAGCCGGCGGCAGCTGAACAGGGTCGGTAAGTAGCTTAGCTCTAGAAGCGAGAAGGCGTATATAAGGGGCTTGGAAACCTCCATTCACTCACTCATTCTTTTGCTGCTCTCTACAGTCACCACCATGAGCAAAAGACCACATCTAGCGTCGTTCAAGAACAAGAAGACTACGCGGAACAGCGCTCGTTTAGCGTCAGTGCCTGCTCTTGCTACTGAAAATGAGACTACCGCCGCAGCCGGTTGGTCTTATCACCCTCCTGCTGTAGCGAGCGCTCGCGGCAGTAGTAGTAGTAGTAGTAGTAGTAGTAGTACTAGTAGTAGCAGTAGTAGTAGTAGTGGTAGTAGTAGTAGTAGTACTAGTAGTACTACTGGTAGCAGTCGTCGTGCTAGCGACGTTGTTACACTCGCGACGGTACACGTTGCTGCTAAGCGCGCTGCCGCTGCTACCGCCGTCCCGCCTGCCGCTGCTGCTGCTGCTGCTGCGCCTGCTACGGCTGCGCCTGCTGAGGCTGCTGCGCCTGCTACTGTTGCGTCTGCTGCGGCTGCTGCTGCGGCTGCTTCTGCTGCACCTGCTGCTACTGCTACTACTACTGACGACAACGCTCCTGGCACAGCGCAGTACTGGCAACCGGGTTTTTACCTCCCCACTACTGTTGATGACTTTGATGACCTGCCGCACGTTGCACAGCCCCTCTCCTCCACCACTACATCGACGGACGCCCTCGACGCCGCTCGCGCTGAGAGTTACAGCTATTCGGACACTCAGCCCCTAAACCGAGAAGAAGAGGAGGAGGAGGAGGAGGAGGAGGAGCAGCAGCAGCAGCAGCAACAGGGTGAGACAGAGAACGACGCTGACGACGAGGCGTACGAAGAACCCGAAGGGAAAGGGGTGAGCGGTACGTTTTTCGGCTTCCCTCTTCGACCTTTCGACCTCACTTCCACTGCTAGCGCCCCGTCCGGTCCGTGGCGACTGCCCTCACCGCCACCTTACGAGGGCGGCGGCGCTTCATCTTCTACTGCTACACTCAGCACGGACGGCGTGTGGCTGCGCTGTTCCAACAACGAGACCTCCGATACCACCAGCGCTGACGCTGCTCCTGCTATCGGTTCTGCTGCTGATTCAGCTCACGCTGATGGTGTTACTCATCCTGCGGGTGTGAAACGTTCTAAGGTGAGTTCCAGAACAACAAGGCCCACTAAGAAGAGAAAAATACAAGAAAAAGAAGGAGATGGACGAGAAGAAGCAGAGAAAACCTTCTCCCGTCTTCTCGGGTTAGAGTTCTGCTTAGACGGAGCTTTGACGCTGGAGATCTGGGAGGACGTGGCTAGACTGTCTAGGAGGCCGCGCTACACAAAAGACGGCCAGGTGAAAGAGGCGTCTCTGACCAGAAGCAAGCGAGTGCACTTCACGGCCGACGCGCTGCGCGAGCTCATAGCACGCATCGCCGATATCCGCGCAGTGGTGCGCATACGCGACACAGCGGCCGCGCAAGGAAAACCTAATCACACCCCCTGGTTCGCGACCGAGCTCGCCCCATCTATGACGATGCGGGGTTTCACCCCACCACACTCGGAACATCGCCGTACACAGCTCCTCCGGTGTCTTGACACTGCGCTCTACTAGAGCATCCATACGGGCGGCGGTGACTTTTAAGCTACTGCCCAACTCTCTCCAACAGCCGCTCAACTCTTTACCTAGTTGACGAAGCAAGGCGTCGCTATAGGCTAACCGCCGCTGTCCTACCTGTCGGGTCTCCCCATCGGTCTGCCTCGCGCGTCTCACGTCGTCAAGCCGCATTAACTTTTTTTCAGGCGCACCGGGCGGTGAAGGCGAGCTTGAAAGTGGAACAGCTTGAGCCATCTCGTCTCGTATTGGCGGCGGCGGCGGCGGCGGCGGCGGCGGCGGCGGCGGCGGCGGCGGTGGTGGTGGTGGTGGCGGTGGTGGTGGTAGTAGCCGTTACTGGGGTCAGAGGCGATATGTTTTTTTTCCAACAGAAATCAGAGCTTTTTATACAGAGGGAGTTTAATCCCATTTCCAACAGCGCTCCAGCTGTCTAGAGACCTGTCCGCATGACGCTTTTTCAGCCGCTCCGCTCCTTAAGAGCTTAGATGACGAGGGGTGTGGCATCGCTATCCGTGGAGACCAGCTGAAAACGGTGTTTTTTCCTCACTCATAGCCTTACCTCCTACCCCCTACCCGAGGACGTCTCCCTCCCTCTGACATTCATTGTAACAAACGTCAGAGGTCAGGTGAAAATCGGATTTTTTTCATGCACAGCCTTAGTCAGCTGTCACCCCTCCCTATTGAACTAGCCGGCCGCCGCCTGGCCGGCCCGGTCTACTCACCACGGCAGGAGGTGGTGATTTTTGTCTTACACTTAAGTCGCTCACCACATGCACACGCCTCTACTCACAGACAGACACGTTCGTCTTAGGGGGGTCCTGCTTCACGCCACACGCCTCCTGTAGTTTTTTTTGTATACACACTGTAAGCTCATCACCGTTAATCCTTTATACAGCTAACGCGCGCTGAATGGCTGAACAGGGTGGTAAGCGGCTTAGCTCACCACAGTGGATCCCTCAAAAAGGGATCCAGCTGAAAACGTCATACCTTATGTCTTTGTGAATGGCCGCCGGTCAGTCGACGGCAGCAACCGCTTAACCCTTTATACAGCTAATGCGCGTTGAATTGCTGAACAGGGTGGTAAGCGGCTTAGCTCATGACAGTCGATCTCTCAAAAGGGGGGGGAAAGGGATCCAGCTGAAAATGTCATGCCTTATGTCTTTTTGTTTCTCTTTGTGAATGGCCGCCGGCCAGCCGGCGGCAGCTGAACAGGGTCGGTAAGTAGCTTAGCTCTAGAAGCGAGAAGGCGTATATAAGGGGCTTGGAAACCTCCATTCACTCACTCATTCTTTTGCTGCTCTCTACAGTCACCACCATGAGCAAAAGACCACATCTAGCGTCGTTCAAGAACAAGAAGACTACGCGGAACAGCGCTCGTTTAGCGTCAGTGCCTGCTCTTGCTACTGAAAATGAGACTACCGCCGCAGCCGGTTGGTCTTATCACCCTCCTGCTGTAGCGAGCGCTCGCGGCAGTAGTAGTAGTAGTAGTAGTAGTAGTAGTACTAGTAGTAGCAGTAGTAGTAGTAGTGGTAGTAGTAGTAGTAGTACTAGTAGTACTACTGGTAGCAGTCGTCGTGCTAGCGACGTTGTTACACTCGCGACGGTACACGTTGCTGCTAAGCGCGCTGCCGCTGCTACCGCCGTCCCGCCTGCCGCTGCTGCTGCTGCTGCTGCGCCTGCTACGGCTGCGCCTGCTGAGGCTGCTGCGCCTGCTACTGTTGCGTCTGCTGCGGCTGCTGCTGCGGCTGCTTCTGCTGCACCTGCTGCTACTGCTACTACTACTGACGACAACGCTCCTGGCACAGCGCAGTACTGGCAACCGGGTTTTTACCTCCCCACTACTGTTGATGACTTTGATGACCTGCCGCACGTTGCACAGCCCCTCTCCTCCACCACTACATCGACGGACGCCCTCGACGCCGCTCGCGCTGAGAGTTACAGCTATTCGGACACTCAGCCCCTAAACCGAGAAGAAGAGGAGGAGGAGGAGGAGGAGGAGGAGCAGCAGCAGCAGCAGCAACAGGGTGAGACAGAGAACGACGCTGACGACGAGGCGTACGAAGAACCCGAAGGGAAAGGGGTGAGCGGTACGTTTTTCGGCTTCCCTCTTCGACCTTTCGACCTCACTTCCACTGCTAGCGCCCCGTCCGGTCCGTGGCGACTGCCCTCACCGCCACCTTACGAGGGCGGCGGCGCTTCATCTTCTACTGCTACACTCAGCACGGACGGCGTGTGGCTGCGCTGTTCCAACAACGAGACCTCCGATACCACCAGCGCTGACGCTGCTCCTGCTATCGGTTCTGCTGCTGATTCAGCTCACGCTGATGGTGTTACTCATCCTGCGGGTGTGAAACGTTCTAAGGTGAGTTCCAGAACAACAAGGCCCACTAAGAAGAGAAAAATACAAGAAAAAGAAGGAGATGGACGAGAAGAAGCAGAGAAAACCTTCTCCCGTCTTCTCGGGTTAGAGTTCTGCTTAGACGGAGCTTTGACGCTGGAGATCTGGGAGGACGTGGCTAGACTGTCTAGGAGGCCGCGCTACACAAAAGACGGCCAGGTGAAAGAGGCGTCTCTGACCAGAAGCAAGCGAGTGCACTTCACGGCCGACGCGCTGCGCGAGCTCATAGCACGCATCGCCGATATCCGCGCAGTGGTGCGCATACGCGACACAGCGGCCGCGCAAGGAAAACCTAATCACACCCCCTGGTTCGCAGTGCTGGATGAGGCGGGCGAAGTGTACGCAGCTGTGAGCTACTACAGCGGTAAGAACCTCGTCCACGTGCGCAAGTACGAAGGTCCTGACAAAAAACCCACACAGCAGGGGGTGACGCTGTCCGCCAGAGCGCTCAAAGAGTTGGATGACAAAACAGAGATCATTCTGAAATATCTCGGCATAGATTCGGAATGAGAGACGCTCAACGCTCACGCGCGCACACACACAGCGTTTGACGTACGCTGTATGAGACAGACAGACGGATACACAGACAGCAGACAGAAAGATAGTTACATAGACAATAGATTGATAGATAGCTAGATAGATAGATAGTTAGACGGCTAAGTAGTTGGTAACCGAGTGAAAAAAACATGACACAGTACGTATGCGAAAAGTGTTTCAAAATGTTTAAAAGAGCGTACAACCACGAGAGACACGTAGAAAATTGTAGAGTAGTACCTAAGTTTTGCCCTCTATGCGGCGAAGGGGATTGCCGAAAGAGCGCTTGTCGACGCGAATCTCTGGACGGGGTGACCGTCCCTCCGCGCATATGTGCTGTACCGAACGGGGAGGAAACGTTCACGGCGAATTGGCCTGCGATACAAACGGGCGTCAGGATGCACAGGACTCGCGTGAGTGTAACAAACTTCAGGCTACCAACCGGCGAGTTGAGTGACGCTGTAGATACTATGCGTCGCATTCACTTGACACAAAGATTCAGATACAAAGTGGGTTTCTCGGTAGGCTTACTGTTACAACACAGAGAAGACAAGAGCAAACTGCGCTACTTCCACGCCTCCCAGAACAACGCAACTCTCATACAACCGCTCCCTACTGTAACTAATTCAGAAACTTTGGAAGAGCTCCTCTCAAAGATGCAAAACACCGTCGCTTGCGAGGAGGTACGGAAACTTTGCGACGCTGACACCAAGTGGCACGTTCTTTTTCCTACCAATTTGAACATCTGCGTTTACATGGGACCGGGGGAATTCCCCATAGGCGGTAGGATCACTCAGGCCGGTCGAGTTGGAAAGAGAAGCGGCGTGTTAGATTTTCCCAACAAGGACAACCTCTGCATCTTCCGCTGCATTTCCTTTCACTTATACAACACCAGCAAGCGCGCTTCAGATTTGTTACGTCAGTTCTGTCCTGCTGCCACACCTGAATCCTTTCCGGGTCTGAACATCCGCGACTTACCCGCGTTAGAGAACTTGTTTGACGTACAAATAGCGGTTTACACCGCGTCGCGTCAAGTGCCGGGGCGGAAGTTGAGAAGACGCGTTACTCTGATCAGACCGCCTTCCAGAACTGTGGCCGCCCGAGGTAAAGTCAACCTACACCTGACGGCGAAAGGCGGTTTGCACGTCTCTCTCGTCACGGACTTCAACGCGTACGCGGGCATATACGAATGTTGCAAGTGTAAGGCGGCGTTCACCACCGAGTTCTTGCTGAAGAGACACAGGAACCAGCTTTCCTCTTGCCGACAAGTCAAGTTGCGCTACGTAGGTGGCATCTACCAAAATTCGAGAACGATTTTCGAAGCGCTAGCAGACTTCTCCATTTTTCCCCCCGACGGACATTCCGGAATCTACCCTTACAAGATCGCCTTCGATTTCGAGGCTTTCTTCAGACCGTGCAAAGAACCGTCGACGGAGCACGTGTCCCTGCTGTGGGATCACGTCCCTTTGTCGGCTAGCGTCGCATCCGACTTTCCGGGGTGGGAGGGGCCCGTCTGCTTCGTCAGAGCATCCGACGCAGATTCCGACCCCTTGTTGGACCGAGTTTTAAATCACATAAACGAGAACGCCAAAGTGATCGGGGAAGCTGTGCTAGAACTTTACCGACCGACCTTAGCGAAGTTAGATGCGGCGATAGGTGAAGCTCTCCTGCTGGAGGAGGCGACGTTCACCACCCCTTCTCCAGGCGGCTTCGCTGCGGCTCAGACCAGACACCCGTTAGTTCAACTGAAGAAGCGTCTTCTGAGATACATCCGTCAAGCTCCAGTGGTGGGCTTCAACTCGGGGCGTTACGACTTGAACCTGATCAAAATACGCCTTCACTCCTTCTTCGCCTCCGGAGACCAAAGAAACCAAGAATTCAGCGTCATAAAGAGAAGCAATCAATACTTGGCGGTTTACACACAGCACACGGTTTTCTTGGACGTAGTCAACTATTTGGCACCCGGTTACAACTACGCGACCTATTTGCGAGCTTTCACCAGGAACGAAGAGAAAGGTCACTTTCCTTACGAATGGATGACGTCTACCAGGAAACTGGCAAACAGAGCGCTTTGGAGTGGTTACGCTTCGTAGAGCACGACCGCGACGTGAAACTGCGCCACGCTTTGAACGGCGGCGAGATGGTTGTAGGCTGTCGGAGAATTCGCGTGGACGGATTTCACGCGGCCTCTAATACGGTTTTCCAGTTTCACGGGTGTTGGTTCCACGCTCACGAGTGCATACCGTCGCACCGATATCAGTGCGCTTCACTGAGAGAGGAGAGACGCGACAGAACGACCAGAGTAAGCGCTAGAACTTTACCGACCGACCTTAGCGAAGTTAGATGCGGCGATAGGTGAAGCTCTCCTGCTGGAGGAGGCGACGTTCACCACCCCTTCTCCAGGCGGCTTCGCTGCGGCTCAGACCAGACACCCGTTAGTTCAACTGAAGAAGCGTCTTCTGAGATACATCCGTCAAGCTCCAGTGGTGGGCTTCAACTCGGGGCGTTACGACTTGAACCTGATCAAAATACGCCTTCACTCCTTCTTCGCCTCCGGAGACCAAAGAAACCAAGAATTCAGCGTCATAAAGAGAAGCAATCAATACTTGGCGGTTTACACACAGCACACGGTTTTCTTGGACGTAGTCAACTATTTGGCACCCGGTTACAACTACGCGACCTATTTGCGAGCTTTCACCAGGAACGAAGAGAAAGGTCACTTTCCTTACGAATGGATGACGTCTACCAGGAAACTGGCAAACAGAACGCTGCCACCGAGATCGGCTTTCGACAGCGAGCTGACGGGCGTCAAAATGTCCGAATCCGACTACGCCGCATGTCAGAAAGTTTGGTCCGACGAGAAGATGCAAACTATGGAAGACTACTTGATCCACTACAACAACAAAGACGTGAAACCTTTCATAGAAGCTCTGAAAAATCACGCTAAATTTTTCCAAGATCGCGGCATTGACATGTTGAAAGACGGAGTTTCTCTCGCCGGTTTGACTTTACGGTTCCTCTTCCAAAACCTAGAGGACGCGTTCACAACGTTTCCCCAGTTCGACGCCGTCCTCCACGCTCTGATCAAAGAGAATCTAGTCGGCGGTCCTTCCATCATCTTCCATAGATTTCACGAGAAGGGCACCACGCGGATAAGGGAGCACAAGTACGGCGAAGAAGCGAGACCGTGCCAACACATCCTAGGACTAGACGCTAACTCTCTGTACTTGCGCTGCATGAGCGAAGCGCACTGCACGGGCTATTACGCGGTGAGACGGCCCGAGACCGAGTTCAAGCCCGAAATCAGGCAAAGAAACTCTCACAGCGCTTTGGAGTGGTTACGCTTCGTAGAGCACGACCGCGACGTGAAACTGCGCCACGCTTTGAACGGCGGCGAGATGGTTGTAGGCTGTCGGAGAATTCGCGTGGACGGATTTCACGCGGCCTCTAATACGGTTTTCCAGTTTCACGGGTGTTGGTTCCACGCTCACGAGTGCATACCGTCGCACCGATATCAGTGCGCTTCACTGAGAGAGGAGAGACGCGACAGAACGACCAGAGTAAGCGCTTACTTGAAAGCGCTAGGTTACAAGCTGGTCGTCGTGTGGGAGTGCGAATGGCGAGAGATGAAGCGTCGAGATGAGCGGGTCAAGGCCTCCCAACAACGCTGGAAGGTTGACGCTTTGAAAGTGTCTCGAAACGCAATGAGCGAGAGCGACATCCTTTCCGCTGTGAAAGAGGAGAAAATGTTCGGTTTAGTTCAAGTGGACATCACTACGCCGCCTCACCTACGAGACTACTTCGAAGAAATGACCCCCGTTTTCAAGAACGCGACCGTTTCAAAATCGGACATAGGCCCTCACATGTCAGACTTTGCGCAGGAAGAAAAGCTGTTGAACACGCCTCAGAGATGTCTGATAGGGAGTTACCACGGAAAAAATATTCTCTTGGGAACGCCGCTTCTCAAGTGGTATTTAGAGCACGGTTTGATAGTCACCAAAGTGCAGCTGGTGGTAGAATACCTACCTAAACGCTCCTTTGCCGGTTTCGCGGACGAAGTGACGGCGGCGCGAAGACGTGGCGACGTGAACGAGAACGAGAAAATTCTGTCAGACTGTTACAAGTTAATGGGAAACGCTACGTACGGTAAAACAATCTGCAACAAAGAAAAACACACGGCGGTGAGATACACTGACAGTCGGAAGTTCGAACTATTGGCCAATTCGTGGCGCTTCAAAAAGGCGTCCGAGTTGACTTCCGATCTGTTTGAAGTCGAACTACAACCGAAAACGGTCAAGAACAACCTCCCTATTCAGATAGGGTTCATGGTATACCAGTACGCGAAGTTGAAAATGTTAGAGTTCACATACGACTTCTTGGATAGATTCGTCGATCGGCGCGATTATGCCCTTTGTCAAATGGACACCGACAGTCTTTACATGGCTCTCAGCGGTGCCACGTTGGATGACCTAGTGAAACCTCGCCTGAGAGAGACGTACTTCAGAGAGAAACGAAAGTGGCTTCCGACAGCGGTGTGCGACGAGCACTTAGAGCTTTTCGTGAAGACAAAAACGGAAAGAGTGCGAGAATGGTGTGCGCCGCCCGGCGGATGTTGTGAGAGACGGTACCTTCACGATCTGAGAACTTCGGGGCTCATGAAAGCGGAGTGGGAAGGTGACGGGATCCTAAGTCTCAACCCTAAGACTTACATTTGCTACGATCGAGTCAGCGACACCGGTGAAAGAAAATCCAAAAAATGGAGTGCAAAAGGCGTACAGAAGAAACAAAACCCCCAGGAACCAGACGCCTTCTTGGATGTTCTTCGCCAACGAAAAACTCTCATTGCTGTAAATAGAAATTTCAAAGTGGTGCGAAACAAAATGGTCACCTACACCATAGAGAAAGACGGCGTGCGCTACTTGTATTATAAGCGTCGCGTGCATTCTGACGGTGTGACAACGAGTCCTTTAGAGATATGAAAAAAAATAAAAAAATAAGCGTGTGCATCTTTTCAAAAATAGAGTGTTTATCAAGATTGAAAAAAAAAATAAATAAAAAAAAATTAAAAGAAAATATTGTTGTGTTTTTATTATCATACGTCTTCTTTTACTAGTAAGTCGCGCAGTCTCTTAAAAGCGTCACTCATGTGACGACGTCGCTTCCAGTCACGGGATCCTAAAGACCCTCACTTCCTAAACAAAAAAAACTTCTTCTTCCGGTCACGTGATCAATCAGGTCGCTTCCGGTCACGTGATCTCACTTCCGGTTGGCCATTAAGTCGTGTGACGTCACTTCCGGTCACGTGACTCATCAGGTCACTTCCGATCACGTGATCCTAAATTAGGTCATATGACGTCACTTCCGGTCCCCTAAGTAGGTCAGTAGGTTACCCAGAATGCACCACTAATCCCCTAAGTAGGTCACTTCCGGTCACCAAATGGAGGCCTCTGATTGGCTGCAGGGTTACCCAGAATGCACCACTAATCCCCTAAGTAGGTCACTTCCGGTCACGTGACCAAATGGAGGCCTCTGATTGGCTGCATATTGATTGAGTAATAAACAGTACTTAACTATAGTCCCGTTCCGATACATACTATACTACTCTAGGAAAACCGTATATATATTCATTACCACCTAGTTTTGTCTAGGGGGGGTAGTGTAGGGGCATGATATTACATATTAATCTCATACACGGTATTTCCGGGTAACGTCTGTTTACTCGGCTTCTCCACCTGGAGCTAGTGCACACAGTTCCCGGGAGAGGGCGCAGGTCCTCTTCAGGTAACCGTGTGCCGCTCTCAGGTGGGCGGCCGACCCACCCACCTGGCCACGTGATCTAAGAGCCGGTGTTATATAAGACCCGTGTGTTTACCTGGAAGGCAGTCAGTGCAGGCCCGACTGACGTGAGACTTCACATGTCCAACCGTGCGGACAGAGTTGTATGCTAAGAGTTGTATACTGACCGTTTCCTCTATTTATAGAGAAACCTGATTTACCTGTGTGTATTAATGCTACACTGATCGTTCCCTAATACAGGAACTGGAGTTGTTATTCTTGTGAATAAAGACTGATATATTCTCGCACCTGGAAACTGCCGTGATCGTTGTTCTTTAACCTAGAGTTAACTACGAACCACCACACTAGTAAATAGGTCCATCAGGCCATTAAACCATCTAAATAACCATAAAAGAAGCTACGAAATGTTACAGAAAACTCTCTCGACGCCATTGTCTGTTGTCATGCTGATAGCTTTTAGCCAATGAGATTGCTTGTTACAAATTGATTGTATTAATGGGCGAGCACAATGAAAAATAGTTCCAATGTTTACATCTTTTAAGGGGGGTTTGGGGGCACAGCCCCCGAATTTAAAAATTTAAAACTTGTTTACAAGCACATCCGAAGTTCATATTAATAAATCGGGGGCTCTGCCCCCGCACCCCCCTTTTTTTCTCTGCACAAAATAGTCCCAGAAACCGGAAGTGGCCCTGCCGTCACGTCAAGATGGCAACCATGACGATTGAGACTTATTATTAGTTTCATCTCTACATTTTCCTCATTTAAACCTTCTTAAATGACCATCCAGCATTTAAAATCATGTTACTAGATTCGCAACATTCTGTTGATAAAGGTGGGTGCTATTTTAAATCGATTAGATGGATCATTTCATTCATAAGATGACGTAAACATCGAGTCCACCCCTAATAAGGGCCATTCCCTAATCTGGTGTTAGGCCACAAAAAGGGTGTTGAGATGTGATCTTTTATCACAATATTACATCCATCATTTATCAAATTCTTCGGTCAAATACAGTTCATGTCATGGTCACTATACCTGCTTGATAATGGCTGGCCCCCAATGATCATTTGGCGCCTTTGTATATACACCAGCACTCCACATGTAACATAGTCCTTCATCACAGAGAAAACCAATGAACCAGAATGCACTGAGACCAATTCTGTGACAATTATGACCACACCATTCTACCACATGGATCCCAGGAGAGTGCAGGCACATACACACCTTTATACTTTCTGGATAAAACAGTGAGTTAAGTATCAAGCTAAAGCATGCCTTATTCTGACTAGATTTCCAGATAGTTCTCGTTGATAAATGCAGCATAGTGGATTTAGATATTTATAGGGACTGAATGTAGACAGAGCAGGACAAATTCATAACCATGTCCTTGAACTAAAATGTGCTAGGGAGTAACCATTTTTTAACTACAGGAGGTGGGGGGGGGTCCGCATTGGTGTGCCTCTAGATGGGTACCTGTATTTTTGACCATGTCGCCATGCCAATTTTTGTCCCATATCATTCCATATCATTAATATACATTCTACTTCATGTGTCCATGTCCGTCCATTTTTAAGGGGGCCGTGTCGCCTGTTGTTTCTTATGCGTATGCATGGCATTAAGGATCTTGGGAACAACTTCAACGGAATACACTGCGGCATGGCTTCATCTCAAAAGTCAAAAGTCCCGGCAAAGAACTACCACCAACTGAAGACAGTTTTCTGCTGCACATTAGTAGTATAGTATGTATCGGAACGGGACTATAGTTAAGTACTGTTTATTACTCAATCGACCTGCAGCCAATCAGAGGCCTCCCTTTTGGCGGGAAATTCAAAAGCAGCCAATGAGAGGCCTCCCTTTTGGCGGGAAATTCAAATAGGTCACGTGACCGGAAGTGACCTACTTCCGGTCACGTGACCTTTGGGCGGGAAATTCAAATAGGTCACGTGACCGGAAGTGACCTACTTAAGAGGGTCACGTGACCACCATGTTGGCGGGAAATTCAAATAGGTCACGTGACGGGAAGTGACCTACTTAAGGGGGTCACGTGACTACTAGGTTGGCTTTCAAAATAAGTCACTTGAGATTTTGATGGATAAATAAATTTAAAAAAAGAAAAAAAAAGCAAGCTGAAAAAGCTTGCTAAAAAATAATTTAAAAATGCGGCTCTTTTTTTCTAGGAGGGGGGGAGAGGGGCACTCTGGGGGGCACTCTTTAAGATGCATGGGGGGGGGAGGGGGGGAGGGGGGGAGGGGCAGGGTTTTTTAAGAGTGAGACTCGCTTCTCTGCCCTCTCTAAAAGAGAGGGCAGAGAGGCGAGTCTACTTACAATGAAAGGTATCATGATCGCGTTTATGATGATGTGCATCATGATGTGACTATCTTACAACTTTATAGACAATAAGCAAGACATGGGCGTACTTACACGGGCTATTTGTAAACTAATGAATGTGACTTCCTCGTTAAAATCGGTATCTACAACTCTTTTAAGCTTAAGGCTTTTTCTTGAGTTTATTCTTTTGTTCAATTTCGGGCCCACCTCAAAAGAGGAATAGGCCCTCTGTAGCACTTGTCGCTTGCTCATCAATCAGAGCCGGGGTGTAGAAGGCCCCTGCCCTGTCGGGTACGAGATAGATCGACCTCTGGTACGTTTTTGGTTAGTTTGGAGCTCTCAGTCGACTGTCTTATCCACCTTAAAAAAACCAGACTTTCGGTGTCTCATGATAAAACTGGTGCCTTATACTAAGTGCTGGATTACTTTCTCATTTTTTTAGTGTTCTATCCGATGCTTATTTAATTTTTGCACTGATAAAAACGGTTAGCTTGTACAAACACGCGGTCTATTTAAGTGTTAAGTGTAGAAAATGAACAGAACAGTGCACAGAAATAGAGCTACCGACTACATTTCGCCCAGTCACTCAGCGGAGAACAAAAGAACTAATGACGTAGTGTACCCGCTATTCCGACAGTTGGCGCCACCGTTATACTTTTCCCGCGTGCGACATGAAGCCTTGGGGTGGGTACTGGCTGTTTTGGTTGTAGGTACCGAAACATAAAAAACTACAGCCAGCCCAATGTCATGGTGAGACAGCTCTCTTATTTTTACCTTGAGTAGCGTCCGTAGGGCCTATGACAAAACCTAGTCCCGTACACTGAGCAGCTTGAGGTCTGAAGGCTCATACAGAAAAATGTGTGGGTGTGTGGGTGTGTGGGTGTGTGGGTTGCTTTACGCCTTAGTTAACAGCTATGGTCATTTCAAGAGCGGTGATGGTGATCGAATCTATTGGCCCTTTTACCGAGACAAGGGTTCTTTTACATCCCACACTACATAGCAGAGAGACGTCTAGCAGCCCCTAGAGGCCCCGCAGGGGGCTCGAGAGGTGCCGTGGAGAAGAGCAGATATCCACGAGAGGCCACACCAACAACCAAATTATATCTTTATCCCGCGAGAAAAGGAGATAAGGGTCAAGGTTATGAACCATCAGAAGATTTTAGAGTAAATTAAGTTATGAGATATTAATATAATGTACATATCTAGGGCCCGATATAGGGCCTCTGCAGATCCCCCTTCAGGGCCCCGATCCATGAGGCCTTAGAAACAGAGCTGGGTCATGTAACCAAGGGAGATCAGCAGTTGTTGATGTCGGCGCTGCCGATAACGCTGGTTAAATGACCGTTTTACTCATGTTTAGAGTCAGAATAGCTTGAGTATTACTTGAATATCGAAGAGTAGAGGTCAAATTACCCCAGACAAGATGTTTCCATCTAGAAATTCTCGACACTATTTCCGAAAATTGCAAATATTGGTCCCAGTCCCACGGGGCCCCATACCGAGTATTAAAAGTTTGAGATGCAACTTTCATTCATGCTGTTGACCAATCAGGGCGCCCTGTTTTTACGACCTTGACTACATAGTAAAAGTGATTGACAACGTCAGATATCACTTGACGACGTCAAATATCGATCTGATATTTGATCCCTTGATATTTGATTCAAAACCCACATCGAGTGGGATAAAGCCTTTTATCATCTTTTGATTGTGAGGCATACACTTTTCTTACACACAACAGCTGTCATCTATCAAGGGGCTCTGGATAGGGGGTCCCCATGTCGAATGTCGATCTTAGAAAATGACCATGTCACATGGCAATGTCACTTAATAATGTTCATATCCCATGTCGATTTTAAGAAATGTTCATGTCACCTGTCACTAGGATTTTTTGGGCCTCATGTCACTTGTCATTAGACCTCATGTCGTTTGTCGATTATAAGAAATGGTCATGTCACCATATCGAATTTAGCGGTCCACACTCATTATCAAGTGTCAGGACATGTCGGCTGCTTGAACACGTAGTCTGTCATCACCCTTTGTTTCTGTGCCTTATCTAAACAGGCAATTAGTGGCCGCTAGCCGAGAGTACCTCCCTGGTCCCCTCTCCCGAATCTGCTAGACGTCTCACTGATAGGAGTGTGTGGGTGTGTGGGTCTGTGTGTGTCTGTTCGGTCTGTGTGTGCACGCGTCTTGCACTCTAGTCTTGCGGACCACTGTTAAGCCTGTGGTTGGAGAGCGCGACATAGCCGCCCGCTACACTCTCCAAACAGAGGTCCGCAAGACTGGGCCGGATCGCGCTCTTGCTTAAAGGTGCACCTCAACTCAGTGCGCCTTTAACAGCCGCCCCTAATAGGTGAAGTTCTTGACGCGGCACAGCGCCTCCCACCAGTAGCCAATCAGCGCGCCGAACGCCGGACACACCTCCACCGTGTGAGCCTCTAAGTAGGTCACACGAATCATACTAAGATGCCGAGGTCTTCTGTCGGTTCGTCGCGGTGGCCGTGAGTGATCGCACGGTCGCCAAAATTCACTGCCTAGATTGGCAGAGGGGGGGGCTGATTACCCCCCGTCGGATGAATTGCGGCGAAACCATAATCAATTTTTCGCTGTTTTAGATAAAAGAGATCCAGAGCTATCCGCTCGTCCAAGAATTATTTTTCTATCAGCCCGGGATCACCCTCAAATTAAGGCCTAAAGTCCAAAAACCCAAAATTTTTTCCCTATGGGATTTCAGTGTCTAAGCGTTTTTTGCGGCCCCAAGGAGCAGCTCACGGGTTCGAACCCTGTAAACGCTTTGACGCGCTTTCGTCGCCTTAGGCGACGTGGCTAGACGTCTTGACTAAAACTTAGTGAGGGTTCGAACCCGGAACGTCCGTATTAGACGCCTAATTTCTACTAGCCCCGAAAACGAGAGTATCATATCTATATAGGTCAACCATGTTAGCCTTGGTTTAAGTGCGTGCAGAACCGTGTATTGTGCATTTATGCAGCATACAGATATGGAGACAGGCTGCTACAGTGTCAAATTGATCGGCATTGAATGTAACTGGACATGAAGAAGGATATTTTTACTTAGTTTTCTAAAAAAAAAAAAGAGGATAGTTCTCGGTACTACTATAATACTAATAGTGTCACTAAGGGAGAAAATGTAGGGGCACCGTAATTGAGAATTTCTTATTCATGTCGCATGTCGATTTTTAAGAATGCTAGTGTCACATGTCACTTAAATGGTCTAATGACACAGATAGCACTAAACCTATAGACCTACCCCCCGTCCCCTTAGTCTTTCTATACTGAATCCGGGACTTGCCGGCGAGGTCGACAAAGGACTTACCTAAGGCCAAACAAAAAAAAAGTTGTGTTCAGGTAACCCGACCGACCCTATCATTTTGCCCCGACCCTAATCTTTTTTTTTAGATTTTTTTTAGATTTTTTTTAGACTTTTCCTGATCTAGGTTATCACCAAAGGGGAAAGGAGTACCTAATGACCTTCAACTAGCCTATTTGTCATCATTTGAAAGATAAGAAGGGAGGAAATCCTTTCTATGACAAAAACAGTGCTGATAATGGCTTAATTAGACAGATATTGGTCCTACATTATCAAATAACAACTCTATACAATTGTGATTCTCCCATACAACTCATCTCAAAACCCTAAAAAAAAATCCTAAAAAAAAAATCGACCGACCTACCCTATTTTTTTTTGGACCATGTTACCTGAACACGGATTATTTTTTTGTTTGGCCCAATGAGCTCACAGCTAGACTAGATACCTCATGTTTTGGATTGGAGAAATCAGCAGAGCAATAAAAAGCGCGGTGAGGCTAGTGTGGCCCCTGTGAGTTGTAAAATTGGTGCTAAATGTGGTAACCAGGCGGATGCTGAGTTCATTGATATTGTCCGTTAATGATACTTAAGGTGGGTGTTGTCTAAAGTTTTAATTGATATTACCAATGTGGCCAATAATGACTTCACAGTTGGGGCCCTCGCCCGCAGGTCCCAGATTCAGGGTATTCTTTGTTTATTGTGTGGCCCCTAAAGAGGGGCCGACTAACTCTTTAGAGTTAGTTAGATGCTGCCACTGTGCTATGCAACAGCAGCTATTAATTACGCTTCATGTTGGGCGGCATGGATCACTTGATGGGTGATACCTCAAAGCTCAAACACGGCAGAGCCGTGTGTGGCATGCGAGGACCAGTGGGTCAGGGGTGATCCGTTGCAAACAGAATGCTGATCCGTGTGAGGTTCTGACTTTCTATAGTTTTTTATAAAGCCTTAGATATGGTGTGGTATTTTTCATCTCGCTATAGTTTAGTTGGTATTTAAGGAAACCGCCTCATTTCTATCAGAAATACACAATATTGAATTGTTTTTTATATTTTAATATATTAGAAGCGCGCTTTGTTGCCTATGTAGCTCATTATGCGTTGAAATGTTCGCGAGCATCGTAGGAATGTACAAAACCCCTATTGTGGCACCATCTGACGAAAGAGCGGAGAACTATACTAGCGCGTTTCGTTATTCACATCTTTTGACAGGGACTTGGTTGGTGGCTTTACGCCCTAATTAACAGCTGAAGTCATTTCAAGGGGGGTGATAGTGATCGAATCTATGGATACCTGAAGGTGGAAAGCACACACCCTACACTTTTACCGAGGCAATGGTGGTGCTGCTCAAAGGGTGTGGCGAGCTAGACTGGAGGATGTAATAACTAAGCAGCAGAAGGACCAAAAAGACAATCTCGTAGTAGTAGGTCTACTTAGATCTTGAGTAGCCGCCCTTGTGGTTATAATTACCTAGACTAGTTGGCTCTGCCAGCCTGGTCAAGTGAAAATTGGTAAGGAGACTATGAACTAAGCTAACATCTCATAAGTATTAGTTACCACCCCCTCACACCCGTTTAACAACGGATTCAGGGTCTAATTATGGAGACCCTAGAGTAAGATTAACAATATATCCCAATGTCTGTAGTAGACATTTACGACATGCAACCTGCCCCCTAGAAGGGATAGATCTGACCACAAGTCCGCAATATGGGACTCCCCCTCTGAGAGTATCAAGGTTTGCGTATAGTCTCTTGCAGGTTAATCTGTTATCTACCCCTTTGTCGACTTCGCCAAAATCCTGGGAGATTCACTTTAAACCTAAGGTCTACCCTTTTTATTCTTTGTTTATTGTGTGGCCCCTAAAGAGGGGCCGCGGTGTTGATTAATTACACCACATGTTAAGCAACATGAGATCAAACCTTCCTCAAAAGCGACAAGGCTCAGAGTCCTGTTGGACGGGAACCCTGTGTGGCATTTCAAGACGAATGGTTGAGTGATCTGTTGCAGATGCCGTTCCGTGAGAAGTTCTGACTTTATATAGCTTTTATATCGCTTTAGATATGGTGTAGTATTTTCAATCTCACTATAGTTTAGTTGATATTTCAAAGAATCTGCCTCATTCTATCAGAAATACACAGCGTTGACATGTTTCTTATATTGAATATATTAGAAGTGTGCTTTGTTGCTTATTATAGGTCATTATGCGTTTAAAATGTTCGCGAGTATCGTGGAAATGTACAAAAACCCTATTGTGGCGTCATCTGACGAAAAGAGCGGAGAACTACACTAGAGCATGTAATGGCCAGACCAGCAGGCGGCAGCAGAGTGGTCAAAAGACAATCTCGTAGTAGTAGGTCTACTTGCATGTTGAGTAGCCACCCTTGTGGTTGTAATTACCTAGCCTAGTTGACCCTGCTGGCCTGGTCAAGTGAAATTAGTAAGGAGGCCCCCCCATTAACGCGCTCCACAGTCTTTAGACAGTTAAGACTATAGTCAAGACTGGAGAATTTAGCGAGACGTCCCTCTGGGAGGTCATAATCCTCAATGTTAGGTGTTAGCTCATTAACATCAGATACCATATCAACAAACCATTTAAAATGTTCATTTTAATAGCAACTCACCCTATTCTGACAAAATCCTATTAGCAGGTAACCTCTGTGTAAACCATACTGCAAACATCTGCTACTTCCAGCGTCTGCCTCGTGACCGATAGTGTACAACAAGACGAAGTGGGCAGAGATTAGAAAAAATGAGGCTCTTTATATAGCCGAGAGAGCAGCTAATCTGGATGTTCAAAGCTTGTTTTCACCTAGAGCTCCAACCCTCTTCCAGAGAGAGTCAAATCGCTTTTCACCTGAACCCTTCCACCCCTAATCCATCAGCATGAAAAGAGAATTAACGAGTGTAACGTGCGCTACATGTATATGGGATTATAGCTGGTGAAGAGATAAAGCCGAGTCACCTGTGTATACAAAGACTACAGGGGGTGATTAACGACAGGTGTGACGCGCCAGCCCGTGAACGGATTAAGCCAAAAAAAAAGAAAAAAAAAGGTATGTTTCAGGTAACATGGGCAGAAAGACTGGGGTCGGTAGGTCGGATTTTTATTTTATTTTATTTTATTTTTTTAACATGAAAGTACTAGCCATCCTCCGTGGAAATTCTAAAAATGACCCAAAAAGTATAAAAATATGAAATTTTCTTCAAACTTGCTTAAAAAAAAACGTAGGGTCGACCCTGTTTTGCTAGGGTCGGTCAGGTGACCTGAAACAATCCTTTTTTTTTATTTGGCCTTATCTTTCAAGCTGACGCTTAAATTCAACTAGCCACCCGCCGTCCACACCACTCACTGCGACAAGAGGAGGTGCTGTTGTTTTACACTTGAGTCGCTTACCACATGGACTCTACCTCACAGACAGACACGCGCCCCCTGTAGCTTTTTTTTTGTTTTTTTTTGTATACACACGCTAATCTCATAACCCCCTTATCCGTTATACAGGTAACCAGTATTCTCTTTTAAAATAGCTGCCAGTCAGCTTAGCTCTAGAAGCAAGAAGGCGTGTATAGGTGCCTTATAAGTCGGCAGGGGGTAAATACTAGTGAAAAAAGGAAGGCAGGTGTGCAGGTAGCTTTTCTAACAGACACGTGCGTGCACTAAGCTGCTTAAGTCTAAACCCTCCCGCAGTAGTCAGGTGGCATGTGAAAACTTACTTAACTGATCTCTTACATTGAGTAGAGTCTCTGTGCTGAGAGAGCCTTTTCAGCCGTTTAAGAGGATTAACTAGGACAGGGTACATAAGGAGTGAAACGCCGAATAGCGGCTACTCAGTCTCGTGCAGCACAAGCAGCAGCATCTAGCAGCGGCTTCAGCAGCAGCTGCACGTGCAGCACAAGCAGCTGGCAGCGACTTCAGCAGCACAAGCAGCACGAGCAGCACAAGCCGTAGCATTTGTCAGCAGCATCCGTGACATCGTCAGCAGCAGCCCCCATGACCTTGTCAGCAGCACAAGCAGCCAGCAGCTGCCAGCAGCTGCTTCAGCAGCTGCTGGCAGCTGCTGCACGAGCAGTAGCACAAGCAGTAGCATCTGTCAGCAGCAGCAGCAGCAGCACAAGCAGCCAGCAGCTGCTGCATGAGCAGCACAAGCAGCACAAGCAGCAGCACCGACAGCAGCAGCAGCAGCAGCGGTGGTGTGGACCACTGAAGCCTAGTGACATTTGACATGAAGCTTGAAAAACACAGTGACAGGTGACATGAGCAATTCTTAAAATCGACATGAGATATGAGCATAATTATGCGACATCGACATGTGCCATGGCTATTTTTTAAGACAAATATCATATGTCATAGTCGCCTCATCCAAACCTCCACTAGTAGTGCTCTATAAGCGCAAGCGGTAAACCCTCTCCTCCCCCCGTGCACACAGGCGAATTATCAGAGTCAGCCAATGGTGTCAATACCCCTCTCATACAGGGGTCGGGCGCTGCTGGACTATAATAGATGAGTCAAGGACCGTTCTACTGAGGGTCAGGCAGGCTAAGTCGGACATTCAATGACAGGTAGGTCTTTGACAACCTTGCTTGAAAGTCTGGACAGCATTGACAGACTGGGGCATAAGGATCTCGCATGGTCAGACTTTCAAGCAAGTTTTGCTAAAGTCGCGTTATTGAATGTCCGACCTAGCCTGACCCACAGTAGAACGGTCCTTGACCCGTCTATTATAGTCCAGCAGTGCCCGACCCTTGGCTGAGAGCAGTTTAAGCGCCATTGGGTGTCTCTGATATTTGCCTCTGTGTAAGATGAGAAAAAAAGTCTGTTGAAAGACTATATTTCAAGCCAGAAAACTGTAATTAGCTTTCCAAGTTGTTTATTTAACAATATCTTAGCCTAGCAAGCAGCTGTCAGATGTCATCTAAGAAAAAAATGTGAGCTGTTAATAGATTCAAGAGAAATTAGTTTACAAATAGCCCGTGTAAGTACGCCCATGTCTTGCTTATTTCTCATAGGGTTGTAAGATAGTCACATCATGATGCACATCATCATAAACGCGATCATGATACCTTTCATTGTAAGTAGACTCGCCTCTCTGCCCTCTCTTTTAGAGAGGGCAGAGAAGCGAGTCTCACTCTTAAAAAACCCTGCCCCTCCCCCCCTCCCCCCCTCCCCCCCCATGCATCTTAAAGAGTGCCCCCCAGAGTGCCCCTCTCCCCCCCTCCTAGAAAAAAAGAGCCGCATTTTTAAATTATTTTTTAGCAAGCTTTTTCAGCTTGCTTTTTTTTTCTTTTTTTAAATTTATTTATCCATCAAAATCTCAAGTGACTTATTTTGAAAGCCAACCTAGTAGTCACGTGACCCCCTTAAGTAGGTCACTTCCCGTCACGTGACCTATTTGAATTTCCCGCCAACATGGTGGTCACGTGACCCTCTTAAGTAGGTCACTTCCGGTCACGTGACCTATTTGAATTTCCCGCCCAAAGGTCACGTGACCGGAAGTAGGTCACTTCCGGTCACGTGACCTATTTGAATTTCCCGCCAAAAGGGAGGCCTCTCATTGGCTGCTTTTGAATTTCCCGCCAAAAGGGAGGCCTCTGATTGGCTGCAGGTCGATTGAGTAATAAACAGTACTTAACTATAGTCCCGTTCCGATACATACAATACTACTCACATTCAACGATCAGGATATTAGCTGATGATTATGAAGGCAGCAGACACTGGCTTCCAAGAACTACCCAATCCCAGGGAACACGGTTGGCAACAAGACCAAGACTCTGGTCATCTCATAGTGAAGCATATTTCGCAAGGATGCAGAGAGAGAGAGATAACTTTTAAAGCCACCACTCGGTGACAGGTATTCAAGACCCTTGATTAGCCATGCCTGGTTGACGAGAGAGATTGATCTGATGAATGATCAGGGTGAACTGGAACTATTGTGTGTCAGCTTGTCTATGGGAACACACGTGTAAGGGAGGCTGCTGGGGTGTAGAGCCTGGTGAGAGGCCAGTAGGTCCTGTGTAGAGCCATCATGTCCTGAGCTGGTGAAGCCAGAAAGGCCGGTAGCAGCCATCTATCCAACTAGATGTGGACGTGAGTACAGACAGGAACCCATTCTGTGAGAACCATGTAACTTATAGATATCATTGCAAAATAAATCACCAGCATTCAATGAGTCTTTATGTGGGTAATCCTTCAGCACAGAGTAAAGGTGAAGAAAATAGTGGTTTCTCAAGAACTTGTTCCCTGGTTTAGATAATGACAATAAGGTCTCCTTTTGTTCTTGATTGCAAACCAATGGAAGCACTGAACAGGAGCCTAGATGCGTCCACACCATTCTCCGTCCCATTACTACCTGGCAGATCAGCAAATGTCTGTGTGGGTGGACCAATATCTGTTAGCTGTACACAGAAATACATCCATATAACTTACCTTACCAAAGGCCATTGGGCCCATAGACAGCAGTCATGGATGCCTCACACTACAGCCAGACACGGACACCTCACCCACTGCTGCTGTGTGTGGGGGTCCTGCAGTATTTGATGGACTCTACCCCTCTACAGACCCTCAGTACTGTGTGTGGGGGTCCTACAGTATTTGATGGACTCTACCCCTCTACAGACCCTCAGTACTGTGTGTGGGGGTCCTACAGTATTTGATGGACTCTACCCCTCTACAGACCCTCAGTACTGTGTGTGGGGGTCCTACAGTATTTGATGGACTCTACCCCTCTACAGACCCTCAGTACTGTGTGTGGGGGTCCTACAGTATTTGATGGACTCTACCCCTCTACAGACCCTCAGTACTGTGTGTGGGGGTCCTACAGTATTTGATGGACTCTACCCCTCTACAGACCCTCAGTACTGTGTGTGGGGGTCCTACAGTATTTGATGGACTCTACCCCTCTACAGACCCTCAGTACTGTGTGTTTGAGTCCTGCTGTAAGTGATGGACTCTGTCTACAGACCCTCAGTACAGTGTGTGGGGGTCCTGCAGTAAGTGATGGACTCTGCCCCTCTACAGACCCTCAGTACGGTGTTGGTCCTCCACACTTAGTACTCTTACATACATGGTAACATGCTGATATGCAGAGTAACATATGTTGTTGATTTAGATGCACCAGTCTCAGAAACAAGACTCCAAGTGAATTACTACCTCAACTGGTACAACAGAATATAGGCACCTGCTGCATAAGGCAGGAACTCAGGTCTCGCATTGTCTGACACAACATATCAAGATGGAGTTGCGTTTCTTATTGCTTTACGGCAAGTGACTTGATTACCAGTGCTGCATTCATGCATCATGACAACAAAAGACATAGTACATCAAAGAATTATGTGACCTCAAAGGAATGGCTAACATAAAGACACATTGAATGTCCTCCGTAATCAAGTCCAAGCTGGTAGAACCTGTTTATGTTGTTTGAGTATTCATGAGGATTCATCAAAGATGTCATTATTATTAATGTCGGGGATTCCTGTTTCCGCCGGCTATAAGGCAATCACGTCTCCTCTAATCAAGCACTGTACAGGTATGGCATGAGCAATCAGACTGACCTCATTGTTATATCTCTGCACAAATTAAACACGAATTAAGAATTCCACGCAGCATTTAGATTGTGATTAATGGTATGGTATGTGACTGACTTACTCATGTACGTCATCACGAACCTGCTGTCACCTGTAAAGCTGGCTGTATCCTACCGAAAGGGTCATCAAGTTCTCCTCCTCCGCTGTTGTTAAATAATACCCTTAGCTCTACACTAAGATAATAAAAATGTCAAACAGACGCTGCAGGTACCCCATGGTTACAGGCCTGAAGGTAGCCATGGTTACAGCCCTGAAGGTACCCATAGTTACAGCCCTAAAGATACCCATGGTTACAGCCCTAAAGGTACCCCATGGTTACAGCCCTGAAGGTACCCCATGGTTACAGCCCTAAAGGTACCCATGGTTACAGCCCTGAAGGTACCCCATGGTTACAGCCCTAAAGGTACCCCATGGTTACAGCCCTGAAGGTACCCCATGGTTACAGCCCTGAGGGTATCGATGGTTACAGCCCTAAAGGTACCCCATGGTTACAGCCCTGAGGGTATCGATGGTTACAGCCCTAAAGGTACCCCATGGTTACGTCCCTGAAGGTACCCCATGGTTACAGCCCTGAAGGTACCCCATGGTTACAGCCCTAAAGGTACCCCATGGTTACAGCCCTAAAGGTACCCCATGGTTACAGCCCTGAAGGTATCGCATGGTTACAAGTACCCCATGGTTACAGCCCTAAAGGTACCCCATGGTTACAGCCCTAAAGGTACCCCATGGTTACAGCCCTGAAGGTATCGCATGGTTACAAGTACCCCATGGTTACAGCCCTAAAGGTACCCCATGGTTACAGCCCTAAAGGTACCTATGGTTACAGCCCTAAAGGTACCCCATGGTTACAGCCCTGAAGGTACCCCATGGTTACAGCCCTGAAGGTATCGCATGGTTACAAGTACCCCATGGTTACAGCCCTAAAGGTACCCCATGGTTACAGCCCTAAAGGTACCTATGGTTACAGCCCTAAAGGTACCCCATGGTTACAGCCCTGAAGGTACCTATGGTTACAGCCCTAAAGGTACCCCATGGTTACAGCACTGAAGGTACCCCATGGTTACAGCCCTAAAGGTACCCATGGTTACAGCACTGAAGGTACCCCATGGTTACAGCCCTAAAGGTACCCCATGGTTACAGCCCTAAAGGTACCCCATGGTTACAGCCCTAAAGGTACCCATGGTTACAGCACTGAAGGTACCCCATGGTTACAGCACTGAAGGTACCCCATGGTTACAGCCCTAAAGGTACCCCATGGTTACAGCCCTGAAGGTACCCATGGTTACAGCCCTAAAGGTACCCCATGGTTACAGCCCTGAAGGTATCCCATGGTTACAAGTACCCCATGGTTACAGCCCTAAAGGTACCCCATGGTTACAGCCCTAAAGGTACCCATGGTTACAGCCCTGAAGGTATCCCATGGTTACAAGTACCCCATGGTTACAGCCCTGAAGGTACCCCATGGTTACAGCCCTAAAGGTACCAATGGTTACAGCCCTGAAGGTATCCCATGGTTACAAGTACCCTATGGTTACAGCCCTGAAGGTACCCCATGGTTACAGCCCTAAAGGTACCCCATGGTTATAGCCCTGAAGGTATCCCATGGTTACAAGTACCCCATGGTTACAGCCCTAAAGGTACCCCATGGTTACAGCCCTAAAGGTACCCCATGGTTACAGCCCTAAAGGTACCCCAGGGTTACAGCCCTAAAGGTACCCATGGTTACAGCCCTAAAGGTACCCCATGGTTACAGCCCTGAAGGTACCCATGGTTACAGCCCTAAAGGTACCCCATGGTTACAGCCCTGAAGGTACCCCATGGTTACAGCCCTAAAGGTACCCCATGGTTACAGCCCTGAAGGTACCCCATGGTTACAGCCCTAAAGGTACCCCATGGTTACAGCCCTGAAGGTACCCCATGGTTACAGCCCTAAAGGTACCCCATGGTTACAGCCCTGAGCCAGTCAACAAACCCTTTGAAGCAGCTTTTTACCACAGAGCTTACTCAGGCAGCAAGGAAGTGCTATGATGTTTATTGAGAAAAGAAGAAAAACATTGAAGAGAAGAGTTTATTGAGGCCTACCGGGTGTATGGGAAGGTGTTGGAAGGGATCTGTACCCTCAATGAGGGAGGGGGAGGCAGGGCGAGGTGAGGGATGGGTAGAGACAGGGGCAGGGAGGGGGGGATGGGTAGAGACAGGGACAGGGAGAGAGAGGGACAGGGACAGGGAGGGATGGTAACAGACAGGGACAGGGTGGGAGGGATGGGAAGAGACAGGGACAGGGACAGGGAGGGATGGGAAGAGACAGAGACAGGGACAGGGAGAGATGGGGAGAGAGAGGGACAGGGAGGGAGGGATGGGGAGAGACAGGGACAGGAGGGAGGGATGGGTAGAGACAGGGACAGGGGTGAGTGATGGGGAGAGACAGGGACAGGGGGGAGAGATGGGGAGACAGGTAGGGAGGGATGGGGAGAGACAGGGACAGGGGGGAGTGATGGGGGAGACAGGGAGGGAGAGAAAAGCTGGGGAGACACAGAAATAGAATTCCATATACCATTCCCTTTGATAGGGACTTATCCCCGGTCATCCTTTGTGCTGCTGAGTAGACCTTTAGCAACCTATACATCCTTTAGACTGCATGCCTACAAAGCAGTCTTCACCTTTCTTACATTTGTCATGTTACATATAGTTCTTACTGCTTCTACCCAGGCCTGTAGCTACAGCCTCCTGTAGGCGTCCCCGTGTCCGCTGTCCCACGTCTTCAGTACCGCCCCCTGTACGCACCCTGCTGCACACAACAGTACATGTAGAATGTGTCACTCTGTAGCTGTTCATTCTGTCCCTGATGTGTCGTTGGTGAATTAAGCAAAAATTGAATATACCCACTTTAAGTTCCTATATGTAAGTTTCTCTCATAAGTTTCAACAAATTCTTGCAGAAGCTAGGGATCAATACATTTCCTCTAGTCCTCCAACCAGGATCTATTCTTAGAAAGAGGGCAAAGCCTTATTTCTGCCTGCAGCTAGTGCCCTCCAGATGTCACACTAGATGGACATCTCATGTCACACATCTGTCAGAAGGACTGTCCGCTGACACCCCGACTGACACCCCGTCTGACACCCCGACTGACCAGCACTGACCTCTGTGTAAAGCAATATGTTGCACTCTGGCCTGGTACTTGGCACGTGTCCACCTTAGATGTGGGTGGAGGTTGTTATAGGGAGAAGCTGGCCCCAACGTGCCCACCTTAGATGTGGGTGGAGGTTGTTATAGGGACAAGCTGGCCCCAACGTGCCCACCTTAGATGTGGGTGGAGGTTGTTATAGGGACAAGCTGGCCCCAACGTGCCCACCTTAGATGTGGGTAGAGGTTGTTATAGGGACAAGCAGGCCCCAACGTGCCCACCTTAGATGTGGGTGGAGGTTGTTATAGGGACAAGCTGGCCCCAACGTGCCCACCTTAGATGTGGGTGGAGGTTGTTATAGGGACAAGCTGGCCCCAACGTGCCCACCTTAGATGTGGGTGGAGGTTGTTATAGGGATAAGCTGGCCCCAACGTGCCCACCTTAGATGTGGGTGGAGGTTGTTATAGGGACAAGCTGGCCCCAACGTGCCCACCTTAGATGTGGGTGGAGGTTGTTATAGGGACAAGCTGGCCCCAACGTGCCCACCTTAGATGTGGGTGGAGGTTGTTATAACTACAAGCTGGCCCCAACGTGCCCACCTTAGATGTGGGTGGAGGTTGTTATAGGGACAAGCTGGCCCCAACGTGCCCACCTTAGATGTGGGTGGAGGTTGTTATAGGGACAAGCTGGCCCCAACGTGCCCACCTTAGATGTGGGTGGAGGTTGTTATAGGGACAAGCTGGCCCCAACGTGTCCACCTTAGATGTGGGTGGAGGTTGTTATAAGTCCAAGCTGGCCCCAACGTGCCCACCTTAGATGTGGGTGGAGGTTGTTATAGGGACAAGCTGGCCCCAACGTGTCCACCTTAGATGTGGGTGGAGGTTGTTATAGGCACAAGCTGGCCCCAACGTGCCCACCTTAGATGTGGGTGGAGGTTGTTATAGGCACAAGCTGGCCCCAACGTGTCCACCTTAGATGTGGGTGGAGGTTGTTATAACTACAAGCTGGCCCCAACGTGCCCACCTTAGATGTGGGTGGAGGTTGTTATAACTACAAGCTGGCCCCAACGTGCCCACCTTAGATGTGGGTGGAGGTTGTTATAAGTACAAGCTGGCCCCAACGTGCCCAAATTAGATGTGGGTGGAGGTTGTTATAGGGACAAGCTGGCCCTAACGTGCCCACCTTAGATGTGGGTGGAGGTTGTTATAACTACAAGCTGGCCCCAACGTGCCCACCTTAGATGTGGGTGGAGGTTGTTATAGGGACAAGCTGGCCCTAACGTGCCCACCTTAGATGTGGGTAGAGGTTTTTATAAGTACAAGCTGGCCCCAACGTGCCCAAATTAGATGTGGATGGAGGATAAATATTATTGAAACATTCCGACACTTCACATTTTCTGATATCCAACACTGGAGTAGCTGTTTGTTATACAAGGTTTGGTGTTCACTGAGCAGAGGCCACAACATGGCTAACAGCTGGGTTTAACGTAAAACCTCGCTTATAGGTCGATTTTTATTTGGAAATAATTTTTGCTATAAGTTGATTTTTCTTGCCGAAAGTCCAATTCGACCTATAGGTGGGGTTTTGAAAAATGATAAACCATTTAAAGAGCCAAAAAACGTCATTCTTGATTATGGAAAACACACCCGTTTTCCTGAGATTATTTTCCCTGTAAACCCATATTTCTTTGCCCAAGAAGTAGGGGGTTGTCTAAATGGCAAGATACCAGAAATAATAGTCATTTTGGCCCCGGAAAAAGCTGCTGTAGGGGGGTTTAGGGTGGGGTTGGCCCCCCAAAAAATTCTCAAACTCCAATTCGACCTATATGTGAGGTTTTCAAATAATTCAAACCATTTTGCTATAAGTCGATTTTTTCACTCAAAAGTCCAATTCGACCTATAGGTGACTTATATAAGCGAGGTTTTACGGTACACATAGTTTGTGGACAGCATCAGACAGCATCAGACCTCCCATGATGGAGAGGTCAATTACAGCCCTACACCCTCACGTCGATACACAAGATTACATCTTCACCGACCATCTCTGGGAATCTTAATTACATTACCATGCCTCCCACCAGCAGCAATAGTCAGCCCCAGCTCCATGAGCTCTTGCTGTCAATGCGTTGTGTTTACTTCAATGAGCTCGTGCTGTGAAAGCGTTGTGTTTACTTCCTCTCGGCCTGCCTCAACTTCACAAACATCTCCCTCAACACCCAATCTCCCCATCTTAGAGAGGCTCTCCAGTCTCACCAGTAGCCCAGTGTCCTAATGAACAATGACTTATAGGGTTTGTCTATAATCATTCTGGTGGATGGTCCTAACTCCAGCCACTCTGCATCTATAGGTGTATCATGCTGAATGAACGTGCAGGCATCATACAGCTATTACTGACTTAAAGGGCAGCATGATGCCCGAATGCACGTAGCGCCCCACATAAAACCCCTTACCAGCTTCAGGGAGCAAAGGGCTGCTACACTTTGTTTAGGTTGTAACCTTTATAGTCCAAGAGCTCAGGCACTTTTATTTTTGTTTTGGTGACCGAAAGGTTTGACAATGCATTCTTATGTAGAATTTCATGCTGAATTCAGAAATGCAAGTATACTGCCCTGAAGTTTATTACACAAAACAATACGGGAGATTATCAATGCAGAAATGCAAGTCTTACAAAAATCCGATGTGTCTATCCATGGAAAAAATTCGGTCAACGTCGGGAACCTTTGATTTTCCCGGGGATGGATTTTTCTCTTTTGGAAATGAGGATTGAAAACTCTGGTGATGCTTACTGAAGTACTTATAAGAGCCCCTGTAGGGAGTAAGGGCCAGGCTAGACAAGGTGCGGTTCAGGCAGCAGTAGCAATAACACCCTATAACAGGTGCTGCAAGCAACTGAAATAAAAGTGTTACTAAATGATGCAGTAAACTTACCCACCACCTTATCAAGGTCAACAACAGTATGTGCTGTGTATCTGTAGGGAGGGATGGATGGTGTTGTTTGGACCACCATCTACACCACACTGTATGCCATGTACCGGCTGACATGACTGGCACGGCAGTGACAGTACCTGGTAATGTGTAGTTGTTTTCAGAGAACGTCACTAACATGTTTATTCTGGAAATCAAATAATGAGGTCAACTGATGATTCTCCAAAATCTACTCTGCCTGTTCAGACATCAATAACCTTGACCAATGTCAGCACACAGACAGAAGTGATTTATTCTACTTCAGAAGCAGACATGGTCACGTGATCCGTTACCAGGGGTGGCGTTAGTGGTTGTGGCTGCCGCGTGGTAAGTGATCTACTCTATGGTAACCCTTTACTGGTGGCAGAATGTACTCTATGCTAACCCTTTACTGGTGGCAGAATGTACTCTATGCTGACCCTTTACTGGTGGCAGAATGTACTCTATGCTAACCCTTTACTGGTGGCAGAATGTACTCTATGCTAACCCTTTACTGGTGGCAGAATGTGCTCTATGCTAACCCTTTACTGGTGGCAGAATGTACTCTATGCTAACCCTTTACTGGTGGCAGATTGTACTCTATGCTAACCCTTTACTGGTGGCAGAATGTGCTCTATGCTAACCCTTTACTGGTGGCAGAATGTACTCTATGCTAACCCTTTACTGGTGGCAGAATGTACTCTATGCTAACCCTTTACTGGTGGCAGAATGTACTCTATGCTAACCCTTTACTGGTGGCAGAATGTGCTCTATGCTAACCCTTTACTGGTGGCAGAATGTACTCTATGCTAACCCTTTACTGGTGGCAGAATGTACTCTATGCTAACCCTTTACTGGTGGCAGAATGTACTCTATGCTAACCCTTTACTGGTGGCAGAATGTACTCTATGCTAACCCTTTACTGGTGGCAGAATGTACTCTATGCTAACCCTTTACTGGTGGCAGAATGTACTCTATGCTAACCCTTTACTGGTGGCAGAATGTCTCAATCTTTACTGCTAGATTATCTGCTGATGCACCCACTAACTGCATCGGAGCATAATACCGACCCTTCAGGAGAGTATCAACCCCACAGACCTTTCATGATGCATTCATGTATCACAGGCAAATTACTATGATCCTGTTGAAGCATCATGATGCCAACAGAGCCTTGTACAGGCTGTAGCCCTAACTGGCAGGATCAGCAGAGTGTCAGACTCCAGTCACTCTCATCCTTACCTCGGTAATGCTGAGTCATTGAGTGCTGCTTCATCCCTGATGGTTCCCCTCTCAGACATCCTATTTGGAATTTACCAGCTTGCCAAAAATGTAGACCAGCAGACTGGCTGCGACTTTTATAATTATCTGAACCGCAACAACCTGTTATCAAAGAAGAAGTAAATTATTTCATGCTTGCATGTGAATTTTTTTAATATGAATATACAAATGGACTGAATCCTGTACATATTATTAAATTATTGCATCTAATACCGGTAACCCAAATATGACAATTTATCAAAATGTGCTTCAACAAATATAGAATTGTTCAAATAACCATACAAGCCATATCTATGTACATATAATCCCACAAGGAAAATACCAAAAATGTATCAGTAGTTCCAAAAACTGCCACCAGGTGCTCAACAATGGACATCCCATAATTCCCTGTCTGTAACGTAACCTAGCAACCAACAGGAAGCCACATGTAAAAGTATGATCCCTAAAGGTACTTAAGCTAAACTAAATCCTGAAGAAATCCTGAAGAAGACATATTAATTAGGTTGAAACGTTGATCCTCTACATGCTTATTCAGCTATAACTTTCAACACCTTGTATTTCCCAGCTAATAAAGTCAACTATACTGTACATGATTGTGTCTTGGTTTTGTGTGATATTCCACCCATAAGTACTTGTTGATACGACCAATACACAATGGAGACTGATTGGGTGGCGGGACCAGACAGTCTGATAGATGTACTGCCACCACAGCTCCACCTAGGGGGACTGCTGGGAACGACTACAGTCTATCCCTCACAATGTAACATCTATATAGTAGGTGACAATGTAGAACACACACTACACAATAACAATGACTACAGTCTATCCCTCACAATGTAACATCTATATAGTAGGTGACAATGTAGAACACATACTACACAATAACAAGAAAAGGGAAAATAATGACACAGGGTTTGGGGCCTTGAAAAATATTTTTTAGGTGATGACTACCATCTACACCGCACTGTAAGTGTAGATACTACCATCTACACTGCTACTGTACTGGCACAATAAAAGGCAGTAAAGTAAAGGTGACTTCTAAAGGCACTTTGTACATCCTCTGCTGCGTTGAGCTCTACAACTCGAGTAGAGTCTTATTGAGGCAGACTCGCTCATACCTACTTTAACCTCTAGCACAGCAGTATGGCAGTATAGCAGATAGCGTGAGGAGTCACCATTCAGTACTGATGATGCTGACAAAAAACACCATTAAAGCACTCCATTTACGAGGCTCTAAGTGTATATAGACCGCTCCTACTGGTGTATAAAGCTCCTACTGGTGTATAAACCTGACTGACTGATTAGACTCCCATGGAGGGTGACTTTTATGGACCATAAACCTGGCAAACTAAATAAGCTACTGTGTCCTTATTTAGATAACGGCAGTTATGAGAGTGTTCTGTCGCTTTGTGTTAAGGGGTTGGGTGCAGACATCAGGATTACCTCCGACCACACACCATTGGAAGAAATCCTGAAAAAAAGTCAGACCCTTTGCCTTTATTATATATCATATTGTAGACATATACCGGTAGGCCTTTTATGCCTACTAGCCTACCATGGAATTATGAACCTCACCGTTTTAATATACTTGGGCCTCAATGGAGCAGATTTGGATTTGGATTATAAGTGACACGAGGAACATACGAGATAGTGACATGAGACAAGGGCATTTCTTAAAATTGATAGGGTGACATGGCCATTTCTTAATTCTGTGAGGGAAATGGGTCCCTCAACTGACGGGAAACTAGGGCTAATTTTGACTGGAAACTAGGGCTCCTTCTGATGGCGTAGATGGAGTATTGTCAATATTTATGTTTATTTTTAAATGGAAATGCTGAATATGAAGCAGGGTAGAATATAATATTTTTAAATGGTTTGACAAAATATCAAGTTGGGTAGGCCTAGACACTGAGGGCCATATTTCCTCAAACCTCCGTATTTCGCGAAAACTTCACTTCCGGTTGCGCGTAAGGATTCAAATTCCCAAACAGAGTCTTCCAAAGCTAGACTGGCCTAGATGGCCGAGTGGTTAGCGCTCTCGCCTTTCACCGCCGCGGACCGTGTTCGATACCCGGACGGTGTGCGATGTTTTCGTTACGAATTCGTCGTCATGATACTTTTTTTTCATTGGCTTCGTTTGGGTGTTAAAATACATTATTTTTAATGGAAACTACAAAACATCGTATATTTACACGTACAATAGCTGATTTAGGCCCTAGCCCCCCAGAAAATTTGGTTGAGGCTTACAAACATGATGGATCAGCGGAAAAATTGAGACGATAAAAATGTGGCCGCCCGGCTTGCGATCAGCTGATCATTGACCCACATTAAGATAGAGACGATGAGACTTTTTTTTCATTGGCTTCGTTTCGGGGTTAAAATACATTATTTTAAATGGAAACAAAGCCTAAGCACTACAAAACATCCCATATTTACATGTACAATAGCTGAATTAGGCCCTACCCCCTCAGAACATTTGGTTGAGCCTCTCTCAGTTGATAGATCAGACAAATTCGACGACGTTTTGGTTGTGTGACGATCAGCTGATCGTTAGCCTATATTCAGATTGAGACGATATCCTTTTTTCTCCATTGGCTTTGTTTGGGGGTTAAAATACCATATTTTTGCTGGAAACCAAGCCTAACCTGTACAAAATATCCCATATTTACACTACAATAGCTGATTTAGGCCCTAGCCCCCCAGAAAATTTGGTTGAGGCTTTCAAACATGATTGATCGGCGAAAAATTGAGACGATCAACTTGCCAGCGGCTCAGGCTCAGTCCGAGATCTTGAACTTAAACTTGACCTAATTTTGACAGAGCGTGAGTATTATTTTAAAAAGTAAAGAAATCAACCCTTATAAAGGGTTTCAACAGAATACGGGGCCTTTCGAGGTCAATCTGTCGGGCAAATACACAAATCCTGTATATTTACTGAGCCTTGTATTTCGCTAAATGTGAATAACCAGCCCCCGTATTTCCTCATACCTCCGTATTTCCTCAAACCTCAGTTTTTTGACTGGATTATCATTTAATGGTGTTCCTTTTTAACAAATCAATTTATTTTGATAGAAAAGCAGGGGTTATTTGTACAAAAAAGAAGAAGATGGAGGGGGCCCTTTTTTTTGCTGCAAACCAAATCACGCAGGCACAGAAACAGGAAGTGAGGCGCGTGCAAGGTGTCATGGCAGCCTCTGGGTGTGTTAGGAGTGATGCAGGTTAATAAATTGACTTTTTTTTCTTTATTATAAGGCAAATACATTTAAAAATAAATACAGGATCAGTATCGAGGGCAATCTGTCAGTCAAATACAGAACTTTAAAAAATCCTGTATACATATTCTAGACAGGGTAACCTTTCCTCATCAGTGGCTATGGCTGCCCTGCTGTAACAGCTAACTCATCACAGCTGCAGTCACGTTATAGTGTACCTCGCGCTATGGTACCAGCTCTAACACCGCTGTACAATGGGTCTGGTCAACATCATCATTGGCTATTGCTGCCCTGCCGTAAAACTCATCACGGCTGCAGTCACATTATGATGTCAATAACATCACCCTATGACACCAGCTGTATGGTGCTATAACCTCACCCTATGGGACCAGCTGTGCTATAACATCACCCTATGGGACCAGCTGAAAGGTGTTATAACATCACCCTATGGCACCAGCTGTGCTATAACCTCACCCTATGGGACCAGCGTGTTATAACATCACCCTATGGGACCAGCTGTGCTATAACATCACCCTATGGGACCAGCTGTGCTATAACATCACCCTATGACACCAGCTGTATTGTGCTATAACATCACCCTATGGGACCAGCTGTGCTATAACATCACCCTATGGGACCAGCTGTGCTATAACCTCACCCTATGGGACCAGCTGTAAGGTGCTATAACCTCACCCTATGACACCAGCTGTATTGTGTTGGTAATCTCACCCTATATGAGAGCAGCTTCAACACTGCTAAACAATGGGTCTGCAGGTGTCCAGTGCTTGACCAAGTTTAGTTCACAGAGGCACTTTAGGGCACACTTGTATATTTCATCACAGACCTCACCAGATCAAAACTAGAGAGTTTCAGACATATTGAAACTTTTTAAAGAACTTTAGATCCTCATCAACAGAACAGTCCTGCTACAGATATATGTAGAATTACTGATACAAGAGATGGCAGTCTGCAGATCTATCAGGGTCTGACTCAATTGTGGGAAACAATAAGGGAGGCACATTTATAACTGACCGTTAAATGGCAGAAGAGCTAGCTGTATTTCTATTTGTATCTTCACTATGTGTTGTCTTATTTTTATTCAGGTCTGGCCACTTCTCATCTACTAATCTAAACACGTAGTTTGCAGTACAGCTCTTCTATGCCTTGTCTTTAATTACATTTATTTTGCATTTCTTCCAATCAACATAGCAGCACTCAAGGCACTCAATTACCAAGGTTCTTCATGGGGAACATTGCCTTCATTTTTACAATTCATCCGAACTAGAGAGCATCAGCCCATGGCAAGCCTTAGTCCCTACATGCCTCAGTAGCTGGCCTCAGTGAGACTGCTCTGGTAAGATCCATAATCCTTTGTTGTCCAGTAGGAACACAACTCATCTCCATATTCAATAATGCATGATCCAGATTAGAATTCATTTCACTCAGCGTTATCCCCAGGGACCAATCAGGGTCCCACATCATTCGTCTCTGTAAGTCCAGCCATGAAACCTGACATAACTCTGTAACTACGGCTACCTGCTGCCATAGTTGTGTATCAGCCATGTACCCTGACATGACTCTGTAACTACGGCTACCTGCTGCCATAGTTGTTCAGAGACAGGAAGTAGCAGCATGGATACACGCCTATAACAGCATTACAGGCAAAAAGTAACAGTTTTGACAACACTCATGTAAAGCATACACCATATATCGTCAACTCTGGATATTTTAAAGGAAAAAAAAGAATGTGATGATGGTTTTTTTTGTGATGAATTTTCCATACAATTGGTTGTTATTGTGTGGGATTTCATAATAAATTTCTTAGATGAAATTCATTTTTACCAGTTCACAATTTTAGTGTAGGAAAAAAAGAAGAAAACGTCTGACTACCTGTAACATTTGAGTGTAGTGTCACTCTGACAACCCTAGCTGGGCTGTAAGTGGTCGCTTGTCCAAAAAGAATTTTCCAGGTGATCACATAATGATAACCCTGGCTGATGACCATGAACACCCAAAGTCGTCAGCATGAACCCCTGCACCCAGGCCTGGATGGCATAGGACCACCTAGAGTGGTCAGTAGTGACCACTTTAAACCCCGTTGGGTTTTCAGTGTGACACAAGACTAGTCTGGATTTAAGGTAAATCTCTGCACCTGATTCTTGGACACAGGTCTCAAGAGTCTGCCACAATGCAGTCAATACCCTAGGTCCGAAGGCAGAACAACTATCCACGTTACTTACCTAAATCCCCCAGGATTCATCCAGTTTCCAGGAGAACCTGTAAATGAGTTTTAATTATTAAGTTGAGGATGTGTAAGATTAAATTATATTTTTCTACTCATCCTCCTCCCCTGGCCACCATGGGAGTAGGGATTGGCCTTCATCCTATTAAAGGCAGAACGCTTGCTGCCCTGCAGTGACAGTCAGAGCTGGGCAAGGACTGGTACTGTGTGTGGTGTGGGGCTTCAGGGCATGTAGTGCATCTCACGCTGTTGTGGTCATGACCCATGGCAAGGTATGTGTGTGTGAAGGGCTGAGTAGGTTACCGACCACATGGGCCACCAGAACCACCAGAGCCACCACAGGCAGCTCTCAGTAATGGCTGACACTACCACGTCAGCTTGTGTTACCGTCTCCTGGTGCCACCAGAGGCAGCTCTCAGTAATGGCTGACACTACCACGTCAGCTTGTGTTACCGTCTCCTGGTGCCACCACAGGCAGCTCTCAGTAATGGCTGACACTACCACGTCAGCTGGTGTTACCGTCTCCTGGTGCCACCAGAGGCAGCTCTCAGTAATGGCCGACACTACCACGTCAGCTTGTGTTACCGTCTCCTGGTGCCACCAGAGGCAGCTCTCAGTAATGGCCGACACTACCACGTCAGCTTGTGTTACCGTCTCCTGGTGCCACCACAGGCAGCTCTCAGTAATGGCTGACACTACCACGTCAGCTTGTGTTACCGTCTCCTGGTGCCACCACAGGCAGCTCTCAGTAATGGCTGACACTACCACGTCAGCTTGTGTTACCGTCTCCTGGTGCCACCACAGGCAGCTCTCAGTAATGGCTGCCACTACCACGTCAGCTGGTGTTACCATCTCCTGGTGCCACCACAGGCAGCTCTCAGTAATGGCCGACACTACCACGTCAGCTGGTGTTACCGTCTCCTGGTGCCACCACAGGCAGCTCTCAGTAATGGCCGCCACTACCACGTCAGCTTGTGTTACCGTCTCCTGGTGCCACCAGAGCCAACAGAGGCAGCTCTCAGTAATGGCCGCCACTACCATGTCAGCTTGTGTTACCGTCTCCTGATGCCACCAGAGGCAGCTCTCAGTAATGGCCGACACTACCACGTCAGCTTGTGTTACCGTCTCCTAGTGCCATCAGAGGCAGCTCTCAGTAATGGCCGACACTACCACGTCAGCTTGTGTTACCGTCTCCTGGTGCCACCACAGGCAGCTCTCAGTAATGGCTGACACTACCACGTCAGCTTGTGATACCGTCTCCTGGTGCCACCAGAGCCAACAGAGGCAGCTCTCAGTAATGGCCGCCACTACCATGTCAGCTTGTGTTACCGTCTCCTGATGCCACCAGAAGCAGCTCTCAGTAATGGCTGACACTACCACGTCAGCTGGTGTTACCGTCTCCTGGTGCCACCAGAAGCAGCTCTCAGTAATGGCTGCCACTACCACGTCAGCTTGTGTTACCGTCTCCTGGTGCCAACACAGGCAGCTCTCAGTAATGGCCGCCACTACCACGTCAGCTGGTGTTACCGTCTCCTGGTGCCACCACAGACAGCTCTCAGTAATGGCCGACACTACCACGTCAGCTTGTGTTACCGTCTCCTGGTGCCACCACAGGCAGCTCTCAGTAATGGCTGACACTACCACGTCAGCTTGTGTTACCGTCTCCTGGTGCCACCAGAGGCAGCTCTCAGTAATGGCCGACACTACCACGTCAGCTGGTGTTACCGTCTCCTGGTGCCAACACAGGCAGCTCTCAGTAATGGCTGACACTACCACGTCAGCTTGTGTTACCGTCTCCTGGTGCCACCAGAGGCAGCTCTCAGTAATGGCCGACACTACCACGTCAGCTTGTGTTACCGTCTCCTAGTGCCATCAGAGGCAGCTCTCAGTAATGGCCGACACTACCACGTCAGCTTGTGTTACCGTCTCCTGGTGCCACCACAGGCAGCTCTCAGTAATGGCTGACACTACCACGTCAGCTTGTGATACCGTCTCCTGGTGCCACCAGAGCCAACAGAGGCAGCTCTCAGTAATGGCCGCCACTACCATGTCAGCTTGTGTTACCGTCTCCTGATGCCACCAGAAGCAGCTCTCAGTAATGGCTGACACTACCACGTCAGCTGGTGTTACCGTCTCCTGGTGCCACCAGAAGCAGCTCTCAGTAATGGCTGCCACTACCACGTCAGCTTGTGTTACCGTCTCCTGGTGCCAACACAGGCAGCTCTCAGTAATGGCCGCCACTACCACGTCAGCTGGTGTTACCGTCTCCTGGTGCCACCACAGACAGCTCTCAGTAATGGCCGACACTACCACGTCAGCTTGTGTTACCGTCTCCTGGTGCCACCACAGGCAGCTCTCAGTAATGGCTGACACTACCACGTCAGCTTGTGTTACCGTCTCCTGGTGCCACCAGAGGCAGCTCTCAGTAATGGCCGACACTACCACGTCAGCTGGTGTTACCGTCTCCTGGTGCCAACACAGGCAGCTCTCAGTAATGGCTGACACTACCACGTCAGCTTGTGTTACCGTCTCCTGGTGCCACCACAGGCAGCTCTCAGTAATGGCCGACACTACCATGTCAGCTTGTGTTACCGTCTCCTGATGCCACCAGAAGCAGCTCTCAGTAATGGCCGACACTACCACGTCAGTTCGTGTTACCGTCTCCTGGTGCCACCACAGGCAGCTCTCAGTAATGGCCGCCACTACCACGTCAGCTGGTGTTACCGTCTCCTGGTGCCACCAGAAGCAGCTCTCAGTAATGGCCGACACTACCACGTCAGCTTGTGTTACCGTCTCCTGGTGCCACCAGAGGCAGCTCTCAGTAATGGCTGCCACTACCATGTCAGCTTGTGTTACCGTCTCCTGGTGCCACCACAGGCAGCTCTCAGTAATGGCCGCCACTACCACGTCAGCTTGTGTTACCGTCTCCTGGTGCCACCAGAGGCAGCTCTCAGTAATGGCTGACACTACCACGTCAGTAATGGCTGACACTACCATGTCAGCTTGTGTTACCGTCTCCTGGTGCCACCACAGGCAGCTCTCAGTAATGGCCGACACTACCATGTCAGCTGGTGTTACCGTCTCCTGGTGCCACCAGAGGCAGCTCTCAGTAATGGCCGACACTACCATGTCAGCTTGTGTTACCGTCTCCTGGTGCCACCACAGGCAGCTCTCAGTAATGGCTGACACTACCACGTCAGCTTGTGTTACCGTCTCCTGGTGCCACCAGAGGCAGCTCTCAGTAATGGCTGACACTACCACGTCAGCTTGTGTTACCGTCTCCTGGTGCCACCACAGGCAGCTCTCAGTAATGGCCGCCACTACCACGTCAGCTTGTGTTACCGTCTCCTGGTGCCACCAGAGGCAGCTCTCAGTAATGGCTGACACTACCACGTCAGCTGGTGTTACCGTCTCCTGGTGCCACCACAGGCAGCTCTCAGTAATGGCTGACACTACCACGTCAGCTGGTGTTACCGTCTCCTGGTGCCACCACAGGCAGCTCTCAGTAATGGCCGACACTACCACGTCAGTTTGTGTTACCGTCTCCTGGTGCCACCACAGGCAGCTCTCAGTAATGGCCGCCACTACCACGTCAGCTTGTGTTACCGTCTCCTGGTGCCACCACAGGCAGCTCTCAGTAATGGCCGCCACTACCACGTCAGCTGGTGTTACCGTCTCCTGGTGCCACCAGAGGCAGCTCTCAGTAATGGCCGACACTACCACGTCAGCTTGTGTTACCGTCTCCTGGTGCCACCACAGGCAGCTCCCAGTAATGGCCGACACTACCACGTCAGCTTGTGTTACCGTCTCCTGGTGCCACCAGAGGCAGCTCTCAGTAATGGCAGACACTACCACGTCAGCTGGTGTTACCGTCTCCTGGTGCCAGCTCTGTTGTTGGTCCAAGAGTCAGGACATGGTAAAGGTCAACATATGACTGGTTGTGATTGGCTTAGACGTTGGCTCGTAGCTGACATGTGACCTGTAGTATGCTGGTACACTGTTATAAGTAGTCCTACTGTTAATCTACAGCAAAGTGTGCTGGCAGTTTTGGTTCCAGTAGATCTTGCTGTAATCATACAGAAGAATGTGATATAATTTTACATTATATTTTTCTGTTAATTCACAACAAAATAAAGTGGATCCAATACTGCCAGCTCACTTTACTGTAACTTTACAGCACATTATGTGCTGTAAGTTAACAGAAGAAAGTACTGACAGTGCCAGAAGTTGTAGCTTGATATTAATCATTGATCTCAATATACACGCATGGAAAGAACCTTCTTGCATTACTTCAGTTGCAGTTATATAATAATTGGTTTCTTCCAAAAAATTAAAAAATGAAGAAAATGCACAACCCTTTCCTGCAGCAGGACCCTGCTGCTTACCTCGATATAAAACACATGTCTCTGTCATCATTCTGTCCCTTTCAGTTTCCTGCTACTTCTTCCTCTCTGATTTAGCCCAGCTGAGAATGATTGTACCCCTGGTCTAGAAATAGTGATCCCTAAATTGAATGTTTCATGTAGTTTGTATGTTTTTCATGATATTCAGATTCAGATATTCTGCCAGCTAAATTGATGCAAAACAGGCTGCCACACTGGTATCAGGATGGGGGGGGAGAACTCTATCTGAAGACATAAGAGGACTGGGACGGCCAACTATTGGTGATGTACATGGGATATGACAGTGGGCAGGCTTAACATGCCTAATTAATGGGAGCAGGGAGTGCAGTGCTACAGGGTAGAGAGGGGATTATCCCTATAGCCTAGTGCTTTAAGGCCCTACTTTGTCTGATAGCTCACCAGTGCTGAGCCTGTTGGTGAATACACTGCCAATGTATCTACAAGGAACATGAGTGCCACACCAGCGAGTCACTCCCCAGCTCATTATTGGTGCAGCGTAAAACCTAATTAACCATATCCACCAGTACCAGGGCAGGGGAGGGATGTGTCACATGCCATCTGGCAGGTTGACCTTGGGGACCCGTGTCCAGAAACCAGCTCTGTGTGACGCGTCTTACATCCAGAACACTCTGCCACCAGTCTCAGGTAGGACCCTTATAAGGGGGGCTTTAGGTAGGACCCTTATAAGGGGATTTAGCCCATTTTAAGGCGTCTCAATCTCCCGTTTTAAAAGTAACTAGATTTTCATCAGGTTTTTGCCATAAGACCATAATAGCATAAACTTTTCAACAAAGCTGAGATGATAGGAGGGTCCTAAGATATTCAATTAAGTCAATGTTTCAATAATAGGAGTAAAGTGTTTGCCACATATGTACATGAAATAGTATTGAAAAGTAGTTAGATGTCTATATAACTCTCTCAGAATATAGGCTTTAATGTTCCATCTGTACCTTATTAGGGTAAAAGGACTAATAACCACAAGGGGAAAAACGTTTTTCCATCAAAGGATACCCTCGCAAGATTTGATCCAGGGATCTTTCTCTTTCACTCTCAACACCACCTCTTACATTAGCCATTCCAGCACAAAGGGTAGCATGGGGACCCCCAATTGTTGCCCAATGAAATCTTTAGTGTTTAAGAAACCATCTGTAATCCTTTTAAAAGGCCTGACTCTGTGTTCACTTTGGGGGGTATAGGAGCTTTCGCAGTAGGAACCCGCTGCTTCCTCAATGTAAATAGCTGGGCTTTTTTCTACCCTTTTCAGTTTCTATAATCATTCCTGAAATGGCTTTTATTTTTTCCCCTGATTTAGCCCAGCTCGGAAAGAATCTGCCCGGTCTAGAAAAAGTAAATCCAATCTCTAAATTGAATGTTACATCCAGTCAGTGTATTTCCCATGATCTTTATCAGGATTTATCCTGGTCTGTTAGATTAAATGTTGCAAAAACATCTAGCCATATTAATATGCAGAAACTTGCAGTGTGTTATGAAGCTTTCACTCAGCTCCCACCATCCTCTCACAAGTCCCTCACACCGTATTACAGAGTATTAGGGGATGGGGGGTGGGGGGTGGGGGATGAGGTAACAGCTGATAGACCTGTCACAGACACTCATACATCTGAGTATAACACAGTATTAGGGGGTGGGGGATGAGGTAACAGCTGATAGGTCTGTCACAGACACTCATACATCTGAGTATAACACAGTATTAGGGGGTGGGGGATGAGGTAACAGCTGATAGGTCTGTCACAGACACTCATACATCTGAGTATAACACAGTATTAGGGGGTGGGGGATGAGGTAACAGCTGATAGGTCTGTCACAGACACTCATACATCTGAGTATAACAGAGTATTAGGGGGTGGGGGATGAGGTAACAGCTGATAGGTCTGTCACAGACCCTCATACATCTGAGTATAACACAGTATTAGGGGGTGGGGGATGAGGTAACAGCTGATAGGTCTGTCACAGACCCTCATACATCTGAGTATAACAGAGTATTAGGGGGTGGGGGATGAGGTAACAGCTGGTAGGTCTGTCACAGACACTCATACATCTGAGTATAACACAGTATTAGGGGGTGGGGGATGAGGTAACAGATCTGTCACAGACCCTCATACATCTGAGTATAACACAGTATTAGGGGGTGGGGGATGAGGTAACAGCTGATAGACCTGTCACAGACACTCATACATCTGAGTATAACACAGTATTAGGGGGTGGGGGATGAGGTAACAGCTGATAGACCTGTCACAGACACTCATACATCTGAGTATAACACAGTATTAGGGGGTGGGGGATGAGGTAACAGCTGGTAGGTCTGTCACAGACACTCATACATCTGAGTATAACACAGTATTAGGGGGGGGGGGATGAGGTAACAGCTGATAGGTCTGTCACAGACACTCATACATCTGAGTATAACACAGTATTAGGGGGGTGGGGGATGAGGTAACAGCTGATAGGTCTGTCACAGACCCTCATACATCTGAGTATAACACAGTATTAGGGGGTGGGGGATGAGGTAACAGCTGATAGGTCTGTCACAGACCCTCATACATCTGAGTATTACACAGTATTAGGGGGTGGGGGATGAGGTAACAGCTGATAGGTCTGTCACAGACACTCATACATCTGGGTATAACACAGTACTAGGGGGTGGGGGATGAGGTAACAGCTGATAGGTCTGTCACAGACACTCATACATCTGAGTATAACACAGTATTAGGGGGTGGGGGATGAGGTAACAGCTGGTAGGTCTGTCACAGACACTCATACATCTGAGTATAACACAGTATTAGGGGGGTGGGGGATGAGGTAACAGCTGATAGGTCTGTCACAGACACTCATACATCTGAGTATTACACAGTATTAGGGGGTGGGGGGTGAGGTAACAGCTGATAGGTCTGTCACAGACCCTCATACATCTGAGTATAACACAGTATTAGGGGGTGGGGGACGAGGTAACAGCTGATAGGTCTGTCACAGACACTCATACATCTGAGTATAACACAGTATTAGGGGGTGGGGGATGAGGTAACAGCTGATAGGTCTGTCACAGACACTCATACATCTGAGTATAACACAGTATTAGGGGGGTGGGGGATGAGGTAACAGCTGATAGGTCTGTCACAGACACTCATACATCTGGGTATAACACAGTACTAGGGGGTGGGGGATGAGGTAACAGCTGATAGGTCTGTCACAGACCCTCATACATCTGAGTATAACACAGTATTAGGGGGTGGGGGGTGAGGTAACAGCTGGTAGGTCTGTCACAGACCCTCATACATCTGAGTATAACACAGTATTAGGGGGTGGGGGATGAGGTAACAGCTGATAGGTCTGTCACAGACACTCATACATCTGAGTATAACACAGTATTAGGGGGTGGGGGACGAGGTAACAGCTGATAGGTCTGTCACAGACACTCATACATCTGAGTATAACACAGTATTAGGGGGTGGGGGATGAGGTAACAGCTGATAGGTCTGTCACAGACACTCATACATCTGAGTATAACACAGTATTAGGGGGTGGGGGATGAGGTAACAGCTGATAGGTCTGTCACAGACACTCATACATCTGAGTATAACACAGTATTAGGGGGTGGGGGATGAGGTAACAGCTGATAGGTCTGTCACAGACACTCATACATCTGAGTATAACACAGTATTAGGGGGGTGGGGGATGAGGTAACAGCTGATAGGTCTGTCACAGACACTCATACATCTGAGTATAACACAGTATTAGGGGGTGGGGGATGAGGTAACAGCTGATAGGTCTGTCACAGACCCTCATACATCTGAGTATTACACAGTATTAGGGGGTGGGGGATGAGGTAACAGCTGATAGGTCTGTCACAGACACTCATACATCTGAGTATAACACAGTATTAGGGGGTGGGGGATGAGGTAACAGCTGATAGGTCTGTCACAGACCCTCATACATCTGAGTATAACACAGTATTAGGGGGTGGGGGGTGAGGTAACAGCTGATAGGTCTGTCACAGACCCTCATACATCTGAGTATAACACAGTATTAGGGGGTGGGGGATGAGGTAACAGCTGATAGGTCTGTCACAGACACTCATACATCTGAGTATAACACAGTATTAGGGGGGTGGGGGGTGAGGTAACAGCTGGTAGGTCTGTCACAGACCCTCATACATGGATCTGGGGATCTGACCTTGGACACCTGTGTCCAGAAACTGGAGCAGCTCTGTGTCAGGCAGCCCGTAACTTAAGGTGGTGCACTGATGATCTAAAAACTCCGGGCCTTAGTCTGCAGTGGCTCTCCAGGTAAGTCAGAGGGTTATTGGTCAGAATGACAAGCTGATATTCAAAAATGACAAGGCAAACAAAATATGACTAAGGCCTGATAGGAATGGAATTGATAAGGTGGGTTGGTCACTACTGACTATGCCTGATGCTGGCCCTTACCATAGTTGGTTATAAATGAGGCAAAAATGACTAACTAGGTTTGTCGCTATTGACTAAGTTCTGTATATTATCAGTGTAGATGAGTGCAGACCTTATACAGGGGTGAGGCCATGGTGAGAGGTGCCTCTGTCTGCCTGCCATGTATGACTGAACTTATTAGGAGGCAGGTGTCATGTGTCAGGTATATCAGATAGCTGAAGGGCACCGGGCTGTGTGAATGCGGGGGGTGAGGGAGATATAAGGCTCACTCTCACCAGATCGATGCAACTATTATTTGGCTGTACATGATCGGCGGCCATACATGATCGGCGGCCGTACATGATCGGTGACGTACATGATTGGTGACGTACATGATCAGTGACGTACATGATCGGTGATCTATTGACTTCCTTACCCTTTCTGACCGTGTTAAAACATAAATAAACCTTACTAAGATGTACATATGATGTGTGTCTTGACAAGATTTTAGACATGTGTAAATGCGACTATTAAGATAACTTTACATGACATTTCAATACCGATCATGTACGTCATGTGACGTACATGATCAGTGACGTACATGATTGGTGATTTATTGACTGCCTTACCCTTTCTCACCATGATAAAACATAAATAAACCTTACCAAGATGTACATATGATGTGTGTCTTGATATGTAAGATTTTAGACATGTGTAAATGCGACTGTTAAAGAGAATTTTACATGACATTTCAATACCGATCATGTACATCATGTGACGTACATGATCGGTGACGTACATGGTCAGTGCCTTAAGTACCCTTTCTGGCCATGTTTAAAACATAAATCAATCATAGCAAGGTGCACATATGATGTGTGTCTTGACATGTAAGATTTTAGACATGTTAAATAGCAGAGTACATGGGCCCTTAGAGGGGTTTTGTTGTTTCCCGATCATGTACGGCCGCCGATCATGTACGGCCACTTTTTAGTTGCACTGATTTGGTGAGAGTGAGCCATAAAGGAGCTGGGTTAGAGCTGGGAACCTGTCTGACTGCTGCCGTGTGGATGAGTGAGGTGGAGGGTGTCATATAACACACAGATATATCACACAGGGTTAGAGCTGGGAACCTGTCTGACTGCCGTGTGGATGAGTGAGGTGGAGGGTGTCAGGTAACACACAGATATATCACACAGGGTTAGAGCTGGGAACCTGTCTGCCTGCTGCCGTGTGGATGAGTAAGGGTGTCATATAACACACAGATATATCACACAGGGTTAGAGCTGGGAACCTGTCTGCCTGCTGCCGTGTGGATGAGTGAGGTGGAGGGTGTCATATAACACACAGATATATCACACAGGGTTAGAGCTGGGAACCTGTCTGACTGCTGCTGTGTGGATGAGTGAGGTGGAGGGTGTCATATAACACACAGATATATCACACAGGGTTAGAGCTGGGAACCTGTCTGCCTGCTGCCGTGTGGATGAGTGAGGTGGAGGGTGTCATATAACACACAGATATATCACACAGGGTTAGAGCTGGGAACCTGTCTGCCTGCTGCCGTGTGGATGAGTAAGGTGGAGGGTGTCATATAACACACAGATATATCACACAGGGTTAGAGCTGGGAACCTGTCTGACTGCCGCGTGGATGAGTGAGGTGGAGGGTGTCATATAACACACAGATATATCACACAGGGTTAGAGCTGGGAACCTGTCTGCCTGCTGCCGCGTGGATGAGTGAGGTGGAGGGTGTCATATAACACACAGATATATCACACAGGGTTAGAGCTGGGAACCTGTCTGACTGCTGTGTGGATGAGTGAGGTGCAGGGTGTCATATAACACACAGATATATCACACAGGGTTAGAGCTGGGAACCTGTCTGACTGCTGCCGTGTGGATGAGTGAGGTGGGGGGTGTCAGGTAACACACAGATATATCACACAGGGTTAGAGCTGGGAACCTGTCTGACTGCTGCTGTGTGGATGAGTAAGGGTGTCATATAACACACAGATATATCACACAGGGTTAGAGCTGGGAACCTGTCTGCCTGCTGCCGTGTGGATGAGTAAGGGTGTCATATAACACACAGATATATCACACAGGGTTAGAGCTGGGAACCTGTCTGACTGCTGCCGTGTGGATGAGTGAGGTGGAGGGTGTCATATAACACACAGATATATCACACAGGGTTAGAGCTGGGAACCTGTCTGACTGCTGCCGTGTGGATGAGTGAGGTGGGGGGTGTCATATAACACACAGATATATCACACAGGGTTAAAGCTGGGAACCTGTCTGACTGCTGCCGTGTGGATGAGTGAGGTGGAGGGTGTCATATAACACACAGATATATCACACAGGGTTAGAGCTGGGAACCTGTCTGACTGCTGCCGTGTGGATGAGTGAGGTGGGGGGTGTCATATAACACACAGATATATCACACAGGGTTAGAGCTGGGAACCTGTCTGCCTGCTGCCGTGTGGATGAGTGAGGTGGGGGGTGTCATATAACACACAGATATATCACACAGAGTTAGAGCTGGGAACCTGTCTGACTGCTGTGTGGATGAGTGAGGTGGAGGGTGTCATATAACACACAGATATATCACACAGGGTTAGAGCTGGGATCCTGTCTGACTGCTGCCGTGTGGATGAGTGAGGTGGGGGGTGTCATATAACACACAGATATATCACACAGGGTTAGAGCTGGGAACCTGTCTGACTGCCGCCGTGTGGATGAGTGAGGTGGAGGGTGTCATATAACACACAGATATATCACACAGGGTTAGAGCTGGGAACCTGTCTGCCCGCTGCCGTGTGGATGAGTAAGGTGGAGGGTGTCATATAACACACAGATATATCACACAGGGTTAGAGCTGGGAACCTGTCTGACTGCTGCCGTGTGGATGAGTGAGGTGGGGGGTGTCATATAACACACAGATATATCACACAGGGTTAGAGCTGGGAACCTGTCTGCCTGCTGCCGTGTGGATGAGTGAGGTGGAGGGTGTCATATAACACACAGATATATCACACAGGGTTAGAGCTGGGAACCTGTCTGACTGCTGTGTGGATGAGTGAGGTGCAGGGTGTCATATAACACACAGATATATCACACAGGGTTAGAGCTGGGAACCTGTCTGACTGCTGCCGTGTGGATGAGTGAGGTGGGGGGTGTCAGGTAACACACAGATATATCACACAGGGTTAGAGCTGGGAACCTGTCTGACTGCTGCCGTGTGGATGAGTGAGGTGGGGGGTGTCAGGTAACACACAGATATATCACACAGGGTTAGAGCTGGGAACCTGTCTGACTGCTGCCGTGTGGATGAGTGAGGTGGGGGGTGTCATATAACACACAGATATATCACACAGGGTTAGAGCTGGGAACCTGTCTGACTGCTGCCGTGTGGATGAGTGAGGTGGGGGGTGTCATATAACACACAGATATATCACACAGGGTTAGAGCTGGGAACCTGTCTGACTGCTGCCGTGTGGATGAGTGAGGTGGGGGGTGTCATATAACACACAGATATATCACACAGGGTTAGAGCTGGGAACCTGTCTGACTGCTGCCGTGTGGATGAGTGAGGTGGAGGGTGTCATATAACACACAGATATATCACACAGGGTTAGAGCTGGGAACCTGTCTGCCTGCTGCCGTGTGGATGAGTGAGGTGGAGGGTGTCATATAACACACAGATATATCACACAGAGTTAGAGCTGGGAACCTGTCTGACTGCTGCCGTGTGGATGAGTGAGGTGGAGGGTGTCATATAACACACAGATATATCACACAGGGTTAGAGCTGGGAACCTGTCTGCCTGCTGCCGTGTGGATGAGTGAGGTGGGGGGTGTCATATAACACACAGATATATCACACAGGGTTAGAGCTGGGAACCTGTCTGACTGCTGCCGTGTGGATGAGTGAGGTGTAGGGTGTCATATAACACACAGATATATCACACAGAGTTAGAGCTGGGAACCTGTCTGACTGCTGCCGTGTGGATGAGTGAGGTGGAGGGTGTCATATAACACACAGATATATCACACAGGGTTAGAGCTGGGAACCTGTCTGACTGCTGCCGTGTGGATGAGTGAGGTGGGGGGTGTCATATAACACACAGATATATCACACAGGGTTAGAGCTGGGAACCTGTCTGACTGCTGCCGTGTGGATGAGTAAGGTGGAGGGTGTCATATAACACACAGATATATCACACAGGGTTAGAGCTGGGAACCTGTCTGACTGCTGCCGTGTGGATGAGTGAGGTGGGGGGTGTCATATAACACACAGATATATCACACAGGGTTAGAGCTGGGAACCTGTCTGACTGCTGCAGTGTGGATGAGTGAGGTGGAGGGTGTCATATAACACACAGATATATCACACAGGGTTAGAGCTGGGAACCTGTCTGCCTGCTGCCGTGTGGATGAGTAAGGTGGAGGGTGTCACGTAACACACAGCTCAAGGTGGGGCCTCACACCATGAGTGGGAGGAGGTGGGGGATGGACATGTGGATGGGGCAGGGTAAGATGTGGGGATGGAGGCTGGACATGACACAGTGGGAGGAGGTGGGGGATGGACATGTGGATTGGGCAGGGTAAGATGTGTGGATGGAGGCTGGACATGACACAGTGGGAGGAGGGGGGGGGATGGACATGTGGATGGGGCAGGGTGAGATGTGGGGATGGAGGCTAGATATGACACAGTGGGAGGAGGTGGGGGATGGACATGTGGATGGGGCAGGGTGTGATGTGTGGATGGGGCAGAGTTAGAGACCTAGTATGTGGAAGGGGCAGGGTGAGGTGTGGGGATGGGGGCTGGACATGACACAGTGGGAGGAGGTGGGGGATGGACATGTGGATGGGGCAGGGTGAGGTGTGTGGATGGAGGCTGGACATGACACAGTGGGAGGAGGTGGGGGATGGACATGTGGATGGGGCGGGGTGAGATGTGGGGATGGAGGCTAGACATGACACAGTGGGAGGAGGTGGGGGATGGACATGTGGATGGGGCAGGGTGAGATGTGTGGATGGAGGCTAGACATGACACAGTGGGAGGAGGTGGGGGATGGACATGTGGATGGGGCAGGGTGAGATGTGTGGATGGAGGCTGGACATGACACAGTGGGAGGAGGTGGGGGATGAAAGTGTTCACCCTTTATCTGTAGCAGATTGATATAATGACCATTTCCCTTTCCCAAGCCATGTTCATACAGAGTAAAAGGACATCTTACTTACCGGTACTGCACAAGAGCATCATGGCCAAAATACACACAAGCCTTGAAGCATCCTATAACAATGGGTGATACTAAGTAAGTGCTGAGGCCATAGGAGGGGGGCAGAGCACTGGGAGCTGACAGGGAAGACATGGCAGCAATTTCTCCTGTGGCCGCTCTTTATTTTTCCTTCTGACCGCCCAAAACTGTCAAAACCTCAACTGATGCTAATTGAAACATGACTCATCTCTGGGCAGTAAACAGCAGAGATGGCTGCTGGACAACCTCTTTTCTTGATCTTATCAGGTGCCTCTTGTCCCTAAAACGTTTAGCCATTACAGCATTAGTAATGGTAAAAGTCCTGCCAGGTTTTTATGTAAAGGCCTAATGGACATTAGAACTGTTAATGCCACATGAGGCCAAATATTCAAAAAAGGTGTGTTTCAGGTAAGGCCACTCAAAAATAAAAGTTGTTTCTCATCACCAAGCAGTGAAAAATATGAGGGTGTTTTTTATTTAAACTTCTTTTTTTTTACTTGTGGCAAAATACATAGGACTTTTCGCAATCATAATCGCAAGTTTATATATAATGCAATCTTAGCTGAATGCCTTACTGACAGTATAAGCTTTAATTCTATACCAAATTTGTCAATATTCTTTCCAATTTTAACATATTTTTCACCAAAAATGTTTTAAAAAAAATGAAAAAAAAGTTTTCCCCAAATCAGGATTTTTGTGATGCGCGCAGTGATTTTTTAAATGGCCTTACAACAAGTCAATTTTCGGGTACTTTTCAGGCCGAAGTAAAAAAAATATTTAAAAGGCCTACCCTACCCAGATTTTCAGAAAATGTAACCTGAAACACACCTTTTTTTTTTTTAGCCTTATCTGAAAGTAATTTCTGAATTGCCTTAGATAGACGGATACCACCTCCCCACATCCTCCCACTGGCCTGTGGGCATCAACCTCCCACTGTAGTTCTGTCTTTTGCCATCAGAGGGCTCCCTTTGTGACTAGATTCCCCCACACCTCCCTAGAGGGCACCACCAGAGGGGTGGGTGGAGGACTGAAGGACATACCCTCATGTCCCCTCCTTACTCACTCTAGCTCCATTGAGTTTGAAATGACATGGAACTACTCAATATGGCATGTAGAAAGGGATGGGATAGCTAAAGTTTGGCTGTGGTACAATAGGTGGAGAAAAAGTGAAAAGTTGAATGGTCTCATAGTACCTAACAAAAGTGTAAGTATATGGCAGGGGGTGATGAGGTCTGTGCCTTCAGAGGGGGTGGGGGTGGGTGGTAGGGGAGTAGTAATACACATGTTCAGTCCAGCCTCACTCTCCATGCACCTCCCTAGCCACTGCCCTGTGGTCAGTAGCAGCATCTGCTAGGAGAGTGTAAAGGGGTGTCAGAAGGGGTGTGGCAGGCAGCAGTCCTCACTGTAGTAGTTGGAGGGAGGCACCTGGAGGAGACACACCATACACACCCACTATACTCTAGTATGAGTATATGATATGTATCATGAAGGTATATGTGTGTAAGAGACATCTCTTCTATAATGGTCATTGCTTCATCTTTCACCGAAAAAGTGAAGCTACAAATCAAAATTCAAGATTTCTGAATTGTGATGCAGAATTATCAATGAGTTCGTGTATTTATTGTGTAATGGAAGAAATGAACTTTTAAAAAAAAGAAATTTGCCATTTTGCATTTTGATGTAGAATTCTTAATGAAATGGTGTATAAATATATTGATGGGAAAAAGTGAACTTACAAAATTGAAATTTATCATTTTTCAATTTTGTTATGTGTGTAACTGTTATTATTCATGTTGGGGTCTATTTTAATTCCCACATATTATCTAGGTCACACTGGTGCTGAAGTTAAGACCCCCAAAGTTTGTGGCCATTTCCTGTCTCCTGTCTGACCTAGTTAGGCTTGATGTATGGCTGTGTTTACTTAGTGTTTACTCTGCAGTAACACTATAGTCACCACCCATGTGGCCAGATATTTCATGCATGAAAAGTGAACCTACAAAATCGAAATTTGACAAGTTGCATTTTGATGCATATTTTTTTTGTGATTTATATTTTGATGCAAAAAGAAAAAGAAATTTGACAATTTTGAATTTTAATGTAGAATTTGCAATGAATTTGTGTATTTATATTTTGATGGGAAAAAGTGAACTTACAAAATCGAAATTTGTCATTTTTAAATGTTCATGCAATATGAATAATGAATTTGTGTATCTATATTTTGATAGAAAAAAGTGAAGCTACAAATCAAAATTTTAGATTTTTGTGATTTGATGAAAAATTATTGATGAGTTTGTGTATTTATCTTCTAAGGGAAGACATGAACTTTAAAAAAATCGCAATTTGACATTTTGTATTTGGATGCAGAATTTTGATGCATCCAAGTCCCTTGGCTTAATAAACCTACAAAATCGAAATTTGACATTTTTCTTTTTTGATGCAGAATTATTAATGCATTTGTATATAATATTTTGATGGGAAAAAGTAAACTTATTAAAATCGAAATTTACCATTTTTTAAATTTGATGCAGAATTATTATTCAGTTTGTGTATTTATCTTTTAATGGAAAGAAGAACTCCAACAAAATCGAAATTAGACATTTTGTATTTTAATGCAGAATAATTAATCAATTTTGTATACACATTTTGATGGGAGAAAGTAACAAAATAATTGAAATTTGTAATTTTTGAAATTTGATGAAGAATTGATTTTGACTTTGTGTTTTTATATTTTAATGTGAAAAAGTGAACCTTCAAAATCAAAATTTGATATTTGTTGCATTTCTTAGTAGAATTATTAATGAATTTGAGTATATATATTTTTATGGGAAAAAATAAACTTATATATTCTAAATTTGTCATTTTATTTTTGAATGGGAAAAGTGAATCTACAAAATAAAAATTATACATCTTGGTTTTGATGCAGAATTATTAATGAATTGTGTATATATTTTAATGTAAAAAAGTGACCTTAGAAAATCTAAATTTGACATTTTTGTTTTTCGATGCAAAATGATTAATGAATTGTGTTTATATTTTTTGATCGGAAGATGTGAAGTGTTAAAATCAAAATTTGTCACTCTTGAAATTTGATGCAATATTTTTATCAAGTTTCTATATTTTTTATTTTAATGGGAAAAGTGAACTCAGAAAATCGAAATTTGACACTTTTGTATTTTGATGCAAAATGATCAATAAACTTGTGCATTCATATTCTAATGGGAAAAAGTGAACCCGGTACCACCTCTCCACATCCTCCCCACATCTTCCATCCAGCTAGTGGTTTTAAGGTGTTCACATGGGATGAGATGAGTTGACAAGGGTGAGTTCACATGGGTCAGGACAAGTTACTCACCAGAGCTGGATTCATGCATCATGACGACCAAGTTATGATGCATTAAGGCATGATGTCATCCTTAAAGGTTTAAGGCATCATACTTAGTTCTGGTGAATTACTGCCAAACATAGCCACAATCTTCCACTAAGTCCCTGATGTAAAGACTCCACCTATACCATCATACCACTGTCAAACAAAGGCAAAGTTATGGCTATGTTTGATATTGGTATAATAGTATAAGAGCAAAAATCCCCCCAAACTATTATATCAATGTCAAACATAACCAAAACCATCCATTAAGCCCCTAATGTAAAGCCTCAACCACCCAAATTATATCACTATCAAATATAGCCAGAACTAGGCACTAAGTCCTTAACGTAAAGATACATCTCATACCATCACATCAATGTTAAACATAGCCAGTACTATGCACTTAGCCCCTAAGGTAAAAACTGCCCTTATACTATTATAACAATGTCAAACATAGCAAGAACTATGCACGAAGCCCCTTATGTGAAGCCTCCCTCTATACTATTGTACAAAGTTTAAAAATAACCAGAACTATGCACTAAGCAGGTGGCAGCTAACCAGCACTCTCTTGTCAGTGTGGGACACCGCACCGTATAGCTTTTTAGCATACACTCTCAGACAGGTTGTCACAGCGTAGTGCTAAATGGAGATGCATGAGTCTATGTACCTAGACCTTGAATTAAAACTGATTTGTGAACTTTCTTACAAATTAGTGGAATATACTATTGATGTAACCTAATAGTTAAATATCCCATCTAAAGCCCTGTGGATGTATCAGGTTGATGCTGTGTTGCATTTAGGAGAAAAAGGGAGTTAAGCTTGTGTGTTTATCTCTGCCCAGCCCCCCTCCTCCCCTCTCTCCCCAGCCTTCCACCCCAAGCAGGTAGGGCAGTTACCCCCCCCCCCCCCCCTCCGTCATCCTCCAGCTTTCACACTCAACAGCCATGTCCACCTGGGGCAGGGGGTACGCAGGGCGTCGCGCTATACCGCTACGTCATATGTTGAGACAGTGTACGTGCTAATAATGCCGTGGACCATACCTGCTAAGCCACTAATGTAAAGATACCTCTATACCATTATACCATTGCAAAACATAGGCAAAACCATCACCTGAGGCCCTAACATAAAGACTCCTCCCATAGTAATATGGAATAGGAGAAGGGCCTGCTAGGGGGGGGGTAGGGGGTAAGTGGGTGACTTATTGCCAATATAGTTACAACTGTCCACTAAGCTCTAATCTGAAGACTCCCCTTATACCTAAACCATTGCCAAACGTAGCCAGAACCATTCATGGCTCAGTCTTACCAAATCGTGACAATTGAAATGTCTATGATCCGGTGACGTCTATGATTGGGCGACATCTATGACCGGGATATTCTGGATCAATGGGTACATACACTAAAGAAACAAATGCCTAGGAAGTTAAGATTTATCACTTTGTATAACCTGGTGAAATAGATTTATAACATTTGTATGTATATATACAATATATATGCCCTTTTCAGTGTCTCATGTCTCTGACCGGCTAAAAGTGACATCTATGACCAGGTGATGTCTATGACCAGGTGACATCTATGACTGGGTGATGTCTATGACCGGGATATCCTGGTTCAATGGGTACATACACTAAAAAAACAAATTCTCAGGGGGTTAAGGTTTACTACTTTCTAAAACCTGGTGAAATAGATACATCACATTTTTATGTATGTGTACTATATATAAGCCTTTTCAGTACCTCCTGGTCATAGACGTCACCCGATCAAAGACATCACCTGGTCATAGACGTCAACAGGTCAATTGTCACAATTTGGTAAGACTAGGTCTTATTAAGCACCTAATCTAAAGATCCCCTCTGTACCATTATACCCCAGCCAGTGGCTCCTACCCGTTTAAGGTGGGTCAATATAATGCCATTTCCGTTCACTGCACAGTTTTCTATGCAGGTACATTCTCTAGTTTGACCATAGATCACCAGGGGACCTTTGTCTCATATTGGAACAAGTTGTATCAAATTGTCCTGAAATGGACAAAGCTGTTGCTTTGTCTATTTTACCAGGCCCTGGCCAGGGTGAGAACCATCAACCTTTGGATATGAAGACACACATTCTGCTCCTGTGCTATGGAGTCTGTGGTGGTGGCTGTCATTCAAAGGTCAAACATAACTAGCCCTTACTATATTTCTATTTCCTTTCAGCTTTTTTCATTCAATGGACAAAAAAGAAATATGCCCGGGACCATATATTCAAAAGGGATTCTCTAGAGAGAGAACATTAAAACCTATATCTGAGAGAGTTACATAGATATTTTGCTACTTTTCAATGCTATCTTATGTACATATCTGGCAAAACATTATATACTTCTATTGTAGAAAACACTGACTTAAGGCTTGGAAATCTCAGAAAACAGCTCGGGACCCTCCTATTATCTCAACTTTGTTTTAAAGTGTATTCTATTATGGCCTTATAGAAAAAACCTGATTAAGATCTAGCTACTTTTACCTCAGAAACAGTATGGATGTTCATTCCAGACTGTTATTGACCCTAAAAGCAGTACTCAGGCAGCTACCCACAGCAAAGGGTCACCACCCAAGGCTTGTCCTTCTTGGAGTCAGCAGACAGACTGGTGGGGAAAATCAGAAACCTCTTTTACTTTAAACCAAATCGGTTGTGAGTTTCTTTAGTAGAATCCTTAACAATGATCAGATTGACTGGCCATGTATACTGGCATGTGACCAAGACCTCTGACTACAAGGCTAGATGGTGATGGGTGAGCTGTGACTGATTCCCTAGCTGCAGCAACCATAATGCCCATTGACGGCGGGCCAGCAAAAGATCAACATGTAAATTCGAGAGGAATTTCCTGCAGGTTTTCAATCATGATTAAAAGTCAATCTACCCATGACTTTTTAATGCAACATGAATGGTGTGTCTCCCTCTACCATGTGAAGCTATATTCAAAAAATCAAGAAGATATATGCATGCGCTCACACTAAAATAACAGCCCTATGAGCATGACTTTAAATTGACGCACTAAATTTCTGGCCAAACACCAAGCATGCAACCAACTTCCTCATGCACTCAAGATAAATCTACCCATAACTTTAGAATGAATAATGAATGGTGTGTTGTTATCTGCCATGTGAAGCTATATTCCAAAAATCAAGCATAAATATATGCATGCATTCACACTACATTACCAACCCAACTAGCATGACTCTAAATTGACGGGCTTGAATTTTGGTCAAACACCAAGCATGCAACCAAGTTCCCCATTCGCTGAAAATTGTGATAAACATCTATCTGTCAGGACTGGCTGGTAGCCCAGAGCATGGGGAATGCAGCTAAAATATGGGTCTTGATGATAAACCCAGTCCCTTGGCTTGGAAACTAGAAACAGGAGATATTTGTGGGGAAAATCAGACACCTCTTTTACTTTTAAACCAAATTGGTTGTGAGTTTCTTTGGTAGAATACTTAATAATGATCACTTTGACTTACCATGTATACTGGCATGTGACCAAGACCTCTGGCTACAAGGCTAGATGGTGATGGGTGAGCTGTGACTGATTCCCTCGCTGCAGCAACCATAATGGCCATTGACGGCGGGCCAGCAAAAGATCAACATGTAAATTCGAGAGGGATTGTCAACTCACGAGGAATTAGCTGTGTTTTCAATCATGCGTAAAAGTGGATCTACCCGTAACTTTTCAATGAAACATGAATGGTGTGTCTCCCTTTGCCATGTGAAGCTACATTCCAAAAACCAAGAAGGTAGATGCATGCGTTCACACTTAAATACTAGCTACACTAGGTATGATTTCACATTAGACTCTATAATATTGGCCAGTCATCAAATAGGAGACCAAGTTCCCCATTCGCTAAATAAAACTTCTACAAACAAGCTGTTGAGACTGGCATGTAGCTCAGAGTATGGGAAATGCTGCCAACATATGGGGATTCAAGATGACCACGTTCCCCTTGTGGGGAGACTGAAAACAGCGGAGAACGGTGAGGAAATACGGCAAGCTTTTTTACTTAAACCCGATTAGTGGCGAATTTCCTCGGTAGAATCTTTAATAATGATCACATTGACCAGCCATGAGTACTGGCATGTGGCCAAGAGCCCTGTCAACAAGCCTAGATGGTTATGGGTGAGCTGTGACTAATACCCTAGTTGCAGCAATCATAATGCAGATCAATGGCTGGTCAGCGAAAGATCAGATTGTTAACTCACGAGGAATTCGCTGTGTTTTCAATCATGCATAAAAGTTGATCTACCCATAACTTTTGAATGAAACATGAATGGTGTGACCCCCTCTGCCATGTGAAGCTACATTCCAAAAACCAAGAAGGTAGATGCATGCGTTCACACTTAAATACTAGCTACACTAGGTATGATTTCACATTAAACTCTATAATATCGGCCAGTCATCAAATAGGAGACCAAGTTCCCCATTTGCTAAATAATACTCCTACAAACAAGCTGTTGAGACTGGCATGTAGCCCAGAGCATGGGGAATGCTGCCAACATATGGGGATTCTAGATGACCACATTCCCCTTATGGGGAGACAGAGAACAGGTGAGATCGCTGAGGAAAAAGGCAAGTTTTTTGACTTTTAAACCGAAATAGTGGCTAATTTCCTCGTTATAATCGTTAATAATGATCACATTGACCAGCCATGAGTACTGGCATGTGGCCAAGAGCCCTGTCAACAAGCCTAGATGGTTATGGGTGAGCTGTGACTAATACCCTAGTTGCAGCAACCATAATGCGGATCAATGGCTGGTCAGCAAAAGATCAGATTATTAACTCACGAGGAATTAGCTGTGTTTTCAATCATGCATAAAAGTGGATCTACCCATAACTTTTCAATGAAACATGAATGGTATGTCTTTCTTTGCCATGTGAAGCTATATCCCAAAAACCAAGACGGTAGATGCAAGCGTTCACACTTAAATACTAGCTACACTAGGTATGATTTCACATTAAACTCTCTAATATCGGCCAGTCATCACATATGAGACCATGTTCCCCATTCGCTAAATAATACTCCTACAAACAAGCCGCTGAGACTGGCATGTAGCCCAGAGCATGGGAAGTGCTGCCAACATATGGGGATTCAAGATGACCACATTCCCCTTGACGGGAGACTGAGAACAGGTGAGAATGGTGAGGAAAAACGGCAAGCTTTTTTACTTTTAAACTGAGTTTGTGGCGAATTTCCTCGGTAGAATCGTTAATAATGATCACATTGACCAGCCATGAGTACTGGCATGTGGCCTAGAGCACTGTCAACAAGCCTAGATGGTTATGGGTGAGCTGTGACTAATACCGTAGTTGCAGCAACCATAATGCAGATCAATGGCTGGTCAGCGAAAGAACAGATTGTTGACTCACGAGGAATTAGCTGTGTTTTCAATCATGCATAAAAGTTGATCTACCCATAACTTTTCAATGAAACATGAATGGTGTGACCCCCTCTGCCATGTGAAGCTACATTCCAAAAACCAAGAAGGTAGATGCATGCGTTCACACTTAAATACTAGCTACACTAGGTATGATTTCACATTAAACTCTCTAATATCGGCCAGTCATCAAATAGAACAAGTTCCCCATTCGCTAAATAATACTCCTACAAACAAGCTGTTGAGACTGGCATGTAGCCCAGAGCATAGGAAATGCTGCCAACATATGGGGATTTAAGATGACCACGTTCCCCTTATGGGGAGACTGAGAACAGGTGAAATCTGTGAGGAAAAAGGCAAGTTTTTTTACTTTTAAGCCAAAATAGTTGGGAATTTCCTCGTTATAATTGTTAATAATGATCCCATTGACAAGCCATGAGTACTGGCATGTGGCCAAGACCCTTGTCAACAAGCCTAGATGGTTATGGGTGAGCTGTGACTAATACCCTTGTTGCAGCACCCATAATGCAGATCAATGGCTGGTCAGCGAAAGAACAGATTGTTGACTCACGAGGAATTTGCTGTGTTTTCAATCATGCATAAAAGTGGATCTACCCATAACTTTTCAATGAAACATGAATGGTGTGACCCCCTCTGCCATGTGAAGCTACATTCCAAAAACCAAGAAGGCAGATGCATGCGTTCACACTTAAATACTAGCTACACTAGGGATGATTTCACATTAAACTCTATAATATCGGCCAGTCATCAAATAGGAGACCAAGTTCCCCATTTGCTAAATAATACTCCTACAAACAAGCTGTTGAGACTGGCATGTAGCCCAGAGCATGGGGAATGCTGCCAACATATGGGGATTTAAGATGACCACATTCCCCTTATGGGGAGACTGAAAACAGCGGAGAACGGTGAGGAAAAAGGCAAGTTTTTTTTACTTTTAAACCGAAATAGTGGCTAATTTCCTCGTTATAATCGTTAATAATGATCACATTGACCAGCCATGAGTACTGGCATGTGGCCAAGAGCCCTGTCAACAAGCCTAGATGGTTATGGGTGAGCTGTGACGAATACCCTAGTTGCAGCAACCATAATGCGGATCAATGGCTGGTCAGCAAAAGATCAGATTATTAACTCACGAGGAATTAGCTGTGTTTTCAATCATGCGTAAAAATGGATCTACCCATAACTTCTCAATACGACATGAATGGTATGTCTTTCTTTGCCATGTGAAGCTATATCCCAAAAACCAAGAAGGTAGATGCATGCGTTCACACTTAAATACTAGCTACACTAGGTATGATTTCACATTAAACTCTCTAATATCGGCCAGTCATCACGTATGAGACCAAGTTCCCCATTCGCTAAATAATACTCCTACAAACAAGCCGCTGATACTGGCATGTAGCCCAGAGCATGGGAAGTGCTGCCAACATATGGGGATTCTAGATGACCACATTCCCCTTGACGGGAGACTGAGAACAGGTGAGAATGGTGAGGAAAAACGGCAAGCTTTTTTACTTTTAAACTGAGTTCGTGGCGAATTTCCTCGGTAGAATCGTTAATAATGATCACATTGACCAGCCATGAGTACTGGCATGTGGCCAAGAGCCCTGTCAACAAGCCTAGATGGTTATGGGTGAGCTGTGACTAATACCCTAGTTGCAGCAACCATAATGCGGGTCGATGGCTGGTCAGCAAAAGATCAGATTGTCAACTCACGAGGAATTAGCTGTGTTTTCAATCATGCGTAAAAGTGGATCTACCCATAACTTTTCAATGAAACATGATTGGTGTGTCTCCCTCTGCCATGTGAAGCTATATTCCAAAAACCAAGAAGGTAGATGCATGCGTTCACACTTAAATACTAGCTACACTAGGTATGATTTCACATTAAACTCTCTAATATCGGCCAGTCATCAAATACAAGACCAAGTTCCCCATTCGCTTAATAAAACTCCTACAAACAAGCTGTTGAGACTGGCATGGAGCCCAGAGCATGGGAAATGCAGTCATTTCTATGTGAGGTACATGAACCTGTCACTGCCCGTCACAGAGGGGGGTTTCAGCACCCGACCTGTCCATCCATCAGCCTCTATTCTAGTCTGTTGGCATGTTTGACTATATTTGTAGTGGAAGGTTGCTGAGAACTGATTGGTTCTCTCAGCCACTCAGAGCATTTATATTTCCCCCATAATAAAATGGTAATCACTTGTTGATACAATCAATACACAATGGAGACTGACTGTGTGGCGGGACCAGACAGTCTATGTACTGCCACCACAGCTCCACCTAGGGGGACTGCTGGGAACGACTACCGTCTATCCCTCATAATGTACATCTATATAGTAGGTGACAATGTAGAACACATACTACACCATAACAATGACTACAGTCTATCCCTCACAATGTAACATCTATGTAGTAGGTGACAATGTAGAACACATACTACACCATAACAATGACTACAGTCTATCCCTCACAATGTAACATCTATATAGTAGGTGACAATGTAGAACACATACTACACAATAACAATGACTACAGTCTATCCCTCACAATGTACATCTATATAGTAGGTGACAATGTAGAACACATACTACACCATAACAATGACTACAGTCTATCCCTCACAATGTAACATCTATGTAGTAGGTGACAATGTAGAACACATACTACACCATAACAATGACTACAGTCTATCCCTCACAATGTAACATCTATATAGTAGGTGACAACGTAGAACACATACTACACCATAACAATGACTACAGTCTATCCCTCACAATGTACATCTATATAGTAGGTGACAATGTAGAACACATACTACACAATAACAACGACTACAGTCTATCCCTCACAATGTACATCTATGTAGTAGGTGAAAATGTAGAACACATACTACACCATAACAATGACTACAGTCTATCCCTCATAATGTACATCTATATAGTAGGTGACAATGTAGAACACATACTACACAATAACAAGGACTACAGTCTATCCCTCACAATGTACCATCTATATAGTAGGTGACAATGTAGAACACATAAACACCATAACAAGGACTACAGTCTATCCCTCACAATGTAACATCTATATAGAAGGTGACAATGTAGAACACATACTACACCATAACAACGACTACAGTCTATCCCTCACAATGTAACATCTATATAGAAGGTGACAATGTAGAACACATACTACACCATAACAACGACTACAGTCTATCCCTCACAATGTAACATCTATATAGTAGGTGACAATGTAGAACACATAAACACCATAACAAGGACTACAGTCTATCCCTCACAATGTAACATCTATATAGAAGGTGACAATGTAGAACACATACTACACCATAACAACGACTACAGTCTATCCCTCACAATGTACATCTATGTAGTAGGTGACAATGTAGAACACATACTACACCATAACAATGACTACAGTCTATCCCTCACAATGTAACATCTATATAGTAGGTGACAATGTAGAACACATACTACACAATAACAAGGACTACAGTCTATCCCTCACAATGTAACATCTATATAGTAGGTGACAATGTAGAACACATACTACACAATAACAACGACTACAGTCTATCCCTCACAATGTACATCTATGTAGTAGGTGACAATGTAGAACACATACTACACCATAACAATGACTACAGTCTATCCCTCACAATGTAACATCTATATAGTAGGTGACAATGTAGAACACATACTACACCATAATAATGACTACAGTCTATCCCTCACAATGTAACATCTATGTAGTAGGTGACAATGTAGAACACATACTACACCATAACAATGACTACAGTCTATCCCTCACAATGTAACATCTATATAGTAGGTGACAATGTAGAACACATACTACACAATAACAGGAAGAGGGAACATAATGACACAGGGTTTGGGGTCTAGAGAAATGCTTCTAGGTGATGGCTACACTCTACACTGCACTGTCTGCTACTGTACTGGCACCATGAAGGGCAGTAAAGTAAAGGTGACTATTAAAGGCACAGAACTACTCGCACAGAACTACTTTAACCTATAGCACAGCAGTATGGCAGTATAGCAGATAGCGTGAGGAGTCACCATTCAGCACTGATGATGCTGACAAAAAAACCCACTAAAGCACTCCATTTACGGGGCTCTAAATGTATATAAACCCCTCCTACTAGTGTATAAACCGGACTGACTGATTAGATTCCCATGGATTATGACATTCATGGACCGTAAAGGAGGCAAACTAAATAAGCTACTGTGTCCTTATTTAGATAGGGGCAGTTATGGGAGCCCCGCTGTCACTGTGTGTTAAGGGGTTGGATGCAGACATCAGGATTACCTCACACCATACACCATTAGCCTGAATACTGTCGATGGAGTATCAACACTATTGATGTATATTCTAGAGGAGGTAACCTCTCCTACCTCTGATCAGCATCATGGCTGCCCTGTGGTAACAGTTACCTCACCATGGCTGCAGTCACGCTATAGTGTTAGTAACCTCACCCTGAGGGACCAGCTGTATGGTGCTATAACCTCACCCTATGGAACCAGCTGTGCTATAACATCACCCTATGGGACCAGCTGTGCTATAACATCACCCTATGAGACCAGCTGTAAGGTGCTATAACATCAACCAATGGCACCAGCTGTAAGGTGCTATAACATCAACCAATGGCACCAGCTGTATTGTGTTGGTAACCTCACCCTATGAGAGCAGCTCTAACACCGCTAAACAATGGGTCTGCAGGTGTCCAGTGCTTGACCAAGTTTTGTTCACAGAGGCACTCTAGGGCACACTTGTATATTTCATCACAGACCTCACCATATCAAAACTAGAGAGTTTCAGACATATTGAAACTTTTTAAAGAACTTTAGTTCCTCATCAACAGAACAGTCCTGCTACAGATATATGTAGAATTACTTATACAAGAGATGGCAGTCTGCAGATCTATCAGGGTCTGACTCAATTGTGGGAAACAATAAGGGAGGCACATTTATAACTGACCGTTAAATGGCAGAAGAGCTAGCTGTATTTCTATTTGTATCTTCACTATGTGTTGTCTTATTTTTATTCAGGTCTGGCCACTTCTCATCTACTAATCTAAACACGTAGTTTGCAGTACAGCTCTTCTATGCCTTGTCTTTAATTACATTTATTTTGCATTTCTTCCAATTAACATAGCAGCACTCAAGGCACTCAATTACCAAGGTTCTTCATGGGGAACATTGCCTTCATTTTTACAATTCATCCGAACTAGAGAGCATCAGCCCATGGCAAGCCTTAGTCCCTACATGCCTCAGTAGCTGGCCTCAGTGAGACTGCTCTGGTAAGATCCATAATCCTTTGTTGTCCAGTAGGAACACAACTCATCTCCATATTCAATAATGCATGATCCAGATTAGAATTCATTTCACTCAGCGTTATCCCCAGGGACCAATCAGGGTCCCACATCATTCGTCTCTGTAAGTCCAGCCATGAAACCTGACATAACTCTGTAACTACGGCTACCTGCTGCCATAGTTGTGTGTCAGCCATGTACCCTGACATGACTCTGTAACTACGGCTACCTGCTGCCATAGTTGTTCAGAGACAGGAAGTAGCAGCATGGATACACGCCTATAACAGCATTACAGGCAAATAGTAACAGTTTTGACAACACTCATGTAAAGCATACACCATATATCGTCAACTCTGGATATTTTAAAGGTAAAAAAAGAATGTGATGATGGTTTTTTTTGTGATGAATTTTCCATACAATTGGTTGTTATTGTGTGGGATTTCATAATAAATTTCTTAGATGAAATTCATTTTTACCAGTTCACAATTTTAGTGTAGGAAAAAAAACAAAAAACATCTGACTACCTGTAACATTTGAGTGTAGTGTCACTCTGACAACCCTAGCTGGGCTGTAAGTGGTCGCTTGTCCAAAAAGAATTTTCCAGGTGATCACATAATGATAACCCTGGCTGATGACCATGAACACCCAAAGTCGTCAGCATGAACCCCTGCACCCAGGCCTGGATGGCATAAGACCACCTAGAGTGGTCAGTAGTGACCACTTTAAACCCCGTTGGGTTTTCAGTGTGACACAAGACTAGTCTGGATTTAAGGTAAATCTCTGCACCTGATTCTTGGACACAGGTCTCAAGAGTCTGCCACAATGCAGTCAATACCCTAGGTCCGAAGGCAGAACAACTATCCACGTTACTTACCTCAATCCCCCAGGATTCATCCAGTTTCCAGGAGAACCTGTAAATGAGTTTTAATTATTAAGTTGAGGATGTGTAAGATTAAATTCTATTTTTCTACTCATCCTCCTCCCCTGGCTACCATGGGAGTAGGGATTGGCCTTCATCCCCCTGCAGTGAGAGTCAGAGCTGGGCAAGGACTGGCACTCTGTGTGGTGTGGGGCTTAAGGGCATGTACTGCATCTCACGCTGTTGTGGTCATGACCCATGGCAAGGTATGTGTGTGTGAAGGGCTGAGTAGGTTACCGACCACATGGGCCACCAGAACCACCAGAGCCACCACAGGCAGCTCTCAGTGATGGCCGACACTACCACGTCAGCTCGTGTTACCGTCCCCTGGTGCCACCACAGGCAGCTCTCAGTAATGGCTGACACTACCATGTCAGCTTGTGTTACCATCTCCTGGTGCCACCACAGGCAGCTCTCAGTGATGGCCGACACTACCACGTCAGCTCGTGTTACCGTCCCCTGGTGCCACCACAGGCAGCTCTCAGTAATGGCTGACACTACCATGTCAGCTCGTGTTACCGTCTCCTGGTGCCACCAGAGGCAGCTCTCAGTAATGGCCGCCACTACCACGTCAGCTTGTGTTACCGTCTCCTGGTGCCACCAGAGCCAACAGAGGCAGCTCTCAGTAATGGCTGCCACTACCACGTCAGCTTGTGTTACCGTCTCCTGGTGCCACCACAGGCACCTCTCAGTAATGGCCGACACTACCATGTCAGTTTCTGTTACCGTCTCCTGGTGCCACCAGAGGGAGCTCTCAGTAATGGCCGACACTACCACGTCAGCTTGTGTTACCGTCTCCTGGTGCCACCACAGGCAGCTCTCAGTAATGGCCGACACTACCACGTCAGCTTGTGTTACCGTCTCCTGGTGCCACCACAGGCAGCTCTCAGTAATGGCTGACACTACCATGTCAGCTTGTGTTACCGTCTCCTGGTGCCACCAGAGGCAGCTCTCAGTAATGGCCGCCACTACCATGTCAGCTCGTGTTACCGTCTCCTGGTGCCACCACAGGCACCTCTCAGTAATGGCCGACACTACCATGTCAGTTTCTGTTACCGTCTCCTGGTGCCACCAGAGCCAACAGAGGCAGCTCTCAGTAATGGCTGCCACTACCACGTCAGCTTGTGTTACCGTCTCCTGGTGCCACCACAGGCAGCTCTCAGTAATGGCCGACACTACCACGTCAGCTTGTGTTACCGTCTCCTGGTGCCACCAGAGGCAGCTCTCAGTAATGGCCGACACTACCACGTCAGTTTGTGTTACCGTCTCCTGGTGCCACCACAGGCAGCTCTCAGTAATGGCTGCCACTACCACGTCAGTTTGTGTTACCGTCTCCTGGTGCCACCAGAGGGAGCTCTCAGTAATGGCCGACACTACCACGTCAGTTTGTGTTACCGTCTCCTGGTGCCACCAGAGGGAGCTCTCAGTAATGGCCGACACTACCACGTCAGTTTGTGTTACCGTCTCCTGGTGCCACCAGAGGGAGCTCTCAGTAATGGCCGACACTACCACGTCAGCTTGTGTTACCGTCTCCTGGTGCCAACACAGGCAGCTCTCAGTAATGGCCGACACTACCACGTCAGTTTGTGTTACCGTCTCCTGGTGCCACCAGAGGCAGCTCTCAGTAATGGCAGACACTACCACGTCAGTTTGTGTTACCGTCTCCTGGTGCCACCACAGGCACCTCTCAGTAATGGCCGACACTACCACGTCAGTTTGTGTTACCGTCTCCTGGTGCCACCAGAGGGAGCTCTCAGTAATGGCCGACACTACCACGTCAGCTTGTGTTACCGTCTCCTGGTGCCACCACAGGCAGCTCTCAGTAATGGCCGACACTACCACGTCAGCTGGTGTTACTGTCTCCTGGTGCCACCAGCGGCAGCTCTCAGTAATGGCCGACACTACCATGTCAGCTTGTGTTACCGTCTCCTGGTGCCAGGTCTGTTGTTTGTCCAAGAGTCAGGACAAGGTAAAGGTCAACATATGACTGGTTTTGGTTGGCTTAGAAGTTGGTGCGTAGCTGACATGTGACCTGTAGTATGCTGGTACACTGTTGTAAGTAAGTAGGCCTACTGGTAATTTACACCAAAGTGTTCTAGCAGTTTGGGTTCCAGTAGATCTTGTTGTAATTATACAGAAGAATTTGATATAATTTTACATTATATTTTTCTGTTAATTTACAGCAAAATAAAGTGGAACCAATACTGCCCGCTCACTTTACTGTAACTTTACAGCACATTGTGTGCTGTAAGTTAACAGAAGAAAGTACTGCAAGTGCCATAAGTTGTAGCTTTATATCACTAATCTAAATATACACGCATGGAAAGAATCTTCTTGCATTACTTCAGTTACAGTTATAGAATAATTGGTTTCTTCCAAAAATTGAAAAATGAATAAAATCCCCAACCCTTTCCTGCAGCAGGACCCTGCTGCTTACCTCAATATAAAACACATGTCTCTGTCACCATTCTGTCCCTTTCAGGTTCCTGCTACTTCTTCCTCTCTGATTTAGCCCAGTTGAGAATGATTGTGCCCCTGGAGGGCGTTTTTCCCCATTGGTCCAATACGGAACCAATATGGAGTAAAAATACGGACCATATACGGGACCCGCATTGGAAAGCCCAAAAACTGTTTTTTTTCCCCCTCCCTATCATGTCCGTATGTGCATACGGGATTGGCATAAATTCTGCTGCATATGGGGTACCAATGCGGCACTCACCTGCCCTAATTGTAAAAATGTACAAAAACCAGTCTACATTCCAGGGAACCCCCAGGGAATTCCCTCTGTGACGTCATAACATAGATACACATACGGGATTAGGCTAGAGAGTCCATACAAACAGTGTTGTAGGTATGTATATGTACCCAGAGCACGGACCTGGGTGTAAGCAGTCCTATGGGAGTTCAATGGTTAGCGTTAGACCCGTCCACTTTTACTAAAAGTGGCCTTCAAAAATGGATCGGTCCTATCAGGGCCCGGTGCCAGCGCGGGAAAGAGCAGTCCCATGGGAGTTCAATGGTTAGCGTTAGACCCGTCCACTTTTACTAAAAGTGGCCCGAAAGCTTTAATATTTGAGATATCGAGGTGAATTCTGGTGTGTGGATCGGTATAGGTATCATGAGGGTTATGTTTAAGTTACAGACCCACAGGATGAACATAGCCAGAGTAACAATGTGGCGAATACCACAGTGTTGTAGGTATGTATATGTACCCAGAGCACGGACCTGGGTGTAAGCAATCCTATGGGAGTTCAATGGTTAGCGTTAGACCCGTCCACTTTTACTAAAAGTGGCCCGAAAGCTTTAATATTTGAGATATCAAGGTGAATTCTGGTGTGTGGATCGATATAGGTATCATGAGGGTTATGTTTAAGTTACAGACCCACAGGATGAACATAGCCAGAGTAACAATGTGGCGAATACCACAGTGTTGTAGGTATGTATATGTACCCAGAGCACGGACCTGGGTGTAAGCAGTCCTATGGGCGCTCAATGGTTAGCGTTAGAACCGCCCCCTTTTGCCGAAATGTTGTAAACAAGTTGAGAAAAAGTCAGGGTCTTCGATAGACTATGAGATATGGTGAATATATGTCCCTCCCCCGACCTCTCTTGTCCATTCCCAAACCGTTAAGGGCCGCATTCTACACTGTGTGGCCCTTAAAGGAGAAATTTATGTCCGTATGCTGCATACGGGGCCCTTTTTTTGAATTTATGCTGCTCCGATAGCTCAGGAATTGAGAAGACTTATACGGACAGGATGCGGAAAATAATTCCCGCATCCGATGAGGAAAAACACTTTTTTCCCATATGCGCATACGGGATCCCATATAGGATACGGGATTCTGCTTTTTGGTAAAAAATGTCCGCATCCGATGAGGAAAAACACTTTTTGCCCGTATGGGTTGCCGGGACTCCCGTATGACACATACGGACACAAAAACCAATGGGGAAAAACACCCTCCTGGTCTAGAACTAGTGAATTCCATCCCTAAATTGAATGTTTCAAGCAGTTAGCATGTTTTTCATGATATTCAGATTCAGATATTCTACCAGCTAAATTGATGCAGAACAGGCTGACATACTGGTATCAGGATAGGGGTGGGGCGCTCTACGTGAAGACCTAAGAGGACTGGGACGGCCAACTATTGGTGATGTACATGGGATATGACAGTGGGCAGGCTTAACATGCCTCATTAATGGGAGCAGGGAGTGCAGTGCTACGGGGGAGAGAGGGGATTATCCCTATAGGCCCAGCCTAGTGCTTTAAGGCCATACTTTGTCTGGTAGCTCACCAGTGCTGAGCCTGCCCAGTGGGCACAAAAGTCAATTCAACATTGTATCAATGTTTAATCAACCTTGATTCAATATTGACAACTGTTTATCAATGTTGATTCAATGTTCTGTGCCCACTGGGTGTTGGTGAATACACTGCCAATGTATCTACAAGGTACATGAGTGCCACATCAGCGAGTCACTCCCCAGCTCATTATTGGTGCAGCGTAAACCTAATTAGCCATATCCACCTGTACCAGGGGGGGATGGATGTGTCACGTGCCATCTGGCAGGTTGACCTTGGGGACCCGTGTCCAGAAACCAGCTCTGTGTGACGCGTCTTACATCCAGAACACTCTGCCACCAGTCTCAGGTAGGACCCTTATAAGGGGGCTTTAGGTAGGACCCTTATAAGGGGGATTTAGCCCATTTTAAGGCGTGTCAATCTCCCCTTGTAAAAGTAACTAGATTTTCATCAGGTTTTTGCCGTAAGACCATAATAGCATACACTTTTCAACAAAGCTGAGATAATAGGAGGGTCCTGAGATATTCAATTAAGTCAATCTTTCAATAATAGGAGTAAAGTGTATTGCCACATATGTATATGAAATAGTATTGAAAGTAGCTAAATGTCTATATAACTCTCTCAGCTTAAATGTTTCACTCTGTACCTTATTACGGTAATAGGACTAATAACCTCAAGGGGAAAAAAGTTTTTCCATCAAAGGATACCCTCGCAAGATTTGATCCAGGGATCTTTCTCTTTCACACTGAACACCACCTCTTACATTAGCCATCCCAGCACAAAGGATATCATGGGGACCCCCAATTGTTGCCCAATGAAATCTAAAGTGTTTAAGAAACCATCTGTAATCTTTTTAGAAGGCCTGACTCTGTGTTCACTTTGGGGGGAATAGGAGCTTTGCAGTAGGAACCCGCTGCTTCCTCAATGTAAATAGTTGGGTTTTTTCTACCCTTTTCAGTTTCTTTTATCATTCCTGAAATGGCATTTATTTTTTCCCCTGATTTAGCCCAGCTCACAAAGAATCTGCCCGATCTAGAAATAGTAAATCCAATCTCTAAATTGAATGTTCCATCCAGTCAGTGTATTTCCCCTGATCTTTATCAGGATTTATCCTGGTCTGTTAAATTAAATGTTGCAAAAACATCCAGCCATATTAATATGCAGAAACTTGCAGTGTATTATGTAGCTTTCACTCAGCGCCCACCGTCCTCTCACAAGTCCCTCACACCGTATTACAGAGTATTAGGGGGTGGGGGATGAGGTAACAGCTGATAGGTCTGTCACAGACACTCATACATCTGAGTATAACACAGTATTAGGGGGTGGGGGATGAGGTAACAGCTGATAGGTCTGTCACAGACACTCATACATCTGAGTATAACACAGTATTAGGGGGTGGGGGATGAGGTAACAGCTGATAGGTCTGTCACAGACCCTCATACATCTGAGTATAACACAGTATTAGGGGGTGGGGGACGAGGTAACAGCTGATAGGTCTGTCACAGACACTCATACATCTGAGTATAACACAGTATTAGGGGGTGGGGGATGAGGTAACAGCTGATAGGTCTGTCACAGACACTCATACATCTGAGTATAACACAGTATTAGGGGGGGGGGGATGAGGTAACAGCTGATAGGTATGTCACAGACACTCATACATCTGAGTATAACACAGTATTAGGGGGGGGGGGATGAGGTAACAGCTGATAGGTCTGTCACAGACACTCATACATCTGAGTATAACACAGTATTAGCGGGTGGGGGATGAGGTAACAGCTGATAGGTCTGTCACAGACACTCATACATCTGAGTATAACACAGTATTAGGGGGGGGGGATGAGGTAACAGCTGATAGGTCTGTCACAGACCCTCATACATCTGAGTATAACACAGTATTAGGGGGTGGGGGATGAGGTAACAGCTGATAGGTATGTCACAGACACTCATACATCTGAGTATAACACAGTATTAGGGGGTGGGGGATGAGGTAACACCTGATAGGTCTGTCACAGACACTCATACATCTGAGTATAACACAGTATTAGGGGGTGGGGGATGAGGTAACACCTGATAGGTCTGTCACAGACACTCATACATCTGAGTATAACACAGTATTAGGGGGTGGGGGATGAGGTAACAGCTGATAGGTCTGTCACAGACACTCATACATCTGAGTATAACACAGTATTAGGGGGTGGGGGACGAGGTAACAGCTGATAGGTCTGTCACAGACACTCATACATCTGAGTATAACAGAGTATTAGGGGGTGGGGGGTGAGGTAACACCTGATAGGTCTGTCACAGACCCTCATACATCTGAGTATAACAGAGTATTAGGGGGTGGGGGATGAGGTAACAGCTGATAGGTCTGTCACAGACCCTCATACATCTGAGTATTACAGAGTATTAGGGGGTGGGGGATGAGGTAACAGCTGATAGGTCTGTCACAGACCCTCATACATCTGAGTATAACACAGTATTAGGGGGTGGGGGATGAGGTAACAGCTGATAGGTCACAGACACTCATACATCTGAGTATAACACAGTATTAGGGGGTGGGGGATGAGGTAACAGCTGATAGGTATGTCACAGACACTCATACATCTGAGTATAACACAGTATTAGGGGGGTGGGGGATGAGGTAACAGCTGATAGGTCTGTCACAGACACTCATACATCTGAGTATAACACAGTATTAGGGGGGGGGGGATGAGGTAACAGCTGATAGGTATGTCACAGACCCTCATACATCTGAGTATAACACAGTATTAGGGGGTGGGGGATGAGGTAACAGCTGATAGGTCTGTCACAGACACTCATACATCTGAGTATAACACAGTATTAGGGGGTGGGGATGAGGTAACAGCTGATAGGTCTGTCACAGACCCTCATACATCTGAGTATTACAGACTATTAGGGGGTGGGGGATGAGGTAACAGCTGATAGGTCTGTCACAGACCCTCATACATCTGAGTATAACACAGTATTAGGGGGTGGGGGATGAGGTAACAGCTGATAGGTCACAGACACTCATACATCTGAGTATAACACAGTATTAGGGGGTGGGGGATGAGGTAACAGCTGATAGGTCTGTCACAGACACTCATACATCTGAGTATAACACAGTATTAGGGGGTGGGGGATGAGGTAACAGCTGATAGGTCTGTCACAGACCCTCATACATCTGAGTATAACACAGTATTAGGGGGTGGGGGATGAGGTAACAGCTGATAGGTCACAGACACTCATACATCTGAGTATAACAGAGTATTAGGGGGTGGGGGGTGAGGTAACAGCTGATAGGTCTGTCACAGACACTCATACATCTGAGTATAACACAGTATTAGGGGGTGGGGGATGAGGTAACAGCTGATAGGTCCCTCACAGACACTCATACATCTGAGTATAACACAGTATTAGGGGGTGGGGGATGAGGTAACAGCTGATAGGTCTGTCACAGACACTCATACATCTGAGTATAACACAGTATTAGGGGGTGGGGGATGAGGTAACAGCTGATACATCTGTCACACACACTCATACATGTATCTGGGGATCTGACCTTGGACACCTGTCTCCACAAACAGGAGCAGCTGTGAGTGAGGCAGCCGTAACTTCAGGTGGTACACTGATAATCTAAATGCTCCGGGCCTTAGTCTGCAGTGGCTCTCCAGGTAAGTCAGAGGGTTATTGGTCAGAATGACAAGCTGATATTCAAAAATGACAAGGCAAACAAAATATGACTAAGGCCTGATAGGAATGGAATTGATAAGGTGGGTTGGTCACTACTGACTATGACTATGCTATCACTTACCATGGTTGGTCATAAATGAGGCACAAATGACTATCTAGGTTTGTCGCTATTGACTAAGTTCTGTATATTATCAGTGTAGATGAGTGCAGACATTATGGAGGGGTGAGGTCATGGTGAGAGGTGCCTCTGTCTGAATGAGGAGGCAGGTGTCATGTGTCAGGTATATCACACAGCTGAAGGGCACCGGGCAGTGTGGGGTGAGGGGGATGTGATATGAGGGGAGGCTGGGGAGGGGGGGTAAGAGACCGGGCAGTATGAATGCGGGGGGTGAGGGGGATATAAAGGACCTAGGTTAGACACCTGTCTGCCTGCCGCCGTGTGGATGAGTAGGTTGGAGGGTGTCATGTAACACACAGATATATCACACAGGGTTAGAGCTGGGAACCTGTCTGACTGCTGCCGTGTGGATGAGTGAGGTGGAGGGTGTCATATAACACACAGATATATCACACAGAGTTAGAGCTGGGAACCTGTCTGCCTGCTGCCGTGTGGATGAGTGAGGTGGAGGGTGTCATATAACACACAGATATATCACACAGGGTTAGAGCTGGGAACCTGTCTGCCTGCCGTGTGGATGAGTGAGGTGGAGGGTGTCATATAACACACAGATATATCACACAGGGTTAGAGCTGGGAACCTGTCTGCCTGCTGCCGTGTGGATGAGTGAGGTGTAGGGTGTCATATAACACACAGATATATCACACAGGGTTAGAGCTGGGAACCTGTCTGACTGCCGCCGTGTGGATGAGTGAGGTGGAGGGTGTCATATAACACACAGATATATCACACAGGGTTAGAGCTGGGAACCTGTCTGACTGCTGCCGTGTGGATGAGTGAGGTGGAGGGTGTCATATAACACACATATATATCACACAGGGTTAGAGCTGGGAACCTGTCTGACTGCCGTGTGGATGAGTGAGGTGGAGGGTGTCATATAACACACAGATATATCACACAGGGTTAGAGCTGGGAACCTGTCTGACTGCTGTGTGGATGAGTGAGGTGCAGGGTGTCATATAACACACAGATATATCACACAGGGTTAGAGCTGGGAACCTGTCTGACTGCTGCCGTGTGGATGAGTGAGGTGGAGGGTGTCATATAACACACAGATATATCACACAGGGTTAGAGCTGGGAACCTGTCTGCCTGCTGCCGTGTGGATGAGTGAGGTGGAGGGTGTCATATAACACACAGATATATCACACAGGGTTAGAGCTGGGAACCTGTCTGACTGCTGTGTGGATGAGTGAGGTGCAGGGTGTCATATAACACACAGATATATCACACAGGGTTAGAGCTGGGAACCTGTCTGACTGCTGCCGTGTGGATGAGTGAGGTGGAGGGTGTCATATAACACACAGATATATCACACAGGGTTAGAGCTGGGAACCTGTCTGACTGCTGCCGTGTGGATGAGTGAGGTGGAGGGTGTCATATAACACACAGATATATCACACAGGGTTAGAGCTGGGAACCTGTCTGACTGCTGCCGTGTGGATGAGTGAGGTGGGGGGTGTCATATAACACACAGATATATCACACAGGGTTAGAGCTGGGAACCTGTCTGACTGCTGCCGTGTGGATGAGTGAGGGGGAGGGTGTCATATAACACACAGATATATCACACAGGGTCAGAGCTGGGAACCTGTCTGCCTGCTGCCGTGTGGATGAGTGAGGTGGAGGGTGTCATATAACACACAGATATATCACACAGAGTTAGAGCTGGGAACCTGTCTGACTGCTGCCGTGTGGATGAGTGAGGTGGAGGGTGTCATATAACACACAGATATATCACACAGGGTTAGAGCTGGGAACCTGTCTGACTGCTGTGTGGATGAGTGAGGTGGAGGGTGTCATATAACACACAGATATATCACACAGGGTTAGAGCTGGGAACCTGTCTGCCTGCTGCCGTGTGGATGAGTGAGGTGGAGGGTGTCATATAACACACAGATATATCACACAGAGTTAGAGCTGGGAACCTGTCTGACTGCTGCCGTGTGGATGAGTAAGGTGGAGGGTGTCATATAACACACAGATATATCACACAGGGTTAGAGCTGGGAACCTGTCTGACTGCTGCCGTGTGGATGAGTGAGGTGGAGGGTGTCATATAACACACAGATATATCACACAGGGTTAGAGCTGGGAACCTGTCTGACTGCTGCCGTGTGGATGAGTGAGGTGGAGGGTGTCATATAACACACAGATATATCACACAGGGTTAGAGCTGGGAACCTGTCTGACTGCTGCCGTGTGGATGAGTGAGGTGGAGGATGTCATATAACACACAGATATATCACACAGGGTTAGAGCTGGGAACCTGTCTGACTGCTGCCGTGTGGATGAGTGAGGTGGGGGGTGTCAGGTAACACACAGATATATCACACAGGGTTAGAGCTGGGAACCTGTCTGACTGCTGCCGTGTGGATGAGTGAGGTGGAGGGTGTCATATAACACACAGCCCAAGGTGGGGCCTCACACCATGAATGGGTGGGACAGGTCAGGAATATGTGACATAGGGCAGAGTTGGAGACCTAGCATGTGGATGGGGCAGGGTGAGATGTGGGGATGGAGGCTGGACATGACACAGTGGGAGGAGGTTGGGGATGGACATGTGGATGGGGCAGGATGAGATGTGGGGATGGAGGCTGGACATGACACAGTGGGAGGAGGTGGGGGATGGACATGTGGATGGGGCAGGATGAGATGTGGGGATGGAGGCTGGACATGACACAGTGGGAGGAGGTGGGGGATGAAAGTGTTAACCCTTTATCTGTAGCAGATTGATATAACGACCATTTCACAGGCATGTTCATACAGACTTAAAGGACTGACATATTACTTCATGGCCAAAATAAACACGAGCCTTGAAGCATCCTAACATCCTAATAATGGGTGTTACTAAGTAAGTGCTGAGGCCATAGGAGGGGGGCAGGGACACTCGGAGATGGCAGGGAAGGCATGGCAGCAATTTCTCCTGTGGCCGCTCTTTGTTTTCCTTCTGACCACCCAAAACTGTCAAAACCTCAACTGATGCTAATTAACACATGACTCATCTCTCGGCAGTAAACAGCAGAGATGGTTGCTGGACAATAGTTTTTTTTATGATCTTATCAAATCTTTCTTTTCACTTGTCCACAAACATTTAGCCATTACAGCATTAGCAATTGTTAAAGGTCCAGCTAGGTTTTTTAAGGCCGAAAGGCCCCGGAGGGGCCCTGGTGGTGAGCTTGCGAACTACCAGGTTGAGGCATTATATTGTTTTCATTTGACAGGAAGTCAGTACGGGTGCCGCCATTTTGTTTTAAGGAGTGCCGCCATTTTGTTTTAAGGTGTCACAACACAAATTTATGCATATATGAATAAAATTAATATTAATCAACCTTCGAACCTGAGGTTGATCATAAGCATACCTGTACCCCCTAACATGGACTCAAGGAATTCAATGGTTCTATTGGTTTTTTGCTAAGACAGCTGGTTGCCTAGCAACAGCTATTCTAATTGTTTATCTGCCTAGCAACACCCATTTCCATGCTCCTGGGGTTGATTATAATCATACCTACCCCCCCTAACATGGACCAAAGGGATTCAATGGTTTTATTAGTTTGTTGCTAAGACAGCTGGTTGCCTAGCAACAGCTATTCTAATTGTTTATCTGCCTAGCAACACCCATTTCCATGCTCCTGAGGTTGATTATAATCCTACCTACCCCCCTAACATGGACCCAAGGAATTCAATGATTCTATTAGTTTGTTGCTAAGACAGTTGGTTGCCTAGCAACAGCTATTCTAATTGTTTATCTGCCTAGCAACACCCATTTCCATGCTCCTGGGGTTGATTATAATCCGACCTACCCCCCTAACATGGACCCAAGGAATTCAATGGTTCTATTGGTTTATTGCTAAGACAGCTGGTTGCCTAGCAACAGCTATTCTAATTGTTTATCTGCCTAGCAACACACATTTCCATGCTCCTGAGGTTGATTATTATCGTACCTACCCCCCCTAACATGGACCAAAGGAATTCAATGGTTCTATTGGTTTGTTGATGAGACAGCTAGTTGCCTAGCAACAGCTATTCTAATTGTTTATCTGCCTAGCAACACCCATTTCCACGCTCCTGAGGTTGATTATAATCCTACCTACCCCCCCTAACATGGACCCAAGGAATTCAATAGTTCTATTGGTTTGTTGATAAGACAGCTGGTTGCTTAGCAACAGCTATTCTAATTGTTTATCTTCCTAGCAACACCCATTTCCATGCTCCTGAGGTTGATTATAATCGTACCTACCCCCCCCCCCTAACATGGACCCGAGGAATTCAATGGTTTTATTGGTTTGTTGTTAAGACAGCTGATTGCCTAGCAACAGCTATTCTAATTGTTTATCTGCCTAGCAACACACATTTCCATGCTCCTGAGGTTGATTATAATCCTACCTACCCCCCTCTAACATGGACGAAAGGAATTCAATGGTTCTATTAGTGCTGCTGCACTGGTTGCCACCTAGTGGCTGTATATTACGCTAAATCCCGGTAATGGCATGTTTTCCCCTGTTGTGGCACATCTGTCAGTTATATCATCCTTCACCCTGTTTATATGGTGTCTTGATTCGGTCCCCTACAAATATACCAACCATGTAGACATTATGTTCCTTCAAATGCAAGAATTGCGGTTGTTGCCGCGTATAAAATTACGCGGCAACAACCGCAATTCTTGTTATGTAAAGGCCTAATGGACATTAGGACTATTAATGCCACATTAGCGAAATATAAAGAAACGTGTGTTTCAGGTGAGGCCACTCAAAAAAACCACAGTTGTTTCTTTTCACCAAGCAGTGAAAAATATGAAGAGAGCGTTTAGCTTTTTTTTACTCGTTGCAAAATACATAGGGAAATTTGGACTTTCCGCGATCAATTTTCACATTTTAGTAATTCGGAGTTTATTAATCAGTCCAAGTTGTTCAATAATTCAAGTTTTTCTTAGCTGACTGCCGTACTGACAGTATTTAATTTGATACCAAATTTGCCAATATTCTTTCAAATTATAACATATTCTTTCCAATCTTTAAGTGGCCTTACTGAGAGTCAAATTTTGGGTACTTTTCAGGCCGAAGTAAAAAAAAAATTTAAAAGGCCTACCCTACCTAGATTTTCAAAAAATGGAACCTGAAACACACCTTTTATTTTTTAGCCTTATCTGAAAGTAATTTCTGAATTGCCTTAAAAAGACGGATACTTCATCTTTACTTGACAAGATAAAAGGTCCTGAGGGGATCAACCCATGCCAAACATACACTGCCTGAGCATCTTGAAGCCCTTAGAGGGTGTACGCCTTGTATGTGAGTAGAGTCTACAGAGCTGACAGGTGATGTGGATGAAGCCGTGACGTGGTAGCTGTAATCACGTCATTATAGACTTTATATAGACACTGAGCCCCTCCCTCCCTCCCTCCCTCTAAGTGTCTAAGCTGCAATTAGCCCGAGGTAAGCCTCTTACACCAATATGAACACAATCTTGAAATACATCTGAGAGAAATAGGTTGATCCTTAAATCCAGACTGTGACTAGTTTCTGACCTATGAGCACATATACAATAACTTTGCTAGCTGTGGACTACCCCGGCCATAGACCTGGACATCTAGTGGCCTCACACCAAATTCTGCTGATGTCAAAGAGAAGTCATAACTAAGATGGAAAAATTGGGTGTATTTTCTCTAGCCCGTAGCGCTGGAAGTACTGCAGAATATATGATTCAGAAGGAAAAAAAGACAAGAAATTTGATCTATTCCAATTAGAGCATCAGCTTGGCCCTAGAATAGCTCTAACTACAGTAGGACAGGTGTATTGTACTGGTGCAGCAACAAGGTTTATAACAGGACAGGCTCTTTGTACCTGCTCTCTGTGCTTTAGAGGTCACATCAAGGTCAACGGTCAAACAAGGTCAGCCAAGGTCAGCCAAGGTCAGCCAAGGTCAGCCCAGGTGTCCGAGATTTTCTTTATTTAAGTGTTTTATTAAGGATAGGGAATACCCTCCTCTTTACAGACAAAAAACATAACTTTAATCCTCTATAATTTTATGATTTTTCATCTGAGCATCATTTATTATATACCATAATGACCGTATATCATGCCCCTTTCAAACTCCTTGGATTAAAATGACGGTTGCTAGGGATGGAATGTGAATGGAACAAAAACGTTCTTTTTTAGGTTCTTTTTCTTTGGACAGCCCAATGGAATGGAACTTTATCAATATTAACAGTTCTGATGGATGGAATGTAATCTAGACATGATTTTCTAGGGAAGGGTGTCTCATTTTGTGGATATTCCCATTATTAAGGTCTACAGAGTCCTTCAAAGTAGAAAAATTGGGGAAAATGGTGATTTTCCAATTTTGTTGATTTTTTCCCAATTTTCTTACTTTAAACAGCTGTGTAGACCTTAATAATGGGAATATCCATAAAATGAGACACCCTTCCCTAGAAAATCATGTCTACATAACATACCAACCATCAGAAATGATTTTTATGATGATTTTCCATCCAATAGGGCTGTCCAAAGAAAAAGAACCCAAAAAAGAACGTTTTTGTTCCATTCACATTCCATCCCTAGCAACCGTCATTCTAAACACAGAAATTTGAAAGGGGCATGATGTACGGTCATAATGGTGTATAATAAGTGATGCTCAGATGAAAAATCATAAAATTATAGAGGATTAAAGTTATGTTTTTTGCCTGTAAAGAGGAGGGTATTCCCTATCCTTAAGGTATACAGAGATTTTTTTTTTTTGAGTTTATAAATGTGTTTATTGCACTGAGTGATCTTCCAAACACAATTACATTCACAAACAGTATATTAGTACTGTAATACATTCGGTCTATACCATAGATGATGACAATCATTTTGCATTTCATTCATTACATTGTATACAGTGTATAATTTAGATTAAGCATTAGCAAGTATTAGCAAGTCCTTTGGATCGCAACATTATTAAATGGCGTTCCAGTATTTGGAGTAGTGCATTGGTTCTGAACTGTTCCTTGGATTTTATGACTCGGCATAAAACACTGTCACTGGGCTAGGCAAAGCCGCTATGATGCCCAGGCCTTCTTTATGAGTAATAACTTGCTATCTATCTAATAAAGTACAGTGTAAAGGCGTCATATAATACTGTAGTAACTAGATCAAAGTTCCACTAAGTAGTATGTCATCAGTATCACTTGGTGGATGAGATGAGAGATGAGATAAAGTGATAATTTCACATAAGCTCATCATCTGATACTGGGGGTATTACTACAGGGGGGTGTCGCATCGCAAGCTTCTCCCCAATATTTGCAATATAATTGTTTTATATAATTAGATACATGTTCAAGCTCAACATCATTTCCAGTCTCATCATCTATTAACCTTATAAGCTTTGCCCTTCTTTGGCAGTAGTTTTTCAATGGCCTTCCAAAAATCCTTAGGCTCCTTGTCTATTAAAGCCCCAATGACTCTTTGTTTACTACAGAGTGAAGCCATCTCCACCTCATTTCTTTTAGCTTTAGCCATCTCTTCATTTACATTCAACTTGGTCCGCCAAAATTTCCTAAAAAGCTTATCTCTGTCCCTCATTAACTCAATAACTCTTAGCCATTCATCCGTATGAATGGGAATGGTCATTTCCCTGATTGGGGATGAAAAGTTCAAGGCTGCTTTAATATTTATCAGGCATAATGGTGTTATTGAACCCAGTCCAATCAGCATTAGTGTATTTTTCTAAGAAATCCTGTTTATTAAACTTCTTATATGATCTAGCTTGACAGACTTTTTTTCAATTTTGAATCCCTCATGCTTTAAAGTCAAGAAGATGGGGTAATGGTCATTGTAATTTAGGTATATTGTACTTGCAGTTCTTACTATTTCACTATTAGTATATATATGGTCTATTAGCTTAGATGAGTCTCCCACCTCTCTAGTAGGAGTTTTGATAACCTGTGTCAACATATTGTTTATGTCAGTACACTTTTTCCCATTCATAAGGTCTACATTCATGTCACCAGCTACAATATATACATAATTTCCTTCACATTTCCCAATAACTGAGTTTATATAGTCAGTTATAGGTTTGGATTTGCCTTTAGGGTTATAAAAACCCATGACTCTATATTTCTTCTGAGATAAGTGACAGATGTGTGGCTCTAACGGGGTATGTAGGCCTATACCCTGCAGCCCACACGAGGCAGGAAGGTGGAACATCAATGCATCATACACCGTGGTACAAGCAGCCCCAACTGTGCTACATCGACGCATCATGTACCAACAACATGCAGAATCAGAATGATGCATGAATGCAGCTCTGGGGAGACACTCACCAGGGCTGCATACATGCATCATGACAGCAAATGGGCATCATACATTTAAACACTATGCTGTCTGTAAATAGTGGAAGCCTTAAACGTGTACACCAGATTAGACGTGAAACTGGCAAGTACTTTCGGCCATCAGTGCCCACTCTTAAGCTCAGTAGTTCCCTTTAACTGTGATGTCCCCATGTTCAACACACATCTGAGTCTGCTACCTGAAATACACCTTGACTCCTCTTGGCCCCTACTCCCCATGGTGGCTCCTTTCTTAGAGGCATCAAGAAACCACACTACCAGTCGTCTTTGTCCTACATTGTAGTAGCTTGCTGGCAGACAGCCAACAGGAACAGTTGGAGTAAAGACAGCAGTTAGGGCATGCTATAGACATAGAAGCGGCAGAATGAAAAAGGTGAAAACAAAGGATCAGTAATTCAGTTTGGGTGCGTTATCCAAAGGTGACAAATCAGCTAGGTATTGTTTATATTTTGTAGGCAGAGAATCACCTTACACAAGGCCACATCTAAGTAGTGTACATGGATGGGGAGAGAATTGAGGATATCAAAGGGTAAGAGTTATATATGTAACATGGTGATAGTAAGTAAGGTTAGGGTCGTCACCTTACATCAGGCCACATCTAAGTACAGGAATAGGGAGAATGGAGGATGTCAAGGGGAGGGAGGTCTATGTAACTTGGTGATGGTAAGTAAGGTGAGGGTCAGCTTACACCAGGCCATATCAAGGTAATGTACCGGGGATGGGGACGAAGGGTGTCCCTGCATGGAGTATATCAACCAGTAACTGGTAAGAAAGGTTACCTGTGCTTTATTCTAGACATGCAGGATGCAGGATGAATAGGTTGCTGAAGGTATAAAGGGTCGACTCAGGGGCAACAAAAGACGACCTAACGTAAGGCCGTATAAAAAACAAAGTGTAACATATGGAGTTCTGTTTCTGTGTCTCCCCAGTGCTTTCTCCCCTCGTCTCCTCCCCCCCCCCCCGCCCACTATGAGGATGTACATATAAATCAGTCAGCCATTCACAGTCTGCATACTATAAGCAACTTTTGTTTATCTATTTCTTTGTCTGAATATATAAACAATATCAGTCAGATCATGAATTACAGACCATAGATATGGTGCTGGATAAGATTTGATATGACTGCTTCATTAGAGGCAGACACAGGGATCGCCTACAGTAACAATAACGGCACTGAATGTCCATGAATACACAACCACTATAAACAGCTGCAGGTCTTAATTACGGGGACAATACTTCTTTATATCACTCATCCCTCCAAGGGCAGCACACTGCTATAGTGTACTATATCTCATCCCTCTGCGTAGCTGTGACTGCTTTAATGAACTGTATGTCATCCCTCTAAGGGTAGGTAAGGGGGTCCTCTACAGTAACAATAACTCACTCACTCACTGAGTGCTCATAAATATACATACACAATAAACAGGTTCTACCAGCATTGATTAAATTAAGGACGGATGATGCATCTTTATGCCATTCATCCTTCCAAGGGCTGTATAATGCTTTGATGTGTTATATCATACCCAACTCTTCATGAGCCACATACTGCTGTATCATGCTTCTTGATGTCATACTGCATCAATGCAGCCCAACAAATCCTGCATTCATGCATCATAATGGGCTACACTCCTAAAAGGCTACATCTAAGCATCATGCAGATATAGGTTGTATTACACCAAAGCACCCTGTGGCCCTTAAAGCATTAAGGAATACCACCTTAGAACAATGAACAGATGCAATTCCAGGTTTTGTTGCGGCAGGTGCCTTTTACATCTTCTTGTGTTAATGGCTGAGGCAGTAATTCAATTGGAGTCTTTTCTCCGGGACTGTTAATATCTTCTTACATTAACAAGGTTTCTCTTTCTAGGCCCCGTGATAGTAAGGTATGCAGTGTGGGAGTATAGTACCTGCTTAAATCTTCTGAGACAAGCTCAGATCACCCAAAGATGTATTGTGATTAGCATGCATGCATGTATCCAGTGGTAATCACGCTGATGCTTAAAGCTGCCTACTCCACTAGGTGCCCACAGTCATTTTCTGCTGAACCCTTTAAGCATGGTGTGATACCTTGGGGCTTCATGATGCACCAAAGCAGCAGGGACTAATAAGGCAAAGGGTGTGCCCAGTATAGTGAGGTAGACACTGCCCCCCCCCCCTACAGGGAGGTAAGCCTCCTCCGCATACCCCACAACCCCCCCCCTCCTCCCCAACCAGTAGCAGGGATTGACCTGTAGGTGAGGGCAGAGTACATGACTTACTGTAGCTTCAGCCACTAACGGCAGTAATGGTAACGGTGCCGTGTCTGGTGGTAAGCTGAGTGTAGGCAGTTCGGCCCAAAATACAAATATCCGGAATAATAATGAAAAATTAGTATGGGTCAAAAGATGTCATGCAGAAAATGTACAGACCCCAATACAATGATAAAGAAGCGGAAATTCCGGGGGGTATACATCATTATTTAAAGACTTGGTTCTGTCCAGTTTCTGCCATTTGTACCTTTAAGAACAGTGGTCTGAGTAGAGGGGAGCCACACGGCAGGGGGCCGCACTGAGACCTACCGACCCTACATTTTCCTCCCATGTTACCTGAAACAAACCTTCTTTTTTTTTGGCCTAATTGTGTGAAGTGCTGCCCCGGCTACAACAGTCAGGCATGGTGTGTGGGTGTGCAGTCAGGAGAACTGAAACTATACTGTTAGCCAGGCAAAGTCAGGCATGAACAAAGGTTTCAAACTAAACAAAACTGAGGGCTCTCTCTATGAACACTAGGCAGGCCAACAGGCAGTAACACATAGATGTCCAGTAATAAACACAAACACAACACATTCATGGCCCTAGGTCATCAGGGAATAGAACTTCAGTATACCCAAAGTTAGCAGACATGGTGCCATGAATAAAACAAAGCATCTTTCCCAGAAGCGGGTCGGTAAAGAAGTTAGAATAGACTTCACTGAGGCTGGACATTATTAGAAGATGTGAACATTGTGTGCACAACCAGGCAGTCATGTATACTGCTGTCTGGGAGAAGTTGTCTGCCATGCTATACTACAGACACTGTGCAATAGGCTACACGCTATCATTGCCAACAAAAGTTTCGGAAACCTTCTACCATGATCTCAGCAAGGGCAAACTAAAATAACAAGTGTGTTTCAGGTTTCTCAACCCTATTTAGCAAAACCGGGCTAACTGTAGATACCTTCATCCAAATTAGAAAAGTTTAGGACCATTCTGGAGTCAATTTCATAGGCTAGGTACTTTGAGGCCTATCAAAGTAAACATTTTAATTTTTTCAAATAATATTCAACCATTTTGGAGTTATTCTGGAGTCAATTTGATGGTCCATGATTAACCTGTGAGGCATAAGTATATATCAAAAAGTGAAAAAAAATTTGAATTGTATTTGACCTATCTACCTCATATTCAAAGACTTAAAACACACCTTTCACACTTTTCACCGGTTCTATGAATATTTAGGTTGCAAACATTAGGGTGCGTTGATGAACGCTATCGCTTATTTGGAAAACCTCATGCATTGTAAAACCCAAGGCCGTACACAATGCCCTGTGTACATAGAAAGGTTGTGAACCTTGAGAAAGGTTCCCCTCTGGTGTACAAAGTAGTCACGTGATCAATACTCCTGTACCTGTAACGGTGGGTTTGGGTGTTGAGTTACACGGGAGGAGCTGGGGACTACCCAGCTCAAATTCACCGTCTGTTGGTTCTAGCCTCAGCATCACCATGGTGATTATATAAGAGGAAGGTAGGGGTGGAAGGAGGGTGCCCAGGGGGGGAGTACAGGACAAAGACTGTCCGGATTTGTCTTATCCATCTTAAATCGTACAATAACCAATTAGATAAGTTTCTTCATACACAGACTATACTAAAGGCGTAAATAAATACCTTGGCCCAATAAAAGGTGTGTTACAGTTTTCCCGATTCTACCTAGTAAAATGGCCAAACCTAAAATTCTTTATTCAATTTTGAAAATCATCATTTCTGGCCAATTTATGGCTATTTTAGAGTCAAGCTGAAGCTCCACAATTCAGTGTACTGACATTCTTCTAAAGCTGTGAGCATCTACCTCACTAGGTGAAGAACTGAATCAGCAGCTGACCACAGAAAGTTCTGATGAGGGGCCGTGTACATGGCTGAGGCAGCTGTGCCCATCCTGCATGCAGGCTGCTGGTCCCTATCCATCAGTCTGGTAACACAGGAACCAGCCCAAGTCTGCACACCTCACCTGACACCCAGAGTACAAGTGCAACTACAAAGTCAGCGCAGTCAGGGGTAGAATCATTAACCACTGTGACCCTGCAGAAGGTCCCTCTACCTCTGACACCCCGTGTTCAATAACTGCCGTACCACACCTTGTCTATTCCTGGATACTACTCCCTATTCCAGTTCCTTTCTTAAAGGCAATCTAGAAGCCTCACCACTAGCTGCTTTTAACCTCTCCTACTTGGCTGCCCTACATTGTAGTAATTTACTGGCAGACAGTCAACAGGAACAGTTGGAGTAAAGACAGCAGTTATGGTATACCATAGACATAGAAGCGGCAGAATGAAAAGGTAAGTAAAAAGGGAAACGCATGAAGAAGAATTCTGTTTGGGCTGAGCACCAAAAGAGAATGAAAAAGACGGGGGTGTTAGAGAGGAGTCCTACAGACGGGATATTAAGACAAACATCTCGGAGTGAGCAGGGAGGACATTACTGAAGACTCTAAAGGCAGACAGACGGCTGTCATGGAGGACAAAGAGACCCCTACAGGAGGCCCTATAGTGATGTGCAGCCATATGTAAGAGCTGTATGTAACATGACAACGCTAACAAAGGTTCACTGTGCTTTGTTCTAGACGTGCATGCTATAGGATGAATAGGTTGCTGAAGGTATACAGGGTCTATTTAGAAGCACAAAGACAACCTAGCAGAAGCCAATATGGAGTTCTCTCTCTGTACCTGCCCATCTTTCATTCTCTCTCTGCCTCCTTCTCTCTCCTGCTCGGCTCCCTCTATCCCGCCTGCCTCCTTCCCTCCCCCACACCTCCGCCACACCTCCCCCACACCTCCCCACACCTCCCCACACCTCCCCCACACCTCCCCACACCTCCCCACACCTCCCCACACCTCCCCACACCTCCCCACACCTCCCCACACCTCCCCACACCTCCCCACATCTCCCCACACCTCCCCACACCTCCCCACACCTCCCCACACCTCCCCACACCTCCCCACACCTCCCCACACCTCCCCACACCTCCCCACACCTCCCCACACCTCCCCACACCTCCCCACACCTCCCCACACCTCCCCACCCACCCAGCACTCTACACTAGTTAGCAGCATGTAATTACAGTAAGAACCACAGTCAGAATCCTGCTCTGCTAATCCCAGAGTAGGTCTGGATGGTCCAATCAACACTAAATGCTGCCTCCCCTCAACAGCCTGAGATGGTACAGTAGGACCCGGTGCCTGGAAACTCACCTGTCTGACCCCCAAGTTGTAGCCTGAACTGCTAAAATATACAAACCACTCACCTCAATGTGTTTCATAGCTGCCATGTATAGGCATCACAAGGGGAACACAGACTTGCATCTAGCTACTTATGAAACCAACCCTGCACTCAAATATGGACAAACCCTAAATGGTCACCTTTCATCCAGAAACTGGGCGAAAGGTGAGATTGGAGAGTAGTATAGTATGTATCGGAACGGGACTATAGTTAAGTACTGTTTATTACTCAATCGACATGCAGCCAATCAGAGGCCTCCATTTGGTCATGTGACCGGAAGTGACCTACTTAGGGGATTAGTGGTGACGTCACGTGACCTAGTTAGCCAATCAGAGGCCTCCATTTGGTCACGTGACCGGAAGTGACCTACTTAGGGGATTAGCGGTGCATTCTGGGTAACCCTGCAGCCAATCAGAGGCCTCCATTGGGTGACCGGAAGTGACCTACTTAGGGGATGGTGCATTCTGGGTAACCTACTGACCTACTTAGGGGACCGGAAGTGACGTCATATGACCTAATTTAGGATCACGTGATCGGAAGTGACCTGATGAGTCACGTGACCGGAAGTGACGTCACACGACTTAATGGCCAACCGGAAGCGACCTGATTGATCACGTGACCGGAAGAAGAAGAAGTTTTTTTTTGTTTAGGATCCCGTGACTGGAAGCGACGTCGTCACATGAGTGACGCTTTAAGAGACTGCGCGACTTACTAGTAAAAGAAGCCGTATGATAATAAAAACACAACAATATTTTCTTTTAATTTTTTTTTATTTATTTTTTTTTCAATTTTGATAAACACTCTATTTTTGAAAAGATGCACACGCTTATTTTTTTTTTTTTTTTTTTTCCATATCTCTAAAGGACTCGTTGTCACACCGTCAGAATGCACGCGACGCTTATAATACAAGTAGCGCACGCCGTCTTTCTCTATGGTGTAGGTGACCATTTTGTTTCGCACCACTTTGAAATTTCTATTTACAGCAATGAGAGTTTTTCGTTGGCGAAGAACATCCAAGAAGGCGTCTGGTTCCTGGGGGTTTTGTTTCTTCTGTACGCCTTTTGCACTCCATTTTTTGGATTTTCTTTCACCGGTGTCGCTGACTCGATCGTAGCAAATGTAAGTCTTAGGGTTGAGACTTAGGATCCCGTCACCTTCCCACTCCGCTTTCATGAGCCCCGAAGTTCTCAGATCGTGAAGGTACCGTCTCTCACAACATCCGCCGGGCGGCGCACACCATTCTCGCACTCTTTCCGTTTTTGTCTTCACGAAAAGCTCTAAGTGCTCGTCGCACACCGCTGTCGGAAGCCACTTTCGTTTCTCTCTGAAGTACGTCTCTCTCAGGCGAGGTTTCACTAGGTCATCCAACGTGGCACCGCTGAGAGCCATGTAAAGACTGTCGGTGTCCATTTGACAAAGGGCATAATCGCGCCGATCGACGAATCTATCCAAGAAGTCGTATGTGAACTCTAACATTTTCAACTTCGCGTACTGGTATACCATGAACCCTATCTGAATAGGGAGGTTGTTCTTGACCGTTTTCGGTTGTAGTTCGACTTCAAACAGATCGGAAGTCAACTCGGACGCCTTTTTGAAGCGCCACGAATTGGCCAATAGTTCGAACTTCCGACTGTCAGTGTATCTCACCGCCGTGTGTTTTTCTTTGTTGCAGATTGTTTTACCGTACGTAGCGTTTCCCATTAACTTGTAACAGTCTGACAGAATTTTCTCGTTCTCGTTCACGTCGCCACGTCTTCGCGCCGCCGTCACTTCGTCCGCGAAACCGGCAAAGGAGCGTTTAGGTAGGTATTCTACCACCAGCTGCACTTTGGTGACTATCAAACCGTGCTCTAAATACCACTTGAGAAGCGGCGTTCCCAAGAGAATATTTTTTCCGTGGTAACTCCCTATCAGACATCTCTGAGGCGTGTTCAACAGCTTTTCTTCCTGCGCAAAGTCTGACATGTGAGGGCCTATGTCCGATTTTGAAACGGTCGCGTTCTTGAAAACGGGGGTCATTTCTTCGAAGTACTCTCGTAGGTGAGGCGGCGTAGTGATGTCCACTTGAACTAAACCGAACATTTTCTCCTCTTTCACAGCGGAAAGGATGTCGCTCTCGCTCATCGCGTTTCGAGACACTTTCAAAGCGTCAACCTTCCAGCGTTGTTGGGAGGCCTTGACCCGCTCATCTCGACGCTTCATCTCTCGCCATTCGCACTCCCACACGACGACCAGCTTGTAACCTAACGCTTTCAAGTAAGCGCTTACTCTGGTCGTTCTGTCGCGTCTCTCCTCTCTCAGTGAAGCGCACTGATATCGGTGCGACGGTATGCACTCGTGAGCGTGGAACCAACACCCGTGAAACTGGAAAACCGTATTAGAGGCCGCGTGAAATCCGTCCACGCGAATTCTCCGACAGCCTACCGCCATCTCGCCGCCGTTCAGAGCGTGGCGCAGTTTCACGTCGCGGTCGTGCTCTACGAAGCGTAACCACTCCAAAGCGCTGTGAGAGTTTCTTTGCCTGATTTCGGGCTTGAACTCGGTCTCGGGCCGTCTCACCGCGTAATAGCCCGTGCAGTGCGCTTCGCTCATGCAGCGCAAGTACAGAGAGTTAGCGTCTAGTCCTAGGATGTGTTGGCACGGTCTCGCTTCTTCGCCGTACTTGTGCTCCCTTATCCGCGTGGTGCCCTTCTCGTGAAATCTATGGAAGATGATGGAAGGACCGCCGACTAGATTCTCTTTGATCAGAGCGTGGAGGACGGCGTCGAACTGGGGAAACGTTGTGAACGCGTCTTCTAGGTTTTGGAAGAGGAAGCGTAAAGTCAAACCGGCGAGAGAAACTCCGTCTTTCAACATGTCGATGCCGCGATCTTGGAAAAATTTAGCGTGATTTTTCAGAGCTTCTATGAAAGGTTTCACGTCTTTGTTGTTGTAGTGGATCAAGTAGTCTTCCATAGTTTGCATCTTCTCGTCGGACCAAACTTTCTGACATGCGGCGTAGTCGGATTCGGACATTTTGACGCCCGTCAGCTCGCTGTCGAAAGCCGATCTCGGCGGCAGCGTTCTGTTTGCCAGTTTCCTGGTAGACGTCATCCATTCGTAAGGAAAGTGACCTTTCTCTTCGTTCCTGGTGAAAGCTCGCAAATAGGTCGCGTAGTTGTAACCGGGTGCCAAATAGTTGACTACGTCCAAGAAAACCGTGTGCTGTGTGTAAACCGCCAAGTATTGATTGCTTCTCTTTATGACGCTGAATTCTTGGTTTCTTCGGTCTCCGGAGGCGAAGAACGAGTGAAGGCGTATTTTGATCAGGTTCAAGTCGTAACGCCCCGAGTTGAAGCCCACCACTGGAGCTTGACGGATGTATCTCAGAAGACGCTTCTTCAGTTGAAATAAATGTACCTTCACAAACAAAGGATAGTGAATTAGGTTTTGGCGAAAATATTTATTTGGACCAATTTAATATAATGGTTCAATAACAGTGGCACTAACCAGCAAACATCATAAAAAAACAAATTCAACAGTTCAGTGTGTGTGTGCTACCTCTCCCGGCGGCAGTGGGGGCTGAATGAGGCCGGGTTCTCGGCGCTGCCTCCCCGCGTCTGGTTTAGTTCCCCGAGTTGACGCCAGGGGGTCTTTTCCCGCGCCTGCTTGGCTGTTTAGTTTCGTAATTTATAATCACACAAAGTAGTTCCTGCTTTATGTATCACATAAATGTACCTTCACAAACAAAGGATAGTGAATTAGGTTTTGGCGAAAATATTTATTTGGACCAATTTAATATAATGGTTCAATAACAGTGGCCAAACAACCTCGCCAAACCGAAGGCACAAAAAATCCTTGTCATCACATATCTATCACAGTGCCCACTATCCCGGCACTCGGCACACACATAATCCAAATCAATCTCAATGCACATTCCAGTTTTGTTCACATAACAAACAGCCGACTTAGGCGTCTGTCCAGATCCACCTTGGACTCGTCCGTCCTGGTGAGGTATAGTAGGACGCTCATTGACCTCCAATCGCCCAAGTTCCTGATATCCAGTAATCCTACACCATTTTCGGCCAGCATGCTTGCCCCACCTCTCCTCATTGAATGTGAAGTCAGACGTCTCAGTCCCAACTCACTACACACTTGAGTCAACCTTTTACCATACCAAGAATATGTGCCTCTCTTGATCGTCCTGCCAGACATATACGAAATCAACTGAGTTTCCCTCGAGGAGGATGGAACCATCCCCATGAGTCTACTGGTGTACAACCAAATACAGAATATAGATGAACTGATAATAACAAAAGGAAGGTATAACACACGCTCCCCATAACAAATAGTTTTAGTGCGCCTTATCTTAAGTCCAACTCCCCAGTGAGACCAGACCACATCCCCATAGTTCACTGCTAGCCCTTCCTCGACAACATTTGACTTCCTCAAAAGACCCCGGAAGCATAACAAAATGGCCAGCCAGAATGCGACATCCTCACTACGGTCCATGTCCAAAGTTGAATAAATAGCCAACAAGTCCCTGATCTGAGCAGGTGGGGCCTGCAAAACCAGATCCCCCAAAGTGCGCTTAATACCTTTAAGGGTCATCGTCAGCTCAAAGCTATTCTCACCTACCCGCGGCACTCCATTTAGATCATGTAGGATCCACAACCCAGCTAAGTACGCCTTAATTGATCTATACTTCAATCTATCTGCCAAATGCGTAACATAAAGTAATACAGTGTCTATACTAGCCGGCAATGGTTGCCCTATCTCAAACTCATTACAAAAATCAAAATATGAATTCCACTGGCTCTGCCTCGTACTCTTTGACGCCTTTGACATCCAGTTAAGCTGGTACTGTGCTAACTTCCCCCTGAGCACCTCAACTGAAACAACAAAGAGAATTCACTAAGTATCCCGGAATCTCTCCCACAAACCTGGAGTCATGGTATCTAGACAGATAATCCGGGAGAACATTATCCCTACCCGGGACTCTTCTTGCTACTAGATGAAAATTAAAGATGACTGAGAGCCAAAAAAGCTCCCTCAGCCACCACATTGTTTTGATCCCCGCGGATCTCCCAGTGTTTATACAACGCTGAACTTGTGTATTGTCCGTCATAATAAGGACCTTTTTGCCCCCCCACTCCGGACCCCACCTGTGTGCGGCAGCTACCACTGGCCACAACTCCAACAGATTGATACTGTCCGTGTCCTCTCTCTCTGTAGGGGGATCCACATAATGGTGACTAGCTATACATGGCCTACCTGCAGGAGACAACATCTCAACTTTTGTGCTCCCCGGGTCCCACACCCCCAGTAGCCAATCAGTGGCACCGCTAGCACCAAACCCCGTCATGGAGGAATCTGTCTCCACCACCTCACATGGGACTTCTTTGTGATTTACTATCTGAGCACCCCCGTTAAATACTTCACAGAACTTTGACCACCAGCTCAGATCCTCCCGGAACCAACCCGGGACCCTGACTACTCTAACTGACTCTGGCATAAATTTCAGGAGATTTATTACCCTTCTAGAAAATGTGCGGCCCCCCCGCACCACCTGACTCGCGTGGGCCAGATGGCCACACAGCCTCTGCAAGTCCTTACGGGTAACCCTGTCCTTGCCCTGGACCTCCTGCACTAGAGCTTTTAACCTACACACCTTCCCGTCTGGTAGACTTACTGTCATAGCCACACTGTCTAACTGAAGACCCAGGTAAGTTACTGTAGTACTTGGAGACACCACCTTCGGCCAAGCTATATGGAACCCCAGCTCTCTCAGGAAGCTTATTAGCTCCCGCTGCTTCCAAACTGCCTCCTCCACTGAACTACCCATGATTAAAAAATCATCTAAGTAGCCGTAAATGCCTGTCACACCCCTCCTACCTAGACACCTGATGATGAACTCGGTCAACTGTGTGAAAATAAATGGAGCGCACTTAAGCCCAAAAGCTAGTGCACAGTCCTGATAGAACGCCCCCTTACCGTCCAGTTCCCAATAGAACCCTTGCTTATCCCTGTCATCTGGATGTACAGCAACTGAGCGGTACGCTGCTCTAATATCGACCACCCCAAACACACAGCCCTCCGTCATGCTATCGGTCACCTGATCCATTTTTATATAACTGAATTTCTCACAGGTACTATCCATGTGAGCATTGATGCTGTTATAGACATCATCTGCCGGCCCCCTTTTACAATCTGTGATGGGCCTCACCCCCCCCCCAGCTTTGGGTACTGCCCCCAGAGCATGGACACATCTGGGCCTACTGTCAGCCGGAATAACCTTCCCATGGACCAACTCGTCCCTATAGACAGCATCTAACTTGCTCTTAACCTGAGGATCATCCACTGAATCATAGTTAGATCTACAGTAAGAGCCACTATAGTCCTCGTCCACAACTCTAAACCCCTGTGACACCCCCTGGAAAATGTAATCTGCTCTCTCGTCTACACCAAGGGGATGACTATAGCACTCATCGTAAAACTTACATGGGTTTAACTGTAGAGGAACCCCCTGGAGGTCATGCCTCAACTCACACTTTACTCCACAAGGTCTACCAACCCTACCACTCGGTCCAAAAACCTCATGTTTCACATCTGGTACTAGCCCCACAGGCCCACTATTATAGTTGACCCCATAACAATGCCCGTCATAACCTTCATCAATGACCCCCGTCTCTGATTCCATACAACTATCTAACATTGTAGCATCCAGCTCTCCGGAATCCCATATGGGCACCGACTCACACAATGCGGCATGCCCCAAGCCTGGGCACCCGCCATTGTCCAGATAATAAAAAATTGAAAGATAGTCCCCAAGGGAACCACAACCTACTGCGCTGGAAACAGGTGGGTGTCCACACTCAGCATGCGCTGAGCCACCACAGACATCATTAACAAAAGGCTTGAGTTCCGGACAACCATCAACAGAACCAGGAATTCCCTCCCTACCCCCTGGCCTAACACCTAGGGGACCTTCCACCTCAGCATGCCTAACCTCAGCTACAACACCTAGTGAACACTCACCCACTTCATCCTATGTCCCACCCTGATCCTGATCCGACCTACCCTTAGTACACTTACCCTTTGGGTGGGAACCCCCACAGTTACCACACACATGTGAATACCTGCAGTCACTACCATACTCACAACCTGACTCCTTGTTGTAGCCCCAACAATGACCAGACCTAGCTCTTCTCTGACGGCCACCTCCTGACCTACCACTAGCACCACCGCCCCGAGAGGAATTTCTGGAACCTGCTGACGCTCCCCTCCCACCATGTCTCACTAAGCTCTCCAACCCCACATGGTCATTGAACAATTCATGGTCAGCATAGCAAAAAGATGCTTCCCCAAACAGATCCGCCCTCTCCCTCATTGCAAAATCATACTCAATCAATGCTCTATGATCATACATATTGGCTTTATCAGTAAGGAAACGTATATGTTTGGCATAATTACGGACATCATGGCCTCTGGCCATCATACTTGAGAGGAGACTCAAACTAGCAGACAGCACATCATTCAAGGTAGGTTCTTTGACTCTATCAGCATGTAAATGAGGATCAAGGTCGAACACCACACACTTACGTCTCTTGTTGCGATCTGAAGCAGCACAGACTGCCACAGGCTGAAGGTGTGGCTGGTTGACAGGTACATTCCCATACATAACCGATCTGACTGGCTGACCGGACATCAATGCCACAGGTGGGTATAACAACCCAGCTGGCACTGCATATGGATGCTGTTGAAGAGGTTGCGGATGCTGAAACTGCTGTTGAAACTGCTGTGGCTGTGGCTGTGGATCCGGTTGCGGCTGTGGGACAGGCGGCGGCTGTGGTACCTGCAGCGGTACCTGTTGCTGTGTGACTCCCTGCGATGTAAACACACTATTATCACCCTGCACCACTTGATCCTGCGCCGCCCCGCCCACCGCACCATGCTGCTGCTGCACTGCGCCACTCGCTGTACCACTGCCACCCGTCGCCGCCCGACTCGCCCCTTGCTGTCCCACACCGGCCAATGTGGGGTGAACTGCAAACTGCTGCTGTTGTTGTTGTACGGCCGGCTGCTGTTGTAACGCTGCATAGGTGGGGGGAATAGGAGCATATAAACCTGGCTGTATCCCTCCTACCGCCCCTTGACTGACACCTCCGTGAACTGACAGGTGTGACATGAGGCCTGTCAACACGGCCATGGACTGCTGCATGACTTGACGTGACAGCTTAGAGTCCTGCACAAAATCCACAAACATATTCTGCATGTCAGCCTCAGTAAACTTTGCTCCTTCCCCACCACCTACCGCACCTCCTGACTGGTCACTCGACATGGCAAATTCAACAGTTCAGTGTGTGTGTGCTACCTCTCCCGGCGGCAGTGGGGGCTGAATGAGGCCGGGTTCTCGGCGCTGCCTCCCCGCGTCTGGTTTAGTTCCCCGAGTTGACGCCAGGGGGTCTTTTCCCGCGCCTGCTTGGCTGTTTAGTTTCGTAATTTATAATCACACAAAGTAGTTCCTGCTTTATGTATCACCTAACGGGTGTCTGGTCTGAGCCGCAGCGAAGCCGCCTGGAGAAGGGGTGGTGAACGTCGCCTCCTCCAGCAGGAGAGCTTCACCTATCGCCGCATCTAACTTCGCTAACGTCGGTCGGTAAAGTTCTAGCACAGCTTCCCCGATCGCTTTGGCGTTCTCGTTTATGTGATTTAAAACTCGGTCCAACAAGGGGTCGGAATCTGCGTCGGACGCTCTGACGAAGCAGACGGGCCCCTCCCACCCCGGAAAGTCGGATGCGACGCTAGCCGACAAAGGGACGTGATCCCACAGCAGGGACACGTGCTCCGTCGACGGTTCTTTGCACGGTCTGAAGAAAGCCTCGAAATCGAAGGCGATCTTGTAAGGGTAGATTCCGGAATGTCCGTCGGGGGGAAAAATGGAGAAGTCTGCTAGCGCTTCGAAAATCGTTCTCGAATTTTGGTAGATGCCACCTACGTAGCGCAACTTGACTTGTCGGCAAGAGGAAAGCTGGTTCCTGTGTCTCTTCAGCAAGAACTCGGTGGTGAACGCCGCCTTACACTTGCAACATTCGTATATGCCCGCGTACGCGTTGAAGTCCGTGACGAGAGAGACGTGCAAACCGCCTTTCGCCGTCAGGTGTAGGTTGACTTTACCTCGGGCGGCCACAGTTCTGGAAGGCGGTCTGATCAGAGTAACGCGTCTTCTCAACTTCCGCCCCGGCACTTGACGCGACGCGGTGTAAACCGCTATTTGTACGTCAAACAAGTTCTCTAACGCGGGTAAGTCGCGGATGTTCAGACCCGGAAAGGATTCAGGTGTGGCAGCGGGACAGAACTGACGTAACAAATCTGAAGCGCGCTTGCTGGTGTTGTATAAGTGAAAGGAAATGCAGCGGAAGATGCAGAGGTTGTCCTTGTTGGGAAAATCTAACACGCCGCTTCTCTTTCCAACTCGACCGGCCTGAGTGATCCTACCGCCTATGGGGAATTCCCCCGGTCCCATGTAAACGCAGATGTTCAAATTGGTAGGAAAAAGAACGTGCCACTTGGTGTCAGCGTCGCAAAGTTTCCGTACCTCCTCGCAAGCGACGGTGTTTTGCATCTTTGAGAGGAGCTCTTCCAAAGTTTCTGAATTAGTTACAGTAGGGAGCGGTTGTATGAGAGTTGCGTTGTTCTGGGAGGCGTGGAAGTAGCGCAGTTTGCTCTTGTCTTCTCTGTGTTGTAACAGTAAGCCTACCGAGAAACCCACTTTGTATCTGAATCTTTGTGTCAAGTGAATGCGACGCATAGTATCTACAGCGTCACTCAACTCGCCGGTTGGTAGCCTGAAGTTTGTTACACTCACGCGAGTCCCGTGCATCCTGACGCCCGTTTGTATTGCAGGCCAATTCGCCGTGAACGTTTCCTCCCCGTTCGGTACAGCACATATGCGCGGAGGGACGGTCACCCCGTCCAGAGATTCGCGTCGACAAGCGCTCTTTCGGCAATCCCCTTCGCCGCATAGAGGGCAAAACTTAGCTACTACTCTACAATTTTCTACGTGTCTCTCGTGGTTGTACGCTCTTTTAAACATTTTGAAACACTTTTCGCATACGTACTGTGTCATGTTTTTTTTCACTCGGTTACCAACTACTTAGCCGTCTAACTATCTATCTATCTATCTAGCCATCTATCAATCTGTCGTCTATGTTACTATCTTTCTGTCTGCTGTCTGTGTATCCGTCTGTCTGTCTGTCTGTCTGTCTCATACAGCGTACGTCAAACGCTGTGTGTGTGTGCGCGCGTGAGCGTTGAGCGTCTCTCATTCCGAATCTATGCCGAGATATTTCAGAATGATCTCTGTTTTGTCATCCAACTCTTTGAGCGCTCTGGCGGACAGCGTCACCCCCTGCTGTGTGGGTTTTTTGTCAGGACCTTCGTACTTGCGCACGTGGACGAGGTTCTTACCGCTGTAGTAGCTCACAGCTGCGTACACTTCGCCCGCCTCATCCAGCACTGCGAACCAGGGGGTGTGATTAGGTTTTCCTTGCGCGGCCGCTGTGTCGCGTATGCGCACCACTGCGCGGATATCGGCGATGCGTGCTATGAGCTCGCGCAGCGCGTCGGCCGTGAAGTGCACTCGCTTGCTTCTGGTCAGAGACGCCTCTTTCACCTGGCCGTCTTTTGTGTAGCGCGGCCTCCTAGACAGTCTAGCCACGTCCTCCCAGATCTCCAGCGTCAAAGCTCCGTCTAAGCAGAACTCTAACCCGAGTGTTTTCTCTGCTTCTTCTCGTCCATCTCCTTCTTTTTCTTGTATTTTTCTCTTCTTAGTGGGCCTTGTTGTTCTGGAACTCACCTTAGAACGTTTCACACCCGCAGGATGAGTAACACCATCAGCGTGAGCTGAATCAGCAGCAGAACCGATAGCAGGAGCAGCGTCAGCGCTGGTGGTATCGGAGGTCTCGTTGTTGGAACAGCGCAGCCACACGCCGTCCGTGCTGTGTGTAGCGGTAGAAGATGAAGCGCCGCCGCCGCCCTCGTAAGGTGGCGGTGAGGGCAGTCGCCACGGACCGGACGGGGGGGCGCTAGCAGTGGAGGAAGTGAGGTCGAAAGGTCGAAGAGGGAAGCCGAAAAACGTACCGCTCACCCCTTGCCCTTCGGGTTCTTCGTACGCCTCGTCGTCAGCGTCGTTCTCTGTCTCACCCTGTTGCTGCTCCTCCTCCTCCTCTTCTTCTCGGTTCAGGGGCTGAGTGTCCGAATAGCTGTAACTCTCAGCGCGAGCGGCGTCGAGGGCGTCCGTCGATGTAGTGGTGGAGGAGAGGGGCTGTGCAACGTGCGGCAGGTCATCAAAGTCATCAACAGTAGTGGGGAGGTAAAAACCCGGTTGCCAGTACTGCGCTGTGCCAGGAGCGTTGTCGTCAGTAGTAGTAGCAGTAGCAGCAGGTGCAGCAGAAGCAGCCGCAGCAGCAGCCGCAGCAGACGCAACAGTAGCAGGCGCAGCAGCAGCCTCAGCAGGCGCAGCCGTAGCAGGCGCAGCAGTAGCAGGCGCAGCAGCAGCAGCAGCAGCAGCAGCAGCGGCAGGCGGGACGGCGGTAGCAGCGGCAGCGCGCTTAGCAGCAACGTGTACCGTCGCGAGTGTAACAACGTCGCTAGCACGACGACTGCTACCAGTAGTACTACTAGTACTACTACCACTACTACTACTACTGCTACTACTAGTGCTACTGCTACTACTACTACTACTACTGCCGCGAGCGCTCGCTACAGCAGGAGGGTGATAAGACCAACCGGCTGCGGCGGTGGTCTCATGTTCAGTAGCAAGAGCAGGCACTGACGCTAAACGAACGCTGTTCCGCGTAGTCTTCTTGTTCTTGAACGCCGCTAGCTGTTGTCTTTTGCTCATGGTGGTGACTGTAGAGAGCAGCAAAAAAGAATGAGTGAGTGAATGGAGGTTTCCAAGCCCCTTATATACGCCTTCTCGCTTCTAGAGCTAAGCTACTTACCGACCCTGTTCAGCTGCCGCCGGCTGGCCGGCGGCCATTCACAAAGAGAAACAAAAAGACATAAGGCATGACGTTTTCAGCTGGATCCCTTTCCCCCCCCTCTTTTGAGAGATCGACTGTGATGATGAGCTAAGCCGCTTACCACCCTGTTCAGCAATTCAACGCGCATTAGCTGTATAAAGGGTTAAGCGGTTGCTGCCTGCCGTCGACTGACCGGCGGCGGCCATTCACAAAGACATAAGGTATGACGTTTTCAGCTGGATCCCTTTTGAGGGATCCACTGTGGTGAGCTAAGCCGCTTACCACCCTGTTCAGCCATTCAGCGCGCGTTAGCTGTATAAAGGATTAACGGTAACGGTGATGAGCTTACAGTGTGTATACAAAAAAAAACTACAGGAGGCGTGTGGCGTGAAGCAGGACCCCCCTAAGACGAACGTGTCTGTCTGTGAGTAGAGGCGTGTGCATGTGGTGAGCGACTTAAGTGTAAGACGAAAATCGCCACCTCCTGCCGTGGTGAGTAGACCGGGCCGGCCAGGCGGGCGGGCGGCCGGCTAGTTCAATGGGGAGGGGTGACAGCTGCCTAAGGCTGTGCATGAAAAAAAATCCGATTTTCACCTGACCTCTGACGTTTGTTACAATGAATGTCAGAGGGAGGGAGACGTCCTCGGGTAGGGGGTAGGAGGTATTAAGGCTATGAGTGAGGAAAAAACACCGTTTTCAGCTGGTCTCCACGGATAGCGATGCCACACCCCCTCGTCATCTAAGCTCTTAAGGAGCGGAGCGGCTGAAAAAGCGTCATGCGGACAGGGCGCTAGACAGCTGGAGCGCTGTTGGAAATGGGATTAAACTCCCTCTGTATAAAAAGCTCTCATTTCTGTTGGAAAAAACATATCGCCTCTGACCCCAGTAACGGCTACTACCACCACCACCGCCACCACCACCACCGCCGCCACCGCCGCCGCCGCCGCCGCCGCCGCTGCCGCCGCCGCCAAGACGAGACGAGATGGCTCAAGCTATTCCACTTTCAAGCTCGCCTTCACCGCCCGGTGCGCCTGAAAAAAAGTTAATGCGGCTTGACGACGTGAGACGCGGCGCGAGGCAGCAGACCGATGATGGGGAGACCCGACAGGTAGGACAGCGGCGGTTAGCCTATAGCGACGCCTTGCTTCGTCAACTAGGTAAAGAGTTGAGCGGCTGTTGGAGAGAGTTGGGCAGTAGCTTAAAAGTCAGCGCCGCCCGTATGGATGCTCTAGTAGAGCGCAGTGTCAAGACACCGGAGGAGCTGTGTACGGCGATGTTCCGAGTGTGGTGGGGTGAAACCCCGCATCGTCATAGATGGGGCGAGCTCGGTCGCGTCTTCACCCGCATTAGACGCATGGAACTGTTGGCTCAGTGGATGGCCCTTCTCCACAGACAGGGGTTGGATTTCGAAAACCCCGACTCGCGCGCGATGCATAAGCACTTGGGCACCCTCGGCAGACGTCTGGGTAGCAGGTGGAAAGAGGTGGGGGACCATTTAAAATTGTCGCCTGAGAGGTTAGATAAGATCGCTGAAGAATGCGAATACGGAGGAAGTCCCGCTGAGTGGGCCTTCCGAGTGTTGAAAATGTGGCAAGATGAAGCTGACGGCGCCGGCGGTACGCCTTTTGAACTCCTTCGAGTGTTGACTGAGGACATGGGAAAGTTTGGCCTCGGCATCGCGATATTACTTGACTTTATCAAGCAAGAAACAACGAGAACGACGGACATGTGAATTGTTGTGTTTTATTTTCATACGTCTTCTTTATTAGTAAGTAAAAAAAAAAAAAAAAATATATATATATCATAACAATTAAGACGCGCGATCTCTTAAAGTGTCACTTCCTCCAGTCGCAGCTGATCGCCTCATCGCAGCACGTGATAAACAAAAAAAAAACACGAAGAGACACGCTTCTTCCTCTCGAGAGGAAGAAGCGTGTCTCTCGATTGAAAATCTTTTTCTTTCTTAAAAGAGACAAACGCGCCCCTTAGAGTGCCCCCCCCTAGAGTGCCCCCCTCCCCCCCCCTGCCCCCCTCCCCCACTCGCCCCATGCATCCTAAAAGCGCCCCCCTCCCCATGCATGTTAAAAGGGCCCCCCTCCCCCCCCTCCCCTCCCCTCCTTCCCCTCCTTCCCCCTTATACACTCTAAAGAACGCTTCTAACTAGTTCAATAAGTCACTTCCAGTCGCTCGTAAAACAATAAAAAATGAAAAAAAAACTTATATCGTGGTGTTTTTTATTAGTTTACCAAAAAAAAATAAGAGACTCGCCTCCTCCTCCAAAAAAAAAAGATATCACATTTTAAAGCCCGTGACCCCTTAAAGACGCTCATCTCTTCATTAAGTCGCGTGACGTCACTTCTTCTTCTTCTTCTTCTTCTTCTTCTTCTTCTTCTTCTTCTTCCGGTCACGTGATCAATCAGGTCACTTCCGGTCACGTGATCCTCAATGAGGTCACTTCCGGTTGGCCATTAGGTCATGTGACGTCACTTCCGGTCCCCTAAGTAGGTCAGTAGGTTACCCAGAATGCACCATCCCCTAAGTAGGTCACTTCCAGTCACCCAATGGAGGCCTCTGATTGGCTGCAGGGTTACCCAGAATGCACCGCTAATCCCCTAAGTAGGTCACTTCCGGTCATGTGACCCAATGGCGGCCTCTGATTGGCTAACTAGGTCACGTGACGTCACCACTAATCCCCTAAGTAGGTCACTTCCGGTCACGTGACCAAATGGAGGCCTCTGATTGGCTGCATGTCGATTGAGTAATAAACAGTACTTAACTATAGTCCCGTTCCGATACATACTATACTACTTTGGAGCTGTGTCACTGGAGGCTGTAGAGGGTGGAGATTGTGTGCTGGGGGAGATCTGGAGCAGCCAAGGGGGAGTGGACACTACAACTACACATCACTAGGTCATTGATCTGGTAATCTAAAAAAGAATCTTAGAGATGGTTGGTTGGTGAAGATGCAATCAAATATATTGATATTTAGGTGATATTTAGGTGTAAGACTATGATTGCATGAAATCCCACACAATAACAACCAATTGTATGGAAATATTCAATTACATTTAAAAATTACTTTAATTTGATTCATGAGAGTCATGTCAGGTTACATGGCTGATACACAACTATGGCAGCAGTAGCTGTAGTCAAACAAAGTTTCATGACGAATGATATGGGACCCTGATTGGTCCGTGGGGATAACGCTGAGTAAAATGAATTCTAATCTGGATGGTGCAGTGTAATTAGATATGGAAATCAGTTCTGTTCCTGCTGGAACTAGAGATGATAGAGAGGTTCTCACCAGAACTGTCTCAGTGAGGCCCGTAGGGACTGAGGCCTGACATGGTCTGATGCTCTGTAGCTGGGATAAGTTGTACAAATGAAGACAATGTTCCCATGAAGAACCTTACTGGGTTATTGCGTGCCGCTAGTGCTGTCTTGTTAATGCGAATTAATGCAAAATGAATCTAATTAAAGATAAGGCATAGAATAACTCTATAACCACTGCAAACTACAGGTTTGAATTTCTGGGGTGAAAAGTGGCTAGTCTGAATAAAATGAAGACGACACATAGTGAAGATACATAAAGAAAAACACTGCTGCTACAGCTTGCCCTACTACCCTTCAACACTACTGCCATTTTTAATTTGCTTCCCTCGTCATTTCCCATTGCTCTATTACAATTCAGTTAGACTCTTCAGTACAACTGTTGTGCTGATGAAGAACTAAAGTTCATTAAAAAGTTTCAATGTGTGTGAAAATCTCTAGTTCTGATCTGGTGAGGTCCGTGATGAAATATACAAGCCTGCCTTAGAGTTCCTCTGTAAGCTACACTTAGTGAAGCGATGGAAACCTGCAGACTCATTGTATAGCGGTGTTAGGGGGAGGTTACTGACACCATAGCATGACTGCAGTAACTGTTACTGCAGACTCATTGTATAGCGGTGTTAGGGGGAGGTTACTGACACCATAGCAGGACTACAGTAACTGTTACTGCAGACTCATTGTATAGCGGTGTTAGGGGGAGGTTACTGACACCATAGCATGACTGCAGTAACTGTTACTGCAGACTCATTGTATAGCGGTGTTAGGGGGAGGTTACTGACACCATAGCAGGACTACAGTAACTGTTACTGCAGACTCATTGTATATCGGTGTTAGGGGGAGGTTACTGACACCATAGCAGGACTACAGTAACTGTTACTGCAGACTCATTGTATAGCGGTGTTAGGGGGAGGTTACTGACACCATTGTATAGCGGTGTTAGGGGGAGGTTACTGACACCATAGCAGGACTACAGTAACTGTTACTGCAGACTCATTGTATAGCGGTGTTAGGGTTAGGTTACTGACACCATTGTATATCGGTGTTAGGGTGAGGCTACTGACACCATAGCATGACTACAGTAACTGTTACTGCAGACTCATTGTATAGCGGTGTTAGGGTGAGGTTACTGACACCATAGCATGACTACAGTAACTGTTACTGACACCATTGTACAGCGGTGTTAGGGGGAGGTTACTGACACCATAGCATGACTACAGTAACTGTTACTGCAGACTCATTGTATAGCGGTGTTAGGGTGAGGTTACTGACACCATAGCATGACTACAGTAACTGTTACTGACACCATTGTACAGCGGTGTTAGGGCGAGGTTACTGACACCATTGTATAGCGGTGTTAGGGGGAGGTTACTGACACCATTGTATAGCGGTGTTAGGGGGAGGTTACTGACACCATAGCATGACTACAGTAACTGTTACTGCAGACTCATTGTATAGCGGTGTTAGGGTGAGGTTACTGACACCATAGCATGACTACAGTAACTGTTACTGCAGACTCATTGTATAGCAGTGTTAGCGGGAGGTTACTGACACCATTGTATAGCGGTGTTAGGGGGAGGTTACTGACACCATAGCATGACTACAGTAACTGTTACTGCAGACTCATTGTATAGCAGTGTTAGCGGGAGGTTACTGACACCATTGTATAGCGGTGTTAGGGGGAGGTTACTGACACCATAGCATGACTGCAGTAACTGTTACTGCAGACTCATTGTATAGCGGTGTTAGGGTGAGGTTACTGACACCATAGCATGACTACAGTAACTGTTACTGCAGACTCATTGTGTAGCGGTGTTAGGGGGAGGTTACTGACACCATAGCATGACTACAGTAACTGTTACTGCAGACTCATTGTATAGCGGTGTTAGGGGGAGGTTACTGACACCATAGCAGGACTACAGTAACTGTTACTGCAGACTCATTGTATAGCGGTGTTAGGGGGAGGTTACTGACACCATTGTATAGCGGTGTTAGGGTTAGGTTACTGACACCATTGTATAGCGGTGTTAGGGGGAGGTTACTGACACCATAGCCTGACTGCAGTAACTGTTACTGCAGACTCATTGTATAGCGGTGTTAGGGTGAGGTTATATAACACACAGCTCAAGGTGGGGCCTCACACCATGAATGGGGTGGACAGGTCAGACATATGTGAGATGGGGCAGAGTTAGAGACCTAGTATGTGGATGGGGCAGGGTGAGATGTGTGGATGGAGGCTGGACATGACACAGTGGGAGGAGGTGGGGGATGGACATGTGGATGGGGCAGGGTGAGGTGTGTGGATGGAGGCTAGACATGACACAGTGGGAGGAGGTGGGGGATGGACATGTGGATGGGGCAGGGTGAGATGTGGGGATGGAGGCTGGACATGACACAGTGGGAGGAGGTGGGGGATGGACATGTGGATGGGGCAGGGTGAGATGTGGGGATGGAGGCTGGACATGACACAGTGGGAGGAGGTGGGGGATGGACATGTGGATGGGGCAGGGTGAGATGTGGGGATGGAGGCTGGACATGACACAGTGGGAGGAGGTGGGGGATGGACATGTGGATGGGGCAGGGTGAGATGTGAGGATGGAGGCTAGACATGACACAGTGGGAGGAGGTGGGGGGTGGACATGTGGATGGGGCAGCGTGAGATGTGTGGATGGAGACATGACACAGTGGGAGGAGGTGGGGATGGACATGTGGATGGGGCAGCGTGAGATGTGTGGATGGAGACATGACACAGTGGGAGGAGGTGGGGGATGAAGGTGTTAACCCTTTATCCGTAGCAGGTTGATATAGTGACCATTTCCCAGGCAGTTAAAGGACCGACATATGACTTACCGGTACTGTACTAAAGCATCATGGCCGAAATAAACACAAGCCTTGAAGCACCCTAACATCCTAACAATGGGTGATGTTAAGTAAGTGCTGAGGCCATAGGAGGGGGGCCGGGACACTAGGAGCTGGCAGGGAAGACATGGCAGCAATTTCTCCTGTGGCCGCTCTTCTCTTTTCCCCTCTGACCGCCCAAAACTGTCAAAACCTCAACTGATGCTTATTAATACATGACTCATCTCTGGGCAGTAAACAGCAGAGATGGCTGCTGGACAACCTCTTTTCTTGATCTTATCAAGTGCCTCTTGTCCCTAAAACGTATAGCCATTACAGCATTAGTAATGGTAAAAGTCCCGCCAGGCTCATGCAAAGGCCTAATGGACATTAAAACTGTTAATGCCACATTAGGCAAAATATTCAAAAAAGGTGTGTTTCAGGTGAGGCCACTCAAAAATAAAAGTTGTTTCTCATCACCAAGCAGTGAAAAATATGACGAGGGTGTTTTTTATTTAAACTTCTTTTTCTTTACTTGTGGCAAAATACATAGGACTTTTCGCGATCATAATCGCATGTTTATATATAATGCAATCTTAGCTGACTGCCGTACTGACAGTATAAGCTTTAATTTGATACCAAATTTGCCAATATTCTTTCTAATTTTAACATATCTTTCATCAAAAATGTAAAAAAAAAAGAAAAAAAATGTTTTCCCCAAATCATGATTTTTGTGATGCGTGCAGTAATTTTTTAAATGGCCTTACAACAAGTCAATTTTTGGGTACTTTTCAGGCCAAAGTTAAAAAAAGAATTTAAAAGGCCTACCTTACCCAGATTTTTAGAAAATGGAACCTGAAACACACCTTTTTTTTTTTAGCCTTATCTGAAAGTAATTTCTGAATTGCCTTAAAAAGATGTATACTTCATCTTTACTTGACAAGATAAAAGGTCCTGAGGGGATCAACCCATGCCAAACATACACTGCCTGAGCATCCTGAAGCCCTTAGAGGGTTTACGTCCTGTATGTGAGTAGAGTCTACAGAACTGACAGGTAATGTGGATGAAGCCGTGACGTGGTAGCTGTAATCACGTCATTATAGACTTTATATAGACACTGAGCCCCTCCCTCCCTCCCTCTAAGTGTCTAAGCTGTAATTACTCTGCCCGAGGTAAGCCTCTTACACCAATATCAACACAATCCTGAAATACATCTGAGAGAAATAGGTTAATCCTTAAATCCAGACTGTGACTAGTTTCTGACCCATGAGCACATATACCCCATCCCCACGCGGGAAATACAGCAGAGACGGTATCAATGGGCATTGGCATTTGTCTATTCATATAACGGCTCAATGTGTATTAGAACTGTTAATACCAGATTATTAGAAAGTTGTTTCTTAAAAAGACTGGGACTTTATTTCTCCTCAAGAAGATGACATTTCCAGAGTGAATTTCACCCATTAAGGGCTTAGGTTGCTGTGATGACATAGATCTGTGTTTAAGTTGTCATGGTGCATGATGTCGCCCATCTAAATACCAGACCTGGGTGCCAAGATGCAGGCCTTTAGAGCTGGGCACCAAGATGCAGGGTTATAACAGGACAGTGCCGCGCTGTTATTGCTTTACACATGGTCAATTGTCAAACAAGGTCAGCCAAGGTTAGCCAAGTCAGCCAAGGTCAGCCAAGGTCAGCCAAGGTCAGCCAAGGTCAAACAAGGTCAGCCAAGGTCAGCCAAGGTCAGTCAAGGTCAGCCAAGGTCAGCCAAGGTCAGCCAAGGTCAGCCAAGGTCAGCCAAGGTCAGCCAAGGTCAGCCAAGGTCAGCCAAGGTCAGGCTGGGTGTCTGAGATAGGTGACAGATGTGTGGCTCTCACAGGGTATGTAGGCCTCTACGCCGCAGCCCACACGAGGCAGGAAGATTGAATATCACTGCATCATACACCGTGGTACAAGCAGCCCTGAGTGTGCTACATCGATGCATCATGTACCAACAACATGCAGAATCAGTATGATGCATGAATGCAGCTCTGGGGAAACACTCACCAGGGCTGCATTCATGCATCATGTACCAACAACATGCAAAATCAGTATGATGCATGAATGCAGCTCTGGGGAAACACTCACCAGGGCTGCATTCATGCATCATGTACCAACAACATGCAGAATCAGTATGATGCATGAATGCTGCTCTGGGGAAACACTCACCAGGGCTGCATCTACACTAGGTATGATTTCACATTAAACTCTATAATATCGGCCAGTCATCAAGTATGAGACCAAGTTCCCCATTCGCTAAATAATACTCCTACAAACAAGCTGTTGAGACTGGCATGTAGCCCAGGGCATGGGGAATGCTGCCAACATATTGGGATTCAAGATGACCACATTCCCCTTATGGGGAGACTGAAAACAGGTGAGAACGGTGAGGAAAAACAGCAAGCTTTTTTACTTTTTAACCAAATTTGTGGTGAATTTCCTCGGTAGAATCGTTAATAATGATCACATTGACAAGCCATGAGTACTGGCATGTGGCCAAGAGCCCTGTCAACAAGCCTAGATAGTTATGGGTGAGTTGTGACTAATACCCTAGCTGCAGCAACAATAATGCGGATAGATGGCTGGTCAGCGAAAGATCAGATTATTAACTCATGAGGAATTCGCTGTGTTTTCAATCATGCGTTAAAGTGGATCTACCCATAACTTTTCAATGAAACATGAATGGTGTGTCTTACTTTGCCATGTGAAGCTATATTCTAAAAACCAAGAGGGTAGATGCATGCGTTCACACTTAAATACTAGCTACACTAGGTATGATTTCACATTAAACTCTACAATATCGGCCAGTCATCAAATAGGAGACCAAGTTCCCCATTTGCTAAATAAAAGTTCTACAAACAAGCTGTTGAGACCAGCATGTAGCTCAGAGTATGGGAAATGCTGCCAACATATGGGGATTCAAGATGACCACATTCCCCTTGTGGGGAGACTGAAAACAGTGGAGAACGGTGAGGAAAAAATGGCAAGCTTTTTTACTTTTAAACCGAATTAGTGGCGAATTTCCTCGGTAGAATCTTTAATAATGATCACATTGACCAGCCATGAGTACTGGCATGTGGCCAAGAGCCCTGTCAACAAGCCTAGATGGTTATGGGTGAGCTGTGTCTAATACACTAGTTGCAGCAACCATAATGCGGATCAATGGCTGGTTAGCGAAATATCAGTTTGTCAACTAACAAGGAATTCGCTGTGTTTTCAATCATGCATAAAAGTGGATCTACCCATAACTTTTCAATGAAACATAAATGGTGTGTTTGTCTTTGCCATGTGAAGCTATACTCTGAAAACCAAGAAGGGAGATGCATGCGTTCACACTTAAATACTAGCTACACTAGGTATGATTTCACATTAAACTCTACAATATCGGCCAGTCATCAAATAGGAGACCAAGTTCCCCATTTGCTAAATAAAAGTTCTACAAACAAGCTGTTGAGATTAGAGACTGAAAACAGGGGAGAACGGTGAGGAAAAAATGGCAAGCTTTTTTACTTTTAAACCGAATAAGGGGCGAATTTCCTCGGTAGAATCGTTGATAATGATCACATTGACCAGCCATGAGTACTGGCATGTGGCCAAGAGCCCTGTCAACAAGCCTAGATGGTAATGGGTGAGCTGTGACTAATACCCTAGTTGCAGCAACCATAATGCGGACAATGGCTGGTCAGCGAAAGATCAGATTGTTGACCCACGAGGACTTCGCTGTGTTTTCAATCATGCATAAAAGTGGATCTACCCATAACTTTTCAATGAAACATGAATGGTGTGACCCCCTCTGCCCTGTGAAGCTATATTCCAAAAACCAAGAAGGTAGATGCATGCGTTCACACTCAAATACTAGCTACACTAGGTATGATTTCACATTAAACTCTATAATATCGGCCAGTCATCAAGTAGGAGACCAAGTTCCCCATTCGCTAAATAATACTCCTACAAATAAGCTGTTGAGAGTGGCATGTAGCCAGAGCATGGGAAATGCTGCCAACATATGGGGATTCAAATTGACCACATTCCCCTTGTGGGGAGACTGAGAAAAGGGGAGAACGGTGAGGAAAAACGGCAAGCTTTTTTACTTTTAAACCAAGTTTGTGGCAAATTTCCTCGGTAGAATCGTTAATAATGATCACATTGACCAGCCATGAGTACTGGCATGTGGCCAAGAGCCCTGTCAACAAGCCTAGATGGTTATGGGTGAGCTGTGAATAATACACTTGTTGCAGCAACCATAATGTGGATCAAGACCAGGACCTTTGCTTCTGACATGAACTGGAGGCTCAACCAAATGTCTACCGCCCTTGAATGTGTCGATAATATAACTTCTGGTGTTACCTCCTACCTTGATGTGAACCACCCAATTCGAACTTTCAAGGTCACTGTTAATGGCCCTGCAGGAGGTTGACAGGCTGCTAGCCCGGAAAGGAAGGGCTCTCAAGCGTTCAAGAAAGGTAGTTCGTGGTGTACCCAACTTATATATCGACACTGTTAGATCCCTTGATAAACATATTAGTCTCTTGCTGATTACGAACTGTAAGAACAATATCAAGGACAAACTGAACAGATTTGGTGATGACCCTAAAAGATTCTGGGCCCCATAAACAAATAATTATGTGTTTAGTAGATGAGAATGATGTGTCTTTAGCAGACGACCATATGTCCCTGTCGTACAGCCCCTGCTGCTGTTCTAGTTCCCCCCCCCTGTGGCTGCTGTTCTAGTAAGCCCCCCCCTGTGGCTGCTGTTCTAGTTACCCCCCCCCTGGGTTCCCATGGTGTAAGTGGTCCCTGTGTACAGCCCCTGCTGCTGTTCTAGTTACCACCCCCCCCCTGTGGCTGCTGTTCTAGTTACCACCCCCCTGTAGCTGCTGTTCTAGTTAACCCCCCCCCCCCCCGCTGTGGCTGCTATTCTAGTAAGCCCCCCGCTGTGGCTGCTGTTCTAGTAAGCCCCCCCTGTGGCTGCTGTTCTAGTTACCCCCCCCCCCCCTTCGGCTGCTGTTCTAGTTAGCCCCCCCCCCTTCGGCTGCTGTTCTAGTTACCCCCCCCCCTGTGGCTGCTGTTCTAGTTACCCCCCCCCCACCTGTGGCTGCTGTTCTAGTTACCACCCCCCCCCCCTGTGGCTGCTGTTCTAGTTACCCCCCCCCTGTGGCTGCTGTTCTAGTTACCCCCCCCCCTGTGGCTGCTGTTCTAGTTACCACCCCCCCCCTGTGGCTGCTGTTCTAGTTACCCCCCCCTGTGGCTGCTGTTCTAGTTACCCCCCCCCCCCACCTGTGGCTGCTGTTCTAGTTACCCCCCCCCCTGTGGCTGCTGTTCTAGTTACCCCCCCCCCCTGTGGCTGCTGTTCTAGTAAGCCCCCCCCCC
>OX381706.1:91462509-91840449 GCA_947462335.1 Harmothoe impar
ACACTAGGTATGATTTCACATTAAACTCTCTAATATCGGCCAGTCATCACGTATGAGACCAAGTTCCCCATTCGCTAAATACTACTCCTACAAACAAGCTGTTGAGACTGGCATGTAGCCCAGAGCATGGGGAATGCTGCCAACATATGGGGATTCAAGATGACCACATATCCCTTGTTGGGAGACTGAGAACAGGTGAGAACGCTGAGGAAAAACAGCAAGCTTTTTTACTTTTAAACCATGTGAAGCTATATTCAAAAAATCAAGAAGATATATGCATGCGCTCACACTAAAATAACAGCCCTATGAGCATGACTTTAAATTGACGCACTAAATTTCTGGCCAAACACCAAGCATGCAACCAACATCCTCATGCACTTAAGATATATCTACCCATAACTTTAGAATGCATAATGAATGGTGTGTTGCTATTTGCCATGTGAAGCTATATTCCAAAAATCAAGCATAAATATATGCATGCATTCACACTACATTTCCAACCCAACTAGCATGACTCTAAATTGACGGGCTTGAATTTTGGTCAAACACCAAGCATGCAACCAAGTTCCCCATTCGCTGAAAATTGTGATAAAAATCTATCTGTCAGGACTGGCTGGTAGCCCAGAGCATGGGGAATGCAGCTAAAATATGGGTCTTGATGATAAACCCAGTCCCTTGGCTTGGAAACTAGAAACAGGAGATATTTGTGGGGAAAATCAGACACCTCTTTTACTTTTAAACCAAATTGGTTGTGAGTTTCTTTGGTAGAATCCTTAATAATGATCACTTTGACTTACCATGTATACTGGCATGTGACCAAGACCTCTGGCTACAAGGCTAGATGGTGATGGGTGAGCTGTGACTGATTCCCTAGCTGCAGCAACCATAATGCCCATTGACGGCGGGCCAGCAAAAGATCAACATGTAAATTCGAGAGGGATTGTCAACTCTCGAGGAATTAGCTGTGTTTTCAATCATGTGTAAAAGTGGATCTACCCATAACTTTTCAATGAAACATGAATTGGGTGTCTCCCTCTGCCATGTGAAGCTACATTCCAAAAACCAAGAAGGTAGATGCATGCGTTCACACTAAAATACTAGCTACACTAGGGATGATTTCACATTTAACTCTATAATATCGGCCAGTCATCAAATAGGAGACCAAGTTCCCCATTTGCTAAATAATACTCCTACAAACAAGCTGTTGAGACTGGCATGTAACCCGGAGCATGGGGAATGCTGCCAACATATGGGGATTCAAGATGACCACATTCCCCTTATGGGGAGACAGAGAACAGGTGAGATCGCTGAGGAAAAAGGCAAGTTTTTTTTACTTTTAAACCGAAATAGTGGCTAATTTCCTCGTTATAATCGTTAATAATGATCACATTGACCAGCCATGAGTACTGGCATGTGGCCAAGAGCCCTGTCAACAAGCCTAGATGGTTATGGGTGAGCTGTGACTAATACCCTAGTTGCAGCAACCATAATGCGGATCAATGGCTGGTCAGCAAAAGATCAGATTATTAACTCATGAGGAATTAGCTGTGTTTTCAATCATGCGTAAAAGTGGATCTACCCATAACTTCTCAATGAAACATGAATGGTATGTCTTTCTTTGCCATGTGAAGCTATATCCCAAAAACCAAGATGGTAGATGCATGCGTTCACACTTAAATACTAGCTACACTAGGTATGATTTCACATTAAACTCTCTAATATCGGCCAGTCCTCACGTATGAGACCAAGTTTCCCATTCGCTAAATAATACTCCTACAAACAAGCTGTTGAGACTGGCATGTAGCCCAGAGCATGGGAAGTGCTGCCAACATATGGGGATTCTAGATGACCACATTCCCCTTGACGGGAGACTGAGAACAGGTGAGAATGGTGAGGAAAAACGGCAAGCTTTTTTACTTTTAAACTGAGTTCGTGGCGAATTTCCTCAATAGAATCGTTAATAATGATCACATTGACCAGCCATGAGTACTGGCATGTGGCCAAGAGCCCTGTCAACAAGCCTAGATAGTTATGGGTGAGCTGTGACTAATACCCTAGTTGCAGCAACTATAATGCGGGTCGATGGCTGGTCAGCAAAAGATCAGATTGTCAACTCTCGAGGAATTAGCTGTGTTTTCAATCATGCGTAAAAGTGGATCTACCCATAACTTTTCAATGAAACATGAATTGGGTGTCTCCCTTTGCCATGTGAAGCTACATTCCAAAAACCAAGAAGGTAGATGCATGCGTTCACACTAAAATACTAGCTACACTAGGTATGATTTCACATTAAACTCTTTAATATCGGCCAGTCATCAAATAGAACAAGTTCCCCATTCGCTAAATAATACTCCTACAAACAAGCTGTTGAGACTGGCATGTAGCCCAGAGCATGGGAAATGCTGCCAACATATGGGGATTCAAGATGACCACATATCCCTTGTGGGGAGACTGAGAACAGTTGAGAACGGTGAGGAAAAACGGCAAGCTTTTTTACTTTTAAACCAAAATAGTGGCAAATTTCCTCAGTAGAATCGTCAATAATAATCACATCGACCAGCCAAGAGAACTGGCATGTGGCCAAGAGCCCTGTTAACAAGCCTAGATGGTTATGGGTGAGCTGTGACTAATACCCTAGATGCAGCAACCATAATGCAGATCAATGGTTGGTCAGCAAAAGAACAGATTGTTGACTCACGAGGAATTTGCTGTGTTTTCAATCATGCATAAAAGTGGATCTACACATTAAACTCTCTAATATCGGCCAGTCATCACGTATGAGACCAAGTTCCCCATTCGCTAAATACTACTCCTACAAACAAGCTGTTGAGACTGGCATGTAGCCCAGAGCATGGGAAGTGCTGCAAACATATGGGGATTCAAGATGACCACATATCCCTTGTGGGGAGACTGAGAACAGGTGAGAATGGTGAGGAAAAACGGCAAGCTTTTTTACTTTTAAACTGAGTTCGTGGCGAATTTCCTCGGTAGAATCTTTAATAATGATCACATTGACCAGCCATGAGTACTGGCATGTGGCCAAGAGCCCTGTCAACAAGCCTAGATGGTTATGGGTGAGCTGTGACTAATACCCTAGATGCAGCAACCATAATGCAGATCAATGGTTGGTCAGCAAAAGAACAGATTGTTGACTCACGAGGAATTTGCTGTGTTTTCAATCATGCATAAAAGTGGATCTACACATACCTTCTCAATGAAACATGAATGGTGTGACCCCCTCTGCCATGTGAAGCTACATTCCAAAAACCAAGAAGGTAGATGCATGCGTTCACACTTAAATACTAGCTACACTAGGTATGATTTCACATTAAACTCTCTAATATCGGCCAGTCATCAAATAGAACAAGTTCCCCATTCGCTAAATAATACTCCTACAAACAAGCTGTTGAGACTGGCATGTAGCCCAGAGCATGGGAAATGCTGCCAACATATGGGGATTCAAGATGACCACGTTCCCCTTATGGGGAGACTGAGAACAGGTGAAATCTGTGAGGAAAAAGGCAAGTTTTTTTTACTTTTAAGCCAAAATAGTTGGGAATTTCCTCGTTATAATTGTTAATAATGATCCCATTGACAAGCCATGAGTACTGGCATGTGGCCAAGAGCCCTGTCAACAAGCCTAGATGGTTATGGGTGAGCTGTGACTAATACCCTAGTTGCAGCAACCATAATGCGGATCAATGGCTGGTCAGCAAAAGATCAGATTATTAACTCACAAGGAATTAGCTGTGTTTTCAATCATGCGTAAAAGTGGATCTACCCATAACTTCTCAATGAAACATGAATGGTATGTCTTTCTTTGCCATGTGAAGCTATATCCCAAAAACCAAGATGGTAGATGCATGCGTTCACACTTAAATACTAGCTACACTAGGTATGATTTCACATTAAACTCTCTAATATCGGCCAGTCATCACGTATGAGACCAAGTTCCCCATTCGCTAAATACTACTCCTACAAACAAGCTGTTGAGACTGGCATGTAGCCCAGAGCATGGGAAGTGCTGCAAACATATGGGGATTCAAGATGACCACATATCCCTTGTGGGGAGACTGAGAACAGGTGAGAATGGTGAGGAAAAACGGCAAGCTTTTTTACTTTTAAACTGAGTTCGTGGCGAATTTCCTCGGTAGAATCTTTAATAATGATCACATTGACCAGCCATGAGTACTGGCATGTGGCCAAGAGCCCTGTCAACAAGCCTAGATGGTTATGGGTGAGCTGTGACTAATACCCTAGTTGCAGCAACCATAATGCGGGTCGATGGCTGGTCAGCAAAAGATCAGATTGTCAACTCACGAGGAATTAGCTGTGTTTTCAATCATGCGTAAAAGTGGATCTACCCATAACTTTTCAATGAAACATGATTGGTGTGTCTCCCTCTGCCATGTGAAGCTATATTCCAAAAACCAAGAAGGTAGATGCATGCGTTCACACTTAAATACTAGCTACACTAGGTATGATTTCACATTAAACTCTATAATATCGGCCAGTCATCAAATAGGAGACCAAGTTCCCCATTTGCTAAATAATACTCCTACAAACAAGCTGTTGAGACTGGCATGTAGCCCAGAGCATGGGAAATGCTGCCAACATATGGGGATTCAAGATGACCACATATCCCTTGTGGGGAGACTGAGAACAGGTGAGAACGCTGAGGAAAAACAGCAAGCTTTGTTACTTTTAAACCATGTGAAGCTATATTCAAAAAATCAAGAAGATATATGCATGCACTCACACTAAAATAACAGCCCTATGAGCATGACTTTAAATTGACGCACTAAATTTCTGGCCAAACACCAAGCATGCAACCAACATCCTCATGCACTTAAGATAAATCTACCCATAACTTTAGAATGCATAATGAATGGTGTGTTGCTATCTGCCATGTGAAGCTATATTCCAAAAATCAAGCATAAATATATGCATGCATTCACACTACATTACCAACCCAACTAGCATGACTCTAAATTGACGGGCTTGAATTTTGGTCAAACACCAAGCATGCAACCAAGTTCCCCATTCGCTGAAAATTGTGATAAAAATCTATCTGTCAGGACTGGCTGGTAGCCCAGAGCATGGGGAATGCAGCTAAAATATGGGTCTTGATGATAAACCCAGTCCCTTGGCTTGGACTCTAGAAACAGGAGATATTTGTGGGGAAAATCAGACACCTCTTTTACTTTTAAACCAAATTGGTTGTGAGTTTCTTTGGTAGAATCCTTAATAATGATCACTTTGACTTACCATGTATACTGGCATGTGACCAAGACCTCTGGCTACAAGGCTAGATGGTAATGGGTGAGCTGTGACTGATTCCCTAGCTGCAGCAACCATAATGCCCATTGACGGCGGGCCAGCAAAAGATCAACATGTAAATTCGAGAGGGATTGTCAACTCTCGAGGAATTAGCTGTGTTTTCAATCATGTGTAAAAGTGGATCTACCCATAACTTTTCAATGAAACATGAATTGGGTGTCTCCCTCTGCCATGTGAAGCTACATTCCAAAAACCAAGAAGGTAGATGCATGCGTTCACACTAAAATACTAGCTACACTAGGGATGATTTCACATTTAACTCTATAATATCGGCCAGTCATCAAATAGGAGACCAAGTTCCCCATTTGCTAAATAATACTCCTACAAACAAGCTGTTGAGACTGGCATGTAACCCGGAGCATGGGGAATGCTGCCAACATATGGGGATTCAAGATGACCACATTCCCCTTATGGGGAGACAGAGAACAGGTGAGATCGCTGAGGAAAAAGGCAAGTTTTTTTACTTTTAAACCGAAATAGTGGCTAATTTCCTCGTTATAATCGTTAATAATGATCACATTGACCAGCCATGAGTACTGGCATGTGGCCAAGAGCCCTGTCAACAAGCCTAGATGGTTATGGGTGAGCTGTGACTAATACCCTAGTTGTAGCAACCATAATGCGGATCAATGGCTGGTCAGCAAAAGATCAGATTATTAACTCACGAGGAATTAGCTGTGTTTTCAATCATGCGTAAAGTGGATCTACCCATAACTTCTCAATGAAACATGAATGGTATGTCTTTCTTTGCCATGTGAAGCTATATCCCAAAAACCAAGATGGTAGATGCATGCGTTCACACTTAAATACTAGCTACACTAGGTATGATTTCACATTAAACTCTCTAATATCGGCCAGTCATCACGTATGAGACCAAGTTCCCCATTCGCTAAATACTACTCCTACAAACAAGCCGTTGAGACTGGCATGTAGCCCAGAGCATGGGAAGTGCTGCCAACATATGGGGATTCTAGATGACCACATTCCCCTTGACGGGAGACTGAGAACAGGTGAGAACGGTGAGGAAAAACGGCAAGCTTTTTTACTTTTAAACCAAAATAGTGGCAAATTTCCTCAGTAGAATCGTCAATAATGATCACATCGACCAGCCAAGAGAACTGGCATGTGGCCAAGAGCCCTGTTAACAAGCCTAGATGGTTATGGGTGAGCTGTGACTAATACCCTAGTTGCAGCAACCATAATGCAGATCAATGGCTGGTCAGCAAAAGAACAGATTGTTGACTCACGAGGAATTTGCTGTGTTTTCAATCATGCATAAAAGTGGATCTACCCATAACTTTTCAATGAAACATGAATGGTGTGACCCCCTCTGCCATGTGAAGCTACATTCCAAAAACCAAGAAGGTAGATGCATGCGTTCACACTTAAATACTAGCTACACTTGGTATGATTTCACATTAAACTCTCTAATATCGGCCAGTCATCAAATAGAACAAGTTCCCCATTCGCTAAATACTACTCCTACAAACAAGCTGTTGAGACTGGCATGTAGCCCAGAGCATGGGAAATGCTGCCAACATATGGGGATTCAAGATGACCACGTTCCCCTTATGGGGAGACTGAGAACAGGTGAAATCTGTGAGGAAAAAGGCAAGTTTTTTTACTTTTAAGCCAAAATAGTTGGGAATTTCCTCGTTATAATTGTTAATAATGATCCCATTGACAAGCCATGAGTACTGGCATGTGGCCAAGAGCCCTGTCAACAAGCCTAGATGGTTATGGGTAAGCTGTGACTAATACACTAGTTGCAGCAACCATAATGCGGGTCGATGGCTGGTCAGCGAAAGATCAGATTGTTAACTCACGAGGAATTCGCTGTGTTTTCAATCATGCATAAAAGTTGATCTACCCATAACTTTTGACTAGAAACATGAATGGTGTGACCCCCTCTGCCCTGTGAAGCTATATTCCAAAAACCAAGAAGGTAGATGCATGCGTTCACACTTAAATACTAGCTACACTAGGTATGATTTCACATTAAACTCTATAATATCGGCCAGTCATCAAATAGGAGACCAAGTTCCCCATTTGCTAAATACTACTCCTACAAACAAGCTGTTGAGACTGGCATGTAGCCCAGAGCATGGGAAGTGCTGCAAACATATGGGGATTCAAGATGACCACATATCCCTTGTGGGGAGACTGAGAACAGGTGAGAATGGTGAGGAAAAACGGCAAGCTTTTTTACTTTTAAACTGAGTTCGTGGCGAATTTCCTCGGTAGAATCTTTAATAATGATCACATTGACCAGCCATGAGTACTGGCATGTGGCCAAGAGCCCTGTCAACAAGCCTAGATGGTTATGGGTGAGCTGTGACTAATACCCTAGTTGCAGCAACCATAATGCGGGTCGATGGCTGGTCAGCAAAAGATCAGATTGTCAACTCACGAGGAATTAGCTGTGTTTTCAATCATGCGTAAAAGTGGATCTACCCATAACTTTTCAATGAAACATGATTGGTGTGTCTCCCTCTGCCATGTGAAGCTATATTCCAAAAACCAAGAAGGTAGATGCATGCGTTCACACTTAAATACTAGCTACACTAGGTATGATTTCACATTAAACTCTATAATATCGGCCAGTCATCAAATAGGAGACCAAGTTCCCCATTTGCTAAATAATACTCCTACAAACAAGCTGTTGAGACTGGCATGTAGCCCAGAGCATGGGAAATGCTGCCAACATATGGGGATTCAAGATGACCACATATCCCTTGTGGGGAGACTGAGAACAGGTGAGAACGCTGAGGAAAAACAGCAAGCTTTGTTACTTTTAAACCATGTGAAGCTATATTCAAAAAATCAAGAAGATATATGCATGCACTCACACTAAAATAACAGCCATATGAGCATGACTTTAAATTGACGCACTAAATTTCTGGCCAAACACCAAGCATGCAACCAACATCCTCATGCACTTAAGATAAATCTACCCATAACTTTAGAATGCATAATGAATGGTGTGTTGCTATCTGCCATGTGAAGCTATATTCCAAAAATCAAGCATAAATATATGCATGCATTCACACTACATTACCAACCCAACTAGCATGACTCTAAATTGACGGGCTTGAATTTTGGTCAAACACCAAGCATGCAACCAAGTTCCCCATTCGCTGAAAATTGTGATAAAAATCTATCTGTCAGGACTGGCTGGTAGCCCAGAGCATGGGGAATGCAGCTAAAATATGGGTCTTGATGATAAACCCAGTCCCTTGGCTTGGACTCTAGAAACAGGAGATATTTGTGGGGAAAATCAGACACCTCTTTTACTTTTAAACCAAATTGGTTGTGAGTTTCTTTGGTAGAATCCTTAATAATGATCACTTTGACTTACCATGTATACTGGCATGTGACCAAGACCTCTGGCTACAAGGCTAGATGGTAATGGGTGAGCTGTGACTGATTCCCTAGCTGCAGCAACCATAATGCCCATTGACGGCGGGCCAGCAAAAGATCAACATGTAAATTCGAGAGGGATTGTCAACTCTCGAGGAATTAGCTGTGTTTTCAATCATGTGTAAAAGTGGATCTACCCATAACTTTTCAATGAAACATGAATTGGGTGTCTCCCTCTGCCATGTGAAGCTACATTCCAAAAACCAAGAAGGTAGATGCATGCGTTCACACTAAAATACTAGCTACACTAGGGATGATTTCACATTTAACTCTATAATATCGGCCAGTCATCAAATAGGAGACCAAGTTCCCCATTTGCTAAATAATACTCCTACAAACAAGCTGTTGAGACTGGCATGTAACCCGGAGCATGGGGAATGCTGCCAACATATGGGGATTCAAGATGACCACATTCCCCTTATGGGGAGACAGAGAACAGGTGAGATCGCTGAGGAAAAAGGCAAGTTTTTTTACTTTTAAACCGAAATAGTGGCTAATTTCCTCGTTATAATCGTTAATAATGATCACATTGACCAGCCATGAGTACTGGCATGTGGCCAAGAGCCCTGTCAACAAGCCTAGATGGTTATGGGTGAGCTGTGACTAATACCCTAGTTGTAGCAACCATAATGCGGATCAATGGCTGGTCAGCAAAAGATCAGATTATTAACTCACGAGGAATTAGCTGTGTTTTCAATCATGCGTAAAGTGGATCTACCCATAACTTCTCAATGAAACATGAATGGTATGTCTTTCTTTGCCATGTGAAGCTATATCCCAAAAACCAAGATGGTAGATGCATGCGTTCACACTTAAATACTAGCTACACTAGGTATGATTTCACATTAAACTCTCTAATATCGGCCAGTCATCACGTATGAGACCAAGTTCCCCATTCGCTAAATACTACTCCTACAAACAAGCCGTTGAGACTGGCATGTAGCCCAGAGCATGGGAAGTGCTGCCAACATATGGGGATTCTAGATGACCACATTCCCCTTGACGGGAGACTGAGAACAGGTGAGAACGGTGAGGAAAAACGGCAAGCTTTTTTACTTTTAAACCAAAATAGTGGCAAATTTCCTCAGTAGAATCGTCAATAATGATCAAATCGACCAGCCAAGAGAACTGGCATGTGGCCAAGAGCCCTGTTAACAAGCCTAGATGGTTATGGGTGAGCTGTGACTAATACCCTAGTTGCAGCAACCATAATGCAGATCAATGGCTGGTCAGCAAAAGAACAGATTGTTGACTCACGAGGAATTTGCTGTGTTTTCAATCATGCATAAAAGTGGATCTACCCATAACTTTTCAATGAAACATGAATGGTGTGACCCCCTCTGCCATGTGAAGCTACATTCCAAAAACCAAGAAGGTAGATGCATGCGTTCACACTTAAATACTAGCTACACTAGGTATGATTTCACATTTAACTCTCTAATATCGGCCAGTCATCACGTATGAGACCAAGTTCCCCATTCGCTAAATACTACTCCTACAAACAAGCTGTTGAGACTGGCATGTAGCCCAGAGCATGGGAAGTGCTGCAAACATATGGGGATTCAAGATGACCACATATCCCTTGTGGGGAGACTGAGAACAGGTGAGAATGGTGAGGAAAAACGGCAAGCTTTTTTACTTTTAAACCAAAATAGTGGCAAATTTCCTCAGTAGAATCGTCAATAATAATCACATCGACCAGCCAAGAGAACTGGCATGTGGCCAAGAGCCCTGTTAACAAGCCTAGATGGTTATGGGTGAGCTGTGACTAATACCCTAGATGCAGCAACCATAATGCAGATCAATGGTTGGTCAGCAAAAGAACAGATTGTTGACTCACGAGGAATTTGCTGTGTTTTCAATCATGCATAAAAGTGGATCTACACATACCTTCTCAATGAAACATGAATGGTGTGACCCCCTCTGCCATGTGAAGCTACATTCCAAAAACCAAGAAGGTAGATGCATGCGTTCACACTTAAATACTAGCTACACTAGGTATGATTTCACATTAAACTCTCTAATATCGGCCAGTCATCAAATAGAACAAGTTCCCCATTCGCTAAATAATACTCCTACAAACAAGCTGTTGAGACTGGCATGTAGCCCAGAGCATGGGAAATGCTGCCAACATATGGGGATTCAAGATGACCACGTTCCCCTTATGGGGAGACTGAGAACAGGTGAAATCTGTGAGGAAAAAGGCAAGTTTTTTTTACTTTTAAGCCAAAATAGTTGGGAATTTCCTCGTTATAATTGTTAATAATGATCCCATTGACAAGCCATGAGTACTGGCATGTGGCCAAGAGCCCTGTCAACAAGCCTAGATGGTTATGGGTGAGCTGTGACTAATACCCTAGTTGCAGCAACCATAATGCGGATCAATGGCTGGTCAGCAAAAGATCAGATTATTAACTCACAAGGAATTAGCTGTGTTTTCAATCATGCGTAAAAGTGGATCTACCCATAACTTCTCAATGAAACATGAATGGTATGTCTTTCTTTGCCATGTGAAGCTATATCCCAAAAACCAAGATGGTAGATGCATGCGTTCACACTTAAATACTAGCTACACTAGGTATGATTTCACATTAAACTCTCTAATATCGGCCAGTCATCACGTATGAGACCAAGTTCCCCATTCGCTAAATACTACTCCTACAAACAAGCTGTTGAGACTGGCATGTAGCCCAGAGCATGGGAAATGCTGCCAACATATGGGGATTCAAGATGACCACATATCCCTTGTTGGGAGACTGAGAACAGGTGAGAACGCTGAGGAAAAACAGCAAGCTTTTTTACTTTTAAACCATGTGAAGCTATATTCAAAAAATCAAGAAGATATATGCATGCGCTCACACTAAAATAACAGCCCTATGAGCATGACTTTAAATTGACGCACTAAATTTCTGGCCAAACACCAAGCATGCAACCAACATCCTCATGCACTTAAGATATATCTACCCATAACTTTAGAATGCATAATGAATGGTGTGTTGCTATTTGCCATGTGAAGCTATATTCCAAAAATCAAGCATAAATATATGCATGCATTCACACTACATTTCCAACCCAACTAGCATGACTCTAAATTGACGGGCTTGAATTTTGGTCAAACACCAAGCATGCAACCAAGTTCCCCATTCGCTGAAAATTGTGATAAAAATCTATCTGTCAGGACTGGCTGGTAGCCCAGAGCATGGGGAATGCAGCTAAAATATGGGTCTTGATGATAAACCCAGTCCCTTGGCTTGGAAACTAGAAACAGGAGATATTTGTGGGGAAAATCAGACACCTCTTTTACTTTTAAACCAAATTGGTTGTGAGTTTCTTTGGTAGAATCCTTAATAATGATCACTTTGACTTACCATGTATACTGGCATGTGACCAAGACCTCTGGCTACAAGGCTAGATGGTGATGGGTGAGCTGTGACTGATTCCCTAGCTGCAGCAACCATAATGCCCATTGACGGCGGGCCAGCAAAAGATCAACATGTAAATTCGAGAGGGATTGTCAACTCTCGAGGAATTAGCTGTGTTTTCAATCATGTGTAAAAGTGGATCTACCCATAACTTTTCAATGAAACATGAATTGGGTGTCTCCCTCTGCCATGTGAAGCTACATTCCAAAAACCAAGAAGGTAGATGCATGCGTTCACACTAAAATACTAGCTACACTAGGGATGATTTCACATTTAACTCTATAATATCGGCCAGTCATCAAATAGGAGACCAAGTTCCCCATTTGCTAAATAATACTCCTACAAACAAGCTGTTGAGACTGGCATGTAACCCGGAGCATGGGGAATGCTGCCAACATATGGGGATTCAAGATGACCACATTCCCCTTATGGGGAGACAGAGAACAGGTGAGATCGCTGAGGAAAAAGGCAAGTTTTTTTTACTTTTAAACCGAAATAGTGGCTAATTTCCTCGTTATAATCGTTAATAATGATCACATTGACCAGCCATGAGTACTGGCATGTGGCCAAGAGCCCTGTCAACAAGCCTAGATGGTTATGGGTGAGCTGTGACTAATACCCTAGTTGCAGCAACCATAATGCGGATCAATGGCTGGTCAGCAAAAGATCAGATTATTAACTCATGAGGAATTAGCTGTGTTTTCAATCATGCGTAAAAGTGGATCTACCCATAACTTCTCAATGAAACATGAATGGTATGTCTTTCTTTGCCATGTGAAGCTATATCCCAAAAACCAAGATGGTAGATGCATGCGTTCACACTTAAATACTAGCTACACTAGGTATGATTTCACATTAAACTCTCTAATATCGGCCAGTCCTCACGTATGAGACCAAGTTTCCCATTCGCTAAATAATACTCCTACAAACAAGCTGTTGAGACTGGCATGTAGCCCAGAGCATGGGAAGTGCTGCCAACATATGGGGATTCTAGATGACCACATTCCCCTTGACGGGAGACTGAGAACAGGTGAGAATGGTGAGGAAAAACGGCAAGCTTTTTTACTTTTAAACTGAGTTCGTGGCGAATTTCCTCAATAGAATCGTTAATAATGATCACATTGACCAGCCATGAGTACTGGCATGTGGCCAAGAGCCCTGTCAACAAGCCTAGATAGTTATGGGTGAGCTGTGACTAATACCCTAGTTGCAGCAACCATAATGCGGGTCGATGGCTGGTCAGCAAAAGATCAGATTGTCAACTCTCGAGGAATTAGCTGTGTTTTCAATCATGCGTAAAAGTGGATCTACCCATAACTTTTCAATGAAACATGAATTGGGTGTCTCCCTTTGCCATGTGAAGCTACATTCCAAAAACCAAGAAGGTAGATGCATGCGTTCACACTAAAATACTAGCTACACTAGGTATGATTTCACATTAAACTCTTTAATATCGGCCAGTCATCAAATAGAACAAGTTCCCCATTCGCTAAATAATACTCCTACAAACAAGCTGTTGAGACTGGCATGTAGCCCAGAGCATGGGAAATGCTGCCAACATATGGGGATTCAAGATGACCACATATCCCTTGTGGGGAGACTGAGAACAGTTGAGAACGGTGAGGAAAAACGGCAAGCTTTTTTACTTTTAAACCAAAATAGTGGCAAATTTCCTCAGTAGAATCGTCAATAATAATCACATCGACCAGCCAAGAGAACTGGCATGTGGCCAAGAGCCCTGTTAACAAGCCTAGATGGTTATGGGTGAGCTGTGACTAATACCCTAGATGCAGCAACCATAATGCAGATCAATGGTTGGTCAGCAAAAGAACAGATTGTTGACTCACGAGGAATTTGCTGTGTTTTCAATCATGCATAAAAGTGGATCTACACATACCTTCTCAATGAAACATGAATGGTGTGACCCCCTCTGCCATGTGAAGCTACATTCCAAAAACCAAGAAGGTAGATGCATGCGTTCACACTTAAATACTAGCTACACTAGGTATGATTTCACATTAAACTCTCTAATATCGGCCAGTCATCAAATAGAACAAGTTCCCCATTCGCTAAATAATACTCCTACAAACAAGCTGTTGAGACTGGCATGTAGCCCAGAGCATGGGAAATGCTGCCAACATATGGGGATTCAAGATGACCACGTTCCCCTTATGGGGAGACTGAGAACAGGTGAAATCTGTGAGGAAAAAGGCAAGTTTTTTTTACTTTTAAGCCAAAATAGTTGGGAATTTCCTCGTTATAATTGTTAATAATGATCCCATTGACAAGCCATGAGTACTGGCATGTGGCCAAGAGCCCTGTCAACAAGCCTAGATGGTTATGGGTGAGCTGTGACTAATACCCTAGTTGCAGCAACCATAATGCAGATCAATGGCTGGTCAGCAAAAGATCAGATTATTAACTCACAAGGAATTAGCTGTGTTTTCAATCATGCGTAAAAGTGGATCTACCCATAACTTCTCAATGAAACATGAATGGTATGTCTTTCTTTGCCATGTGAAGCTATATCCCAAAAACCAAGAAGGTAGATGCATGCGTTCACACTTAAATACTAGCTACACTAGGTATGATTTCACATTAAACTCTCTAATATCGGCCAGTCATCACGTATGAGACCAAGTTCCCCATTCGCTAAATACTACTCCTACAAACAAGCTGTTGAGACTGGCATGTAGCCCAGAGCATGGGAAGTGCTGCAAACATATGGGGATTCAAGATGACCACATATCCCTTGTGGGGAGACTGAGAACAGGTGAGAATGGTGAGGAAAAACGGCAAGCTTTTTTACTTTTAAACTGAGTTCGTGGCGAATTTCCTCGGTAGAATCTTTAATAATGATCACATTGACCAGCCATGAGTACTAGCATGTGGCCAAGAGCCCTGTCAACAAGCCTAGATGGTTATGGGTGAGCTGTGACTAATACCCTAGTTGCAGCAACCATAATGCGGGTCGATGGCTGGTCAGCAAAAGATCAGATTGTCAACTCACGAGGAATTAGCTGTGTTTTCAATCATGCGTAAAAGTGGATCTACCCATAACTTTTCAATGAAACATGATTGGTGTGTCTCCCTCTGCCATGTGAAGCTATATTCCAAAAACCAAGAAGGTAGATGCATGCGTTCACACTTAAATACTAGCTACACTAGGTATGATTTCACATTAAACTCTATAATATCGGCCAGTCATCAAATAGGAGACCAAGTTCCCCATTTGCTAAATAATACTCCTACAAACAAGCTGTTGAGACTGGCATGTAGCCCAGAGCATGGGAAATGCTGCCAACATATGGGGATTCAAGATGACCACATATCCCTTGTGGGGAGACTGAGAACAGGTGAGAACGCTGAGGAAAAACAGCAAGCTTTGTTACTTTTAAACCATGTGAAGCTATATTCAAAAAATCAAGAAGATATATGCATGCACTCACACTAAAATAACAGCCCTATGAGCATGACTTTAAATTGACGCACTAAATTTCTGGCCAAACACCAAGCATGCAACCAACATCCTCATGCACTTAAGATAAATCTACCCATAACTTTAGAATGCATAATGAATGGTGTGTTGCTATCTGCCATGTGAAGCTATATTCCAAAAATCAAGCATAAATATATGCATGCATTCACACTACATTACCAACCCAACTAGCATGACTCTAAATTGACGGGCTTGAATTTTGGTCAAACACCAAGCATGCAACCAAGTTCCCCATTTGCTGAAAATAGTGATAAAAATCTATCTGTCAGGACTGGCTGGTAGCCCAGAGCATGGGGAATGCAGCTAAAATATGGGTCTTGATGATAAACCCAGTCCCTTGGCTTGGACTCTAGAAACAGGAGATATTTGTGGGGAAAATCAGACACCTCTTTTACTTTTAAACCAAATTGGTTGTGAGTTTCTTTGGTAGAATCCTTAATAATGATCACTTTGACTTACCATGTATACTGGCATGTGACCAAGACCTCTGGCTACAAGGCTAGATGGTAATGGGTGAGCTGTGACTGATTCCCTAGCTGCAGCAACCATAATGCCCATTGACGGCGGGCCAGCAAAAGATCAACATGTAAATTCGAGAGGGATTGTCAACTCTCGAGGAATTAGCTGTGTTTTCAATCATGTGTAAAAGTGGATCTACCCATAACTTTTCAATGAAACATGAATTGGGTGTCTCCCTCTGCCATGTGAAGCTACATTCCAAAAACCAAGAAGGTAGATGCATGCGTTCACACTAAAATACTAGCTACACTAGGGATGATTTCACATTTAACTCTATAATATCGGCCAGTCATCAAATAGGAGACCAAGTTCCCCATTTGCTAAATAATACTCCTACAAACAAGCTGTTGAGACTGGCATGTAACCCGGAGCATGGGGAATGCTGCCAACATATGGGGATTCAAGATGACCACATTCCCCTTATGGGGAGACAGAGAACAGGTGAGATCGCTGAGGAAAAAGGCAAGTTTTTTTTACTTTTAAACCGAAATAGTGGCTAATTTCCTCGTTATAATCGTTAATAATGATCACATTGACCAGCCATGAGTACTGGCATGTGGCCAAGAGCCCTGTCAACAAGCCTAGATGGTTATGGGTGAGCTGTGACTAATACCCTAGTTGCAGCAACCATAATGCGGATCAATGGCTGGTCAGCAAAAGATCAGATTATTAACTCATGAGGAATTAGCTGTGTTTTCAATCATGCGTAAAAGTGGATCTACCCATAACTTCTCAATGAAACATGAATGGTATGTCTTTCTTTGCCATGTGAAGCTATATCCCAAAAACCAAGATGGTAGATGCATGCGTTCACACTTAAATACTAGCTACACTAGGTATGATTTCACATTAAACTCTCTAATATCGGCCAGTCCTCACGTATGAGACCAAGTTTCCCATTCGCTAAATAATACTCCTACAAACAAGCTGTTGAGACTGGCATGTAGCCCAGAGCATGGGAAGTGCTGCCAACATATGGGGATTCTAGATGACCACATTCCCCTTGACGGGAGACTGAGAACAGGTGAGAATGGTGAGGAAAAACGGCAAGCTTTTTTACTTTTAAACTGAGTTCGTGGCGAATTTCCTCAATAGAATCGTTAATAATGATCACATTGACCAGCCATGAGTACTGGCATGTGGCCAAGAGCCCTGTCAACAAGCCTAGATAGTTATGGGTGAGCTGTGACTAATACCCTAGTTGCAGCAACCATAATGCGGGTCGATGGCTGGTCAGCAAAAGATCAGATTGTCAACTCTCGAGGAATTAGCTGTGTTTTCAATCATGCGTAAAAGTGGATCTACCCATAACTTTTCAATGAAACATGAATTGGGTGTCTCCCTTTGCCATGTGAAGCTACATTCCAAAAACCAAGAAGGTAGATGCATGCGTTCACACTAAAATACTAGCTACACTAGGTATGATTTCACATTAAACTCTTTAATATCGGCCAGTCATCAAATAGAACAAGTTCCCCATTCGCTAAATAATACTCCTACAAACAAGCTGTTGAGACTGGCATGTAGCCCAGAGCATGGGAAATGCTGCCAACATATGGGGATTCAAGATGACCACATATCCCTTGTGGGGAGACTGAGAACAGTTGAGAACGGTGAGGAAAAACGGCAAGCTTTTTTACTTTTAAACCAAAATAGTGGCAAATTTCCTCAGTAGAATCGTCAATAATAATCACATCGACCAGCCAAGAGAACTGGCATGTGGCCAAGAGCCCTGTTAACAAGCCTAGATGGTTATGGGTGAGCTGTGACTAATACCCTAGATGCAGCAACCATAATGCAGATCAATGGTTGGTCAGCAAAAGAACAGATTGTTGACTCACGAGGAATTTGCTGTGTTTTCAATCATGCATAAAAGTGGATCTACACATACCTTCTCAATGAAACATGAATGGTGTGACCCCCTCTGCCATGTGAAGCTACATTCCAAAAACCAAGAAGGTAGATGCATGCGTTCACACTTAAATACTAGCTACACTAGGTATGATTTCACATTAAACTCTCTAATATCGGCCAGTCATCAAATAGAACAAGTTCCCCATTCGCTAAATAATACTCCTACAAACAAGCTGTTGAGACTGGCATGTAGCCCAGAGCATGGGAAATGCTGCCAACATATGGGGATTCAAGATGACCACGTTCCCCTTATGGGGAGACTGAGAACAGGTGAAATCTGTGAGGAAAAAGGCAAGTTTTTTTTACTTTTAAGCCAAAATAGTTGGGAATTTCCTCGTTATAATTGTTAATAATGATCCCATTGACAAGCCATGAGTACTGGCATGTGGCCAAGAGCCCTGTCAACAAGCCTAGATGGTTATGGGTGAGCTGTGACTAATACCCTAGTTGCAGCAACCATAATGCAGATCAATGGCTGGTCAGCAAAAGATCAGATTATTAACTCACAAGGAATTAGCTGTGTTTTCAATCATGCGTAAAAGTGGATCTACCCATAACTTCTCAATGAAACATGAATGGTATGTCTTTCTTTGCCATGTGAAGCTATATCCCAAAAACCAAGAAGGTAGATGCATGCGTTCACACTTAAATACTAGCTACACTAGGTATGATTTCACATTAAACTCTCTAATATCGGCCAGTCATCACGTATGAGACCAAGTTCCCCATTCGCTAAATACTACTCCTACAAACAAGCTGTTGAGACTGGCATGTAGCCCAGAGCATGGGAAGTGCTGCAAACATATGGGGATTCAAGATGACCACATATCCCTTGTGGGGAGACTGAGAACAGGTGAGAATGGTGAGGAAAAACGGCAAGCTTTTTTACTTTTAAACTGAGTTCGTGGCGAATTTCCTCGGTAGAATCTTTAATAATGATCACATTGACCAGCCATGAGTACTAGCATGTGGCCAAGAGCCCTGTCAACAAGCCTAGATGGTTATGGGTGAGCTGTGACTAATACCCTAGTTGCAGCAACCATAATGCGGGTCGATGGCTGGTCAGCAAAAGATCAGATTGTCAACTCACGAGGAATTAGCTGTGTTTTCAATCATGCGTAAAAGTGGATCTACCCATAACTTTTCAATGAAACATGATTGGTGTGTCTCCCTCTGCCATGTGAAGCTATATTCCAAAAACCAAGAAGGTAGATGCATGCGTTCACACTTAAATACTAGCTACACTAGGTATGATTTCACATTAAACTCTATAATATCGGCCAGTCATCAAATAGGAGACCAAGTTCCCCATTTGCTAAATAATACTCCTACAAACAAGCTGTTGAGACTGGCATGTAGCCCAGAGCATGGGAAATGCTGCCAACATATGGGGATTCAAGATGACCACATATCCCTTGTGGGGAGACTGAGAACAGGTGAGAACGCTGAGGAAAAACAGCAAGCTTTGTTACTTTTAAACCATGTGAAGCTATATTCAAAAAATCAAGAAGATATATGCATGCACTCACACTAAAATAACAGCCCTATGAGCATGACTTTAAATTGACGCACTAAATTTCTGGCCAAACACCAAGCATGCAACCAACATCCTCATGCACTTAAGATAAATCTACCCATAACTTTAGAATGCATAATGAATGGTGTGTTGCTATCTGCCATGTGAAGCTATATTCCAAAAATCAAGCATAAATATATGCATGCATTCACACTACATTACCAACCCAACTAGCATGACTCTAAATTGACGGGCTTGAATTTTGGTCAAACACCAAGCATGCAACCAAGTTCCCCATTTGCTGAAAATAGTGATAAAAATCTATCTGTCAGGACTGGCTGGTAGCCCAGAGCATGGGGAATGCAGCTAAAATATGGGTCTTGATGATAAACCCAGTCCCTTGGCTTGGACTCTAGAAACAGGAGATATTTGTGGGGAAAATCAGACACCTCTTTTACTTTTAAACCAAATTGGTTGTGAGTTTCTTTGGTAGAATCCTTAATAATGATCACTTTGACTTACCATGTATACTGGCATGTGACCAAGACCTCTGGCTACAAGGCTAGATGGTAATGGGTGAGCTGTGACTGATTCCCTAGCTGCAGCAACCATAATGCCCATTGACGGCGGGCCAGCAAAAGATCAACATGTAAATTCGAGAGGGATTGTCAACTCTCGAGGAATTAGCTGTGTTTTCAATCATGTGTAAAAGTGGATCTACCCATAACTTTTCAATGAAACATGAATTGGGTGTCTCCCTCTGCCATGTGAAGCTACATTCCAAAAACCAAGAAGGTAGATGCATGCGTTCACACTAAAATACTAGCTACACTAGGGATGATTTCACATTTAACTCTATAATATCGGCCAGTCATCAAATAGGAGACCAAGTTCCCCATTTGCTAAATAATACTCCTACAAACAAGCTGTTGAGACTGGCATGTAACCCGGAGCATGGGGAATGCTGCCAACATATGGGGATTCAAGATGACCACATTCCCCTTATGGGGAGACAGAGAACAGGTGAGATCGCTGAGGAAAAAGGCAAGTTTTTTTACTTTTAAACCGAAATAGTGGCTAATTTCCTCGTTATAATCGTTAATAATGATCACATTGACCAGCCATGAGTACTGGCATGTGGCCAAGAGCCCTGTCAACAAGCCTAGATGGTTATGGGTGAGCTGTGACTAATACCCTAGTTGTAGCAACCATAATGCGGATCAATGGCTGGTCAGCAAAAGATCAGATTATTAACTCACGAGGAATTAGCTGTGTTTTCAATCATGCGTAAAGTGGATCTACCCATAACTTCTCAATGAAACATGAATGGTATGTCTTTCTTTGCCATGTGAAGCTATATCCCAAAAACCAAGATGGTAGATGCATGCGTTCACACTTAAATACTAGCTACACTAGGTATGATTTCACATTAAACTCTCTAATATCGGCCAGTCATCACGTATGAGACCAAGTTCCCCATTCGCTAAATACTACTCCTACAAACAAGCCGTTGAGACTGGCATGTAGCCCAGAGCATGGGAAGTGCTGCCAACATATGGGGATTCTAGATGACCACATTCCCCTTGACGGGAGACTGAGAACAGGTGAGAACGGTGAGGAAAAACGGCAAGCTTTTTTACTTTTAAACCAAAATAGTGGCAAATTTCCTCAGTAGAATCGTCAATAATGATCACATCGACCAGCCAAGAGAACTGGCATGTGGCCAAGAGCCCTGTTAACAAGCCTAGATGGTTATGGGTGAGCTGTGACTAATACCCTAGTTGCAGCAACCATAATGCAGATCAATGGCTGGTCAGCAAAAGAACAGATTGTTGACTCACGAGGAATTTGCTGTGTTTTCAATCATGCATAAAAGTGGATCTACCCATAACTTTTCAATGAAACATGAATGGTGTGACCCCCTCTGCCATGTGAAGCTACATTCCAAAAACCAAGAAGGTAGATGCATGCGTTCACACTTAAATACTAGCTACACTTGGTATGATTTCACATTAAACTCTCTAATATCGGCCAGTCATCAAATAGAACAAGTTCCCCATTCGCTAAATACTACTCCTACAAACAAGCTGTTGAGACTGGCATGTAGCCCAGAGCATGGGAAATGCTGCCAACATATGGGGATTCAAGATGACCACGTTCCCCTTATGGGGAGACTGAGAACAGGTGAAATCTGTGAGGAAAAAGGCAAGTTTTTTTACTTTTAAGCCAAAATAGTTGGGAATTTCCTCGTTATAATTGTTAATAATGATCCCATTGACAAGCCATGAGTACTGGCATGTGGCCAAGAGCCCTGTCAACAAGCCTAGATGGTTATGGGTAAGCTGTGACTAATACACTAGTTGCAGCAACCATAATGCGGGTCGATGGCTGGTCAGCGAAAGATCAGATTGTTAACTCACGAGGAATTCGCTGTGTTTTCAATCATGCATAAAAGTTGATCTACCCATAACTTTTGACTAGAAACATGAATGGTGTGACCCCCTCTGCCCTGTGAAGCTATATTCCAAAAACCAAGAAGGTAGATGCATGCGTTCACACTTAAATACTAGCTACACTAGGTATGATTTCACATTAAACTCTATAATATCGGCCAGTCATCAAATAGGAGACCAAGTTCCCCATTTGCTAAATAATACTCCTACAAACAAGCTGTTGAGACTGGCATGTAGCCCAGAGCATGGGAAGTGCTGCAAACATATGGGGATTCAAGATGACCACATATCCCTTGTGGGGAGACTGAGAACAGGTGAGAATGGTGAGGAAAAACGGCAAGCTTTTTTACTTTTAAACTGAGTTCGTGGCGAATTTCCTCGGTAGAATCTTTAATAATGATCACATTGACCAGCCATGAGTACTGGCATGTGGCCAAGAGCCCTGTCAACAAGCCTAGATGGTTATGGGTGAGCTGTGACTAATACCCTAGTTGCAGCAACCATAATGCGGGTCGATGGCTGGTCAGCAAAAGATCAGATTGTCAACTCACGAGGAATTAGCTGTGTTTTCAATCATGCGTAAAAGTGGATCTACCCATAACTTTTCAATGAAACATGATTGGTGTGTCTCCCTCTGCCATGTGAAGCTATATTCCAAAAACCAAGAAGGTAGATGCATGCGTTCACACTTAAATACTAGCTACACTAGGTATGATTTCACATTAAACTCTATAATATCGGCCAGTCATCAAATAGGAGACCAAGTTCCCCATTTGCTAAATAATACTCCTACAAACAAGCTGTTGAGACTGGCATGTAGCCCAGAGCATGGGAAATGCTGCCAACATATGGGGATTCAAGATGACCACATATCCCTTGTGGGGAGACTGAGAACAGGTGAGAACGCTGAGGAAAAACAGCAAGCTTTGTTACTTTTAAACCATGTGAAGCTATATTCAAAAAATCAAGAAGATATATGCATGCACTCACACTAAAATAACAGCCCTATGAGCATGACTTTAAATTGACGCACTAAATTTCTGGCCAAACACCAAGCATGCAACCAACATCCTCATGCACTTAAGATAAATCTACCCATAACTTTAGAATGCATAATGAATGGTGTGTTGCTATCTGCCATGTGAAGCTATATTCCAAAAATCAAGCATAAATATATGCATGCATTCACACTACATTACCAACCCAACTAGCATGACTCTAAATTGACGGGCTTGAATTTTGGTCAAACACCAAGCATGCAACCAAGTTCCCCATTCGCTGAAAATTGTGATAAAAATCTATCTGTCAGGACTGGCTGGTAGCCCAGAGCATGGGGAATGCAGCTAAAATATGGGTCTTGATGATAAACCCAGTCCCTTGGCTTGGACTCTAGAAACAGGAGATATTTGTGGGGAAAATCAGACACCTCTTTTACTTTTAAACCAAATTGGTTGTGAGTTTCTTTGGTAGAATCCTTAATAATGATCACTTTGACTTACCATGTATACTGGCATGTGACCAAGACCTCTGGCTACAAGGCTAGATGGTAATGGGTGAGCTGTGACTGATTCCCTAGCTGCAGCAACCATAATGCCCATTGACGGCGGGCCAGCAAAAGATCAACATGTAAATTCGAGAGGGATTGTCAACTCTCGAGGAATTAGCTGTGTTTTCAATCATGTGTAAAAGTGGATCTACCCATAACTTTTCAATGAAACATGAATTGGGTGTCTCCCTCTGCCATGTGAAGCTACATTCCAAAAACCAAGAAGGTAGATGCATGCGTTCACACTAAAATACTAGCTACACTAGGGATGATTTCACATTTAACTCTATAATATCGGCCAGTCATCAAATAGGAGACCAAGTTCCCCATTTGCTAAATAATACTCCTACAAACAAGCTGTTGAGACTGGCATGTAACCCGGAGCATGGGGAATGCTGCCAACATATGGGGATTCAAGATGACCACATTCCCCTTATGGGGAGACAGAGAACAGGTGAGATCGCTGAGGAAAAAGGCAAGTTTTTTTACTTTTAAACCGAAATAGTGGCTAATTTCCTCGTTATAATCGTTAATAATGATCACATTGACCAGCCATGAGTACTGGCATGTGGCCAAGAGCCCTGTCAACAAGCCTAGATGGTTATGGGTGAGCTGTGACTAATACCCTAGTTGTAGCAACCATAATGCGGATCAATGGCTGGTCAGCAAAAGATCAGATTATTAACTCACGAGGAATTAGCTGTGTTTTCAATCATGCGTAAAGTGGATCTACCCATAACTTCTCAATGAAACATGAATGGTATGTCTTTCTTTGCCATGTGAAGCTATATCCCAAAAACCAAGATGGTAGATGCATGCGTTCACACTTAAATACTAGCTACACTAGGTATGATTTCACATTAAACTCTCTAATATCGGCCAGTCATCACGTATGAGACCAAGTTCCCCATTCGCTAAATACTACTCCTACAAACAAGCCGTTGAGACTGGCATGTAGCCCAGAGCATGGGAAGTGCTGCCAACATATGGGGATTCTAGATGACCACATTCCCCTTGACGGGAGACTGAGAACAGGTGAGAACGGTGAGGAAAAACGGCAAGCTTTTTTACTTTTAAACCAAAATAGTGGCAAATTTCCTCAGTAGAATCGTCAATAATGATCACATCGACCAGCCAAGAGAACTGGCATGTGGCCAAGAGCCCTGTTAACAAGCCTAGATGGTTATGGGTGAGCTGTGACTAATACCCTAGTTGCAGCAACCATAATGCAGATCAATGGCTGGTCAGCAAAAGAACAGATTGTTGACTCACGAGGAATTTGCTGTGTTTTCAATCATGCATAAAAGTGGATCTACCCATAACTTTTCAATGAAACATGAATGGTGTGACCCCCTCTGCCATGTGAAGCTACATTCCAAAAACCAAGAAGGTAGATGCATGCGTTCACACTTAAATACTAGCTACACTTGGTATGATTTCACATTAAACTCTCTAATATCGGCCAGTCATCAAATAGAACAAGTTCCCCATTCGCTAAATACTACTCCTACAAACAAGCTGTTGAGACTGGCATGTAGCCCAGAGCATGGGAAATGCTGCCAACATATGGGGATTCAAGATGACCACGTTCCCCTTATGGGGAGACTGAGAACAGGTGAAATCTGTGAGGAAAAAGGCAAGTTTTTTTACTTTTAAGCCAAAATAGTTGGGAATTTCCTCGTTATAATTGTTAATAATGATCCCATTGACAAGCCATGAGTACTGGCATGTGGCCAAGAGCCCTGTCAACAAGCCTAGATGGTTATGGGTAAGCTGTGACTAATACACTAGTTGCAGCAACCATAATGCGGGTCGATGGCTGGTCAGCGAAAGATCAGATTGTTAACTCACGAGGAATTCGCTGTGTTTTCAATCATGCATAAAAGTTGATCTACCCATAACTTTTGACTAGAAACATGAATGGTGTGACCCCCTCTGCCCTGTGAAGCTATATTCCAAAAACCAAGAAGGTAGATGCATGCGTTCACACTTAAATACTAGCTACACTAGGTATGATTTCACATTAAACTCTATAATATCGGCCAGTCATCAAATAGGAGACCAAGTTCCCCATTTGCTAAATAATACTCCTACAAACAAGCTGTTGAGACTGGCATGTAGCCCAGAGCATGGGAAATGCTGCCAACATATGGGGATTCAAGATGACCACATATCCCTTGTGGGGAGACTGAGAACAGGTGAGAACGCTGAGGAAAAACAGCAAGCTTTTTTACTTTTAAACCATGTGAAGCTATATTCAAAAAATCAAGAAGATATATGCATGCACTCACACTAAAATAACAGCCCTATGAGCATGACTTTAAATTGACGCACTAAATTTCTGGCCAAACACCAAGCATGCAACCAACATCCTCATGCACTTAAGATAAATCTACCCATAACTTTAGAATGCATAATGAATGGTGTGTTGCTATCTGCCATGTGAAGCTATATTCCAAAAATCAAGCATAAATATATGCATGCATTCACACTACATTACCAACCCAACTAGCATGACTCTAAATTGACGGGCTTGAATTTTGGTCAAACACCAAGCATGCAACCAAGTTCCCCATTCACTGAAAATTGTGATAAAAATCTATCTGTCAGGACTGGCTGGTAGCCCAGAGCATGGGGAATGCAGCTAAAATATGGGTCTTGATGATAAACCCAGTCCCTTGGCTTGGAAACTAGAAACAGGAGATATTTGTGGGGAAAATCAGACACCTCTTTTACTTTTAAACCAAATTGGTTGTGAGTTTCTTTGGTAGAATCCTTAATAATGATCACTTTGACTTACCATGTATACTGGCATGTGACCAAGACCTCTGGCTACAAGGCTAGATGGTAATGGGTGAGCTGTGACTGATTCCCTAGCTGCAGCAACCATAATGCCCATTGACGGCGGGCCAGCAAAAAATCAACATGTAAATTCGAGAGGGATTGTCAACTCTCGAGGAATTAGCTGTGTTTTCAATCATGTGTAAAAGTGGATCTACCCATAACTTTTCAATAAAACATGAATGGTGTGACCCCCTCTGCCATGTGAAGCTACATTCCAAAAACCAAGAAGGTAGATGCATGCGTTCACACTTAAATACTAGCTACACTTGGTATGATTTCACATTAAACTCTCTAATATCGGCCAGTCATCAAATAGAACAAGTTCCCCATTCGCTAAATAATACTCCTACAAACAAGCTGTTGAGACTGGCATGTAGCCCAGAGCATGGGAAATGCTGCCAACATATGGGGATTCAAGATGACCACGTTCCCCTTATGGGGAGACTGAGAACAGGTGAAATCTGTGAGGGAAAAAGGCAAGTTTTTTTACTTTTAAGCCAAAATAGTTGGGAATTTCCTCGTTATAATTGTTAATAATGATCCCATTGACAAGCCATGAGTACTGGCATGTGGCCAAGAGCCCTGTCAACAAGCCTAGATGGTTATGGGTGAGCTGTGACTAATACCCTATTTGCAGCAACCATAATGCAGATCAATGGCTGGTCAGCGAAAAAACAGATTGTTGACTCACGAGGAATTTGCTGTGTTTTCAATCATGCATAAAAGTGGATCTACCCATAACTTTTCAATGAAACATGAATGGTGTGACCCCCTCTGCCATGTGAAGCTACATTCCAAAAACCAAGAAGGTAGATGCATGCGTTCACACTTAAATACTAGCTACACTAGGTATGATTTCACATTTAACTCTATAATATCGGCCAGTCATCAAATAGGAGACCAAGTTCCCCATTTGCTAAATAATACTCCTACAAACAAGCTGTTGAGACTGGCATGTAACCCGGAGCATGGGGAATGCTGCCAACATATGGGGATTCAAGATGACCACATTCCCCTTATGGGGAGACAGAGAACAGGTGAGATCGCTGAGGAAAAAGGCAAGTTTTTTTACTTTTAAACCGAAATAGTGGCTAATTTCCTCGTTATAATCGTTAATAATGATCACATTGACCAGCCATGAGTACTGGCATGTGGCCAAGAGCCCTGTCAACAAGCCTAGATGGTTATGGGTGAGCTGTGACTAATACCCTAGTTGCAGCAACCATAATGCGGATCAATGGCTGGTCAGCAAAAGATCAGATTATTAACTCACGAGGAATTAGCTGTGTTTTCAATCATGCGTAAAGTGGATCTACCCATAACTTCTCAATGAAACATGAATGGTATGTCTTTCTTTGCCATGTGAAGCTATATCCCAAAAACCAAGATGGTAGATGCATGCGTTCACACTTAAATACTAGCTACACTAGGTATGATTTCACATTAAACTCTCTAATATCGGCCAGTCATCACGTATGAGACCAAGTTCCCCATTCGCTAAATACTACTCCTACAAACAAGCCGTTGAGACTGGCATGTAGCCCAGAGCATGGGAAGTGCTGCCAACATATGGGGATTCTAGATGACCAAATTCCCCTTGACGGGAGACTGAGAACAGGTGAGAACGGTGAGGAAAAACGGCAAGCTTTTTTACTTTTAAACCAAAATAGTGGCAAATTTCCTCGGTAGAATTGTTAATAATGATCACATTGACCAGCCATGAGTACTGGCATGTGGCCAAGAGCCCTGTCAACAAGCCTAGATGGTTATGGGTGAGCTGTGACTAATACCCTAGTTGCAGCAACCATAATGCGGGTCGATGGCTGGTCAGCAAAAGATCAGATTGTCAACTCACGAGGAATTAGCTGTGTTTTCAATCATGCGTAAAAGTGGATCTACCCATAACTTTTCAATGAAACATGAATGGTATGTCTTTCTTTGCCATGTGAAGCTATATCCCAAAAACCAAGATGGTAGATGCATGCGTTCACACTTAAATACTAGCTACACTAGGTATGATTTCACATTAAACTCTCTAATATCGGCCAGTCATCACGTATGAGACCAAGTTCCCCATTCGCTAAATACTACTCCTACAAACAAGCCGTTGAGACTGGCATGTAGCCCAGAGCATGGGAAGTGCTGCCAACATATGGGGATTCTAGATGACCACATTCCCCTTGACGGGAGACTGAGAACAGGTGAGAACGGTGAGGAAAAACGGCAAGCTTTTTTACTTTTAAACCAAAATAGTGGCAAATTTCCTCAGTAGAATCGTCAATAATGATCACATCGACCAGCCAAGAGAACTGGCATGTGGCCAAGAGCCCTGTTAACAAGCCTAGATGGTTATGGGTGAGCTGTGACTAATACCCTAGTTGCAGCAACCATAATGCAGATCAATGGCTGGTCAGCAAAAGAACAGATTGTTGACTCACGAGGAATTTGCTGTGTTTTCAATCATGCATAAAAGTGGATCTACCCATAACTTTTCAATGAAACATGAATGGTGTGACCCCCTCTGCCATGTGAAGCTACATTCCAAAAACCAAGAAGGTAGATGCATGCGTTCACACTTAAATACTAGCTACACTTGGTATGATTTCACATTAAACTCTCTAATATCGGCCAGTCATCAAATAGAACAAGTTCCCCATTCGCTAAATACTACTCCTACAAACAAGCTGTTGAGACTGGCATGTAGCCCAGAGCATGGGAAATGCTGCCAACATATGGGGATTCAAGATGACCACGTTCCCCTTATGGGGAGACTGAGAACAGGTGAAATCTGTGAGGAAAAAGGCAAGTTTTTTTACTTTTAAGCCAAAATAGTTGGGAATTTCCTCGTTATAATTGTTAATAATGATCCCATTGACAAGCCATGAGTACTGGCATGTGGCCAAGAGCCCTGTCAACAAGCCTAGATGGTTATGGGTAAGCTGTGACTAATACACTAGTTGCAGCAACCATAATGCGGGTCGATGGCTGGTCAGCGAAAGATCAGATTGTTAACTCACGAGGAATTCGCTGTGTTTTCAATCATGCATAAAAGTTGATCTACCCATAACTTTTGACTAGAAACATGAATGGTGTGACCCCCTCTGCCCTGTGAAGCTATATTCCAAAAACCAAGAAGGTAGATGCATGCGTTCACACTTAAATACTAGCTACACTAGGTATGATTTCACATTAAACTCTATAATATCGGCCAGTCATCAAATAGGAGACCAAGTTCCCCATTTGCTAAATAATACTCCTACAAACAAGCTGTTGAGACTGGCATGTAGCCCAGAGCATGGGAAATGCTGCCAACATATGGGGATTCAAGATGACCACATATCCCTTGTGGGGAGACTGAGAACAGGTGAGAACGCTGAGGAAAAACAGCAAGCTTTTTTACTTTTAAACCATGTGAAGCTATATTCAAAAAATCAAGAAGATATATGCATGCACTCACACTAAAATAACAGCCCTATGAGCATGACTTTAAATTGACGCACTAAATTTCTGGCCAAACACCAAGCATGCAACCAACATCCTCATGCACTTAAGATAAATCTACCCATAACTTTAGAATGCATAATGAATGGTGTGTTGCTATCTGCCATGTGAAGCTATATTCCAAAAATCAAGCATAAATATATGCATGCATTCACACTACATTACCAACCCAACTAGCATGACTCTAAATTGACGGGCTTGAATTTTGGTCAAACACCAAGCATGCAACCAAGTTCCCCATTCACTGAAAATTGTGATAAAAATCTATCTGTCAGGACTGGCTGGTAGCCCAGAGCATGGGGAATGCAGCTAAAATATGGGTCTTGATGATAAACCCAGTCCCTTGGCTTGGAAACTAGAAACAGGAGATATTTGTGGGGAAAATCAGACACCTCTTTTACTTTTAAACCAAATTGGTTGTGAGTTTCTTTGGTAGAATCCTTAATAATGATCACTTTGACTTACCATGTATACTGGCATGTGACCAAGACCTCTGGCTACAAGGCTAGATGGTAATGGGTGAGCTGTGACTGATTCCCTAGCTGCAGCAACCATAATGCCCATTGACGGCGGGCCAGCAAAAAATCAACATGTAAATTCGAGAGGGATTGTCAACTCTCGAGGAATTAGCTGTGTTTTCAATCATGTGTAAAAGTGGATCTACCCATAACTTTTCAATAAAACATGAATGGTGTGACCCCCTCTGCCATGTGAAGCTACATTCCAAAAACCAAGAAGGTAGATGCATGCGTTCACACTTAAATACTAGCTACACTTGGTATGATTTCACATTAAACTCTCTAATATCGGCCAGTCATCAAATAGAACAAGTTCCCCATTCGCTAAATAATACTCCTACAAACAAGCTGTTGACACTGGCATGTAGCCCAGAGCATGGGAAATGCTGCCAACATATGGGGATTCAAGATGACCACGTTCCCCTTATGGGGAGACTGAGAACAGGTGAAATCTGTGAGGGAAAAAGGCAAGTTTTTTTACTTTTAAGCCAAAATAGTTGGGAATTTCCTCGTTATAATTGTTAATAATGATCCCATTGACAAGCCATGAGTACTGGCATGTGGCCAAGAGCCCTGTCAACAAGCCTAGATGGTTATGGGTGAGCTGTGACTAATACCCTATTTGCAGCAACCATAATGCAGATCAATGGCTGGTCAGCGAAAAAACAGATTGTTGACTCACGAGGAATTTGCTGTGTTTTCAATCATGCATAAAAGTGGATCTACCCATAACTTTTCAATGAAACATGAATGGTGTGACCCCCTCTGCCATGTGAAGCTACATTCCAAAAACCAAGAAGGTAGATGCATGCGTTCACACTTAAATACTAGCTACACTAGGTATGATTTCACATTTAACTCTATAATATCGGCCAGTCATCAAATAGGAGACCAAGTTCCCCATTTGCTAAATAATACTCCTACAAACAAGCTGTTGAGACTGGCATGTAACCCGGAGCATGGGGAATGCTGCCAACATATGGGGATTCAAGATGACCACATTCCCCTTATGGGGAGACAGAGAACAGGTGAGATCGCTGAGGAAAAAGGCAAGTTTTTTTACTTTTAAACCGAAATAGTGGCTAATTTCCTCGTTATAATCGTTAATAATGATCACATTGACCAGCCATGAGTACTGGCATGTGGCCAAGAGCCCTGTCAACAAGCCTAGATGGTTATGGGTGAGCTGTGACTAATACCCTAGTTGCAGCAACCATAATGCGGATCAATGGCTGGTCAGCAAAAGATCAGATTATTAACTCACGAGGAATTAGCTGTGTTTTCAATCATGCGTAAAGTGGATCTACCCATAACTTCTCAATGAAACATGAATGGTATGTCTTTCTTTGCCATGTGAAGCTATATCCCAAAAACCAAGATGGTAGATGCATGCGTTCACACTTAAATACTAGCTACACTAGGTATGATTTCACATTAAACTCTCTAATATCGGCCAGTCATCACGTATGAGACCAAGTTCCCCATTCGCTAAATACTACTCCTACAAACAAGCCGTTGAGACTGGCATGTAGCCCAGAGCATGGGAAGTGCTGCCAACATATGGGGATTCTAGATGACCAAATTCCCCTTGACGGGAGACTGAGAACAGGTGAGAACGGTGAGGAAAAACGGCAAGCTTTTTTACTTTTAAACCAAAATAGTGGCAAATTTCCTCGGTAGAATTGTTAATAATGATCACATTGACCAGCCATGAGTACTGGCATGTGGCCAAGAGCCCTGTCAACAAGCCTAGATGGTTATGGGTGAGCTGTGACTAATACCCTAGTTGCAGCAACCATAATGCGGGTCGATGGCTGGTCAGCAAAAGATCAGATTGTCAACTCACGAGGAATTAGCTGTGTTTTCAATCATGCGTAAAAGTGGATCTACCCATAACTTTTCAATGAAACATGATTGGTGTGTCTCCCTCTGCCATGTGAAACTATATTCCAAAAACCAAGAAGGTAGATGCATGCGTTCACACTTAAATACTAGCTACCCTAGGTATGATTTCACATTAAACTCTCTAATATCGGCCAGTCATCAAATACAAGACCAAGTTCCCCATTCGCTTAATAATACTCCTACAAACAAGCTGTTGAGACTGGCATGGAGCCCAGAGCATGGGAAATGCTGCCAACACATGGGGATTCAAGATGACCACATATCCCTTGTGGGGAGACTGAGAACAGTTGAGAACGGTGAGGAAAAACGGCAAGCTTTTTTACTTTTAAACCAAAATAGTGCAAATTTCCTCAGTAGAATCGTCAATAATGATCACATCGACCAGCCAAGAGAACTGGCATGTGGCCAAGAGCCCTGTTAACAAGCCTAGATGGTTATGGGTGAGCTGTGACTAATACCCTAGATGCAGCAACCATAATGCAGATCAATGGTTGGTCAGCAATGAAACATGAATGGTGTGACCCCCTCTGCCATGTGAAGCTATATCCCAAAAACCAAGAAGGTAGATGCATGCGTTCACACTTAAATACTAGCTACACTAGGTATGATTTCACATTAAACTCTCTAATATCGGCCAGTCATCAAATAGAACAAGTTCCCCATTCGCTAAATAATACTCCTACAAACAAGCTGTTGAGACTGGCATGTAGCCCAGAGCATGGGAAATGCTGCCAACATATGGGGATTCAAGATGACCACGTTCCCCTTATGGGGAGACAGAGAACAGGTGAAATCTGTGAGGAAAAAGGCAAGTTTTTTTACTTTTAAGCCAAAATAGTTGGGAATTTCCTCGTTATAATTGTTAATAATGATCCCATTGACAAGCCATGAGTACTGGCATGTGGCCAAGAGCCCTGTCAACAAGCCTAGATGGTTATGGGTGAGCTGTGACTAATACCCTAGTTGCAGCAACCATAATGCGGATCAATGGCTGGTCAGCAAAAGATCAGATTATTAACTCACGAGGAATTAGCTGTGTTTTCAATCATGCGTAAAAGTGGATCTACCCATAACTTCTCAATGAAACATGAATGGTATGTCTTTCTTTGCCATGTGAAGCTATATCCCAAAAACCAAGATGGTAGATGCATGCGTTCACACTTAAATACTAGCTACACTAGGTATGATTTCACATTAAACTCTCTAATATCGGCCAGTCATCACGTATGAGACCAAGTTCCCCATTCGCTAAATACTACTCCTACAAACAAGCTGTTGAGACTGGCATGTAGCCCAGAGCATGGGAAGTGCTGCCAACATATGGGGATTCTAGATGACCACATTCCCCTTGATGGGAGACTGAGAACAGGTGAGAATGGTGAGGAAAAACGGCAAGCTTTTTTACTTTTAAACTGAGTTCGTGGCGAATTTCCTCGGTAGAATCGTTAATAATGATCACATTGACCAGCCATGAGTACTGGCATGTGGCCAAGAGCCCTGTCAACAAGCCTAGATGGTTATGGGTGAGCTGTGACTAATACCCTAGTTGCAGCAACCATAATGCCGGTCGATGGCTGGTCAGCAAAAGATCAGATTGTCAACTCACGAGGAATTAGCTGTGTTTTCAATCATGCATAAAAGTGGATCTACCCATAACTTTTCAATGAAACATGATTGGTGTGTCTCCCTCTGCCATGTGAAGCTATATTCCAAAAACCAAGAAGGTAGATGCATGCGTTCACACTTAAATACTAGCTACACTAGGTATGATTTCACATTAAACTCTCTAATATCGGCCAGTCATCAAATACGAGACCAAGTTCCCCATTCGCTTAATAATACTCCTACAAACAAGCTGTTGAGACTGGCATGGAGCCCAGAGCATGGGAAATGCAGTAATTTCTATGTGAGGTACATGAACCTGTCACTGCCTGTCACAGAGGGGGGTTTCAGCACCCGACCTGTCCATCCATCAGCCTCTATTCTAGTCTGTTGGCATGTTTGACTATATTTGTAGTGGAAGGTTGCTGAGAACTGATTGGTTCTCTCAGCCATTCAGAGCATTTAGATTTCCCCCATAATAAAATGGTAATCACTTGTTGATACAATCAATACACGATGGAGACTGACTGTGTGGCGGGACCAGACAGTCTATGTACTGCCACCACAGCTCCACCTAGGGGGACTGCTGGGAAAGACTACCGTCTATCCCTCACAATGTACATCTATGTAGTAGGTGACAATGTAGAACACATACTACACCATAACAATGACTACAGTCTATCCCTCACAATGTACATCTATATAGTAGGTGACAATGTAGAACACATACTACACAATAACAACGACTACAGTCTATCCCTCACAATGTAACATCTATATAGTAGGTGACAATGTAGAACACATACTACACCATAACAATGACTACAGTCTATCCCTCACAATGTACATCTATATAGTAGGTGACAATGTAGAACACATACTACACAATAACAACGACTACAGTCTATCCCTCACAATGTAACATCTATATAGTAGGTGACAATGTAGAACACATACTACACCATAACAATGACTACAGTCTATCCCTCACAATGTAACATCTATATAGTAGGTGACAATGTAGAACACATACTACACCATAACAATGACTACAGTCTATCCCTCACAATGTAACATCTATATAGTAGGTGACAATGTAGAACACATACTACACCATAACAGGAAAAGGGAACATGATGACACAGGGTTAGGGGTCTAGAGAAATGCTTCTAGATGATGGCTACACTCTACACTGCACTGTCTGCTACTGTACTGGCCCCATGAAGGTCAGTAAAGTAAAGGTGACTATTAAAGGCACAGAACTACTCGCACAGAACTACTTTAACCTATAGCACAGCAGTATGGCAGTATAGCAGATAGCGTGAGGAGTCACCATTCAGCACTGATGATGCTGACAAAAAAAACCACTAAAGCACTCCATTTACGGGGCTCTAAATGTATATAAACCCCTCCTACTAGTGTATAAACCGGACTGACTGATTAGATTCCCATGGATTATGACATTCATGGACCGTAAAGGAGGCAAACTAAATAAGCTACTGTGTCCTTATTTAGATAGGGGCAGTTATGGGAGCCTGCTGTCACTGTGTGTTAAGGGGTTGGATGCAGACATCAGGATAACCTCTGACCACACACCATTAGCTTGAATACTGCCGATGGAGTATCGACACTATTGATGTATATTCTAGAGGAGTTAACCTCTCCTACCTCTGATCAGCATCATGGCTGCCCTGTGGTAACAGTTACCTCACCATGGCTGCAGTCACGCTATAGTGTTAGTAACCTCACCCTGAGGGACCAGCTGTATGGTGCTATAACCTCACCCTATGGAACCAGCTGTGCTATAACATCACCCTATGGCACCAGCTGTAAGGTGCTATAACATCACCCTATGAGACCAGCTGTAAGGTGCTATAACATCAACCAATGGCACCAGCTGTAAGGTGTTGGTAATCTCACCCTATGAGAGCAGCTCTAACACCGCTAAACAATGGGTCTGCAGGTGTCCAGTGCTTGACCAAGTTTTGTTCACAGAGGCACTCTAGGGCACACTTGTATATTTCATCACAGACCTCACCAGATCAAAACTAGAGAGTTTCAGACATATTGAAACTTTTTAAAGAACTTTAGTTCCTCATCAACAGAACAGTCCTGCTACAGATATATGTAGAATTACTTATACAAGAGATGGCAGTCTGCAGATCTATCAGGGTCTGACTCAATTGTGGGAAACAATAAGGGAGGCACATTTATAACTGACCGTTAAATGGCAGAAGAGCTAGCTGTATTTCTATTTGTATCTTCACTATGTGTTGTCTTATTTTTATTCAGGTCTGGCCACTTCTCATCTACTAATCTAAACACGTAGTTTGCAGTACAGCTCTTCTATGCCTTGTCTTTAATTACATTTATTTTGCATTTTTTCCAATTAACATAGCAGCACTCAAGGCACTCAATTACCAAGGTTCTTCATGGGGAACATTGCCTTCATTTTTACAATTCATCCGAACTAGAGAGCATCAGCCCATGGCAAGCCTTAGTCCCTACATGCCTCAATAGCTGGCCTCAGTGAGACTGCTCTGGTAAGATCCATAATCCTTTGTTGTCCAGTAGGAACACAACTCATCTCCATATTCAATAATGCATGATCCAGATTAGAATTCATTTCACTCAGCGTTATCCCCAGGGACCAATCAGGGTCCCACATCATTCGTCTCTGTAAGTCCAGCCATGAAACCTGACATAACTCTGTAACTACGGCTACCTGCTGCCATAGTTGTGTATCAGCCATGAAACCTGACATGACTCTGTAACTACGGCTACCTGCTGCCATAGTTGTGTATCAGCCATGTACCCTGACATGACTCTGTAACTACGGCTACCTGCTGCCATAGTTGTTCAGAGACAGGAAGTAGCAGCATGGATACACGCCTATAACAGCATTACAGGCAAATAGTAACAGTTTTGACAACACTCATGTAAAGCATACACCATATATCGTCAACTCTGGATATTTTAAAGGTAAAAAAAGAATGTGATGATGGTTTTTTTTGTGATGAATTTTCCATACAATTGGTTGTTATTGTGTGGGATTTCATAATAAATTTCTTAGATGAAATTCATTTTTACCAGTTCACAATTTTAGTGTAGGAAAAAAAGAAGAAAACGTCTGACTACCTGTAACATTTGAGTGTAGTGTCACTCTGACAACCCTAGCTGGGCTGTAAGTGGTCGCTTGTCCAAAAAGAATTTTCCAGGTGATCACATAATGATAACCCTGGCTGATGACCATGAACACCCAAAGTCGTCAGCATGAACCCCTGCACCCAGGCCTGGATGGCATAGGACCACCTAGAGTGGTCAGTAGTGACCACTTTAAACCCCGTTGGATTTTCAGTGTGACACAAGACTAGTCTGGATTTAAGGTAAATCTCTGCACCTGATTCTTGGACACAGGTCTCAAGAGTCTGCCACAATGCAGTCAATACCCTAGGTCCGAAGGCAGAACAACTATCCACGTTACTTACCTAAATCCCCCAGGATTCATCCAGTTTCCAGGAGAACCTGTAAATGAGTTTTAATTATTAAGTTGAGGATGTGTAAGATTAAATTCTATTTTTCTACTCATCCTCCTCCCCTGGCCACCATGGGAGTAGGGATTGGCCTTCATCCCCCTGCAGTGACAGTCAGAGCTGCGCAAGGACTGGCACTCTGTGTGGTGTGGGGCTTCAGGGCATGTAGTGCATCTCACGCTGTTGTGGTCATGACGCATGGCAAGGTATGTGTGTGTGAAGGGCTGAGTAGGTTACCGACCACATGGGCCACCAGAACCACCAGAGCCACCAGAAGCAGCTCTCAGTAATGGTTTACACTACCACGTCAGCTTGTGTTACCGTCTCCTGGTGCCACCACAGGCAGCTCTCAGTAATGGCTGACACTACCACGTCAGCTTGTGTTACCGTCTCCTGGTGCCACCAGAGGGAGCTCTCAGTAATGGCCGACACTACCACGTCAGCTTGTGTTACCGTCTCCTGGTGCCACCAGAGGCAGCTCTCAGTAATGGCCGACACTACCACGTCAGCTTGTGTTACCGTCTCCTGGTGCCACCACAGGCAGCTCTCAGTAATGGCTGACACTACCACGTCAGCTTGTGTTACCGTCTCCTGGTGCCACCACAGGCAGCTCTCAGTAATGGCTGACACTACCATGTCAGCTTGTGTTACCGTCTCCTGGTGCCACCACAGGCAGCTCTCAGTAATGGCTGACACTACCATGTCAGCTTGTGTTACTGTCTCCTGGTGCCACCAGAGGCAGCTCTCAGTAATGGCTGACACTACCATGTCAGCTTGTGTTACCGTCTCCTGGTGCCACCACAGGCAGCTCTCAGTAATGGCTGACACTACCATGTCAGCTTGTGTTACCGTCTCCTGGTGCCACCACAGGCAGCTCTCAGTAATGTCCGACACTACCACGTGTTACCCTATCCTGGTCTGTTGTTGGTCCAAGAGTCAGGACAAGGTAAAGGTCAACATATAACTGGTTTTGATTGGCTTAGAAGTTCGCGCGTAGCTTACATGTGACCTGTAGTATGCTGTTATAAGTAAGTAGGCCTACTGTCAATCTACAGCAAAGTGTGCTGGCAGTTTTGGTTCCAGTAGATTTTGCTGTAAACAGAAGAATGTGATATAATTTTACATTATTTTTTCTGTTAATTCACAGCAAAATAAAGTGGATCCAATACTGCCCGCACATTTTACTGTAACTTTACATCACATTGTGTGCTGTAAGTTAACAGAAGAAAGTTCTGACAGTGCCAGAAGTTGTAGCTTTATATTAATCACACGCATGGAAACTTCAGTTGCAGTTATATAATAATTGGTTTCTTCCAAAAATTTGAAAAATGAAGAAAATGCACAACCCTTTCCTGCAGCAGGAAACTGCTGCTCACCTCAATATAAAACACATGTCTCTGTCATCTTTCTGTCCCTGTCAGTCTCCTGCTACTTCTTCCTCTCTGATTTAGCCCAGCTGAGAATGATTGTGCCCCTGGTCTAGAAATAGTGAATTCTATCCCTAAATTGAATGTTTCAAGCAGTTAGTATGTTTTTCATGATATTCAGATTCAGATATTCTGCCGGCTAAATTGATGCAGAACAGGCTGACACACTGGTATCGGGATGGGGGGGGGGGCTCTACCTGAAGACCTAAGAGGACTGGGACGGCCAACTATTGGTGATGTTCATGGGGTATGACAGTCTGCAGGCTTAACATGCCTAATTAATGGGAGCAGGGAGTGCAGTGCTACGGGGGAGAGAGGGGATTATTCCTATAGGCCCAGCCTAGTGCTTTAAGGCCCTACTTTGTCTGATAGCTCACCAGTGCTGAGCCTGTTGGTGAATACACTGCCAATCTGTCTACAAGGTACATGGATGCCGCATCAGCCAGTCACTCCCCAGCTCATTATTAGGGCAGCGTAAAACCTAATTAACCATATACACTAGTATCAGGGTTAGAGTATCAGGGAGAGTAATTCATTCACCATCTGGCTCTGTGTGACGCAGTGCGTCTTACATCCAGAACACTCTGCCACCAGTCTCAGGTAGAACCCTTATAAGGGGGGTTTAGCCCATTTTAGGGCGGGTCAATCTCCTGTTGTAAAAGTAACTAGATTTTCATCAGGTTTTTGCCATAAGGCCATAATAGTATACACATTTCAACAAAGCTGAGATAATAGGAGGGTCCTAATATATTCAACTAAGTCAATGTTTCAATAATAGGAGTAAAGTGTTGTGCCACATATGTACATGAAATAGTATTGAAAAGTAGTGTCTATATAACTCTCTCAGAATATAGGCTTTAATGTTCTCTCTGTACCTTTTTAGGGTAATAAGACTAATAACCGCAAGGGGAAAAAAGTTTTTCCATCAAAGGATACCCTCGTAAGATTTGATCCAGGGATCTTTCTCTTTCACACTCAACACCACCTCTTACATTAGCCATCCCAGCACAAAGGATAGCATGGGGACCCCCAATTTTTTGCCCAATGAAATCTATAGTGTTTAAGAAACCATCTGTAATCTTTTTATAAGGCCTGACGCTGTGTTCAATTTGGGGGGAATGGGAGCTTTCGCAGTAGGCACCTGCTGCTTCCTCAATGTAAATAGCTGTTTTTTTCTACCCTTTTACGTTTCTATTATCATTCCTGAAATGGCTTTTATTTTTCCCCCTGATTTAGCCAGCTCAGAAAGAATCTGCCAGGTCTAGAAATAGTAAATCCAATCTCTAAATTGAATGTTCCATCCAGTCAGTGTATTTCCCATGATCTTTATCAGGATTTATCCTGGTCTGTTAGATTAAATGTTACAAAAACATGCAGAAACTTGCAGTGTGTTATGAAGCTTTCACTCAGCTCCCACCATCCTCTCACAAGTCCCTCACACCGTATTACAGAGTATTAGGGGGGTGGGGGGTGAGGTAACAGCTGATAGGTCTGTCACAGACACTCATACATCTGAGTATAACAGAGTATTAGGGGGTGGGGGATGAGGTAACAGCTGATAGGTCTGTCACAGACACTCATACATCTGAGTATTACACAGTATTAGGGGGTGGGGGATGAGGTAACAGCTGATAGGTCTGTCACAGACACTCATACATCTGAGTATAACACAGTATTAGGGGGTGGGGGATGAGGTAACAGCTGATAGGTCTGTCACAGACACTCATACATCTGAGTATAACACAGTATTAGGGGGGTGGGGGATGAGGTAACAGCTGATAGGTCTGTCACAGACCCTCATACATCTGAGTATAACACAGTATTAGGGGGTGGGGGACGAGGTAACAGCTGATAGGTCTGTCACAGACACTCATACATCTGAGTATAACACAGTATTAGGGGGTGGGGGATGAGGTAACAGCTGATAGGTCTGTCACAGACACTCATACATCTGAGTATAACAGAGTATTAGGGGGTGGGGGGTGAGGTAACAGCTGATAGGTCTGTCACAGACACTCATACATCTGAGTATAACACAGTATTAGGGGGTGGGGGATGAGGTAACAGCTGATAGGTCTGTCACAGACACTCATACATCTGAGTATAACACAGTATTAGGGGGTGGGGGATGAGGTAACAGCTGATAGGTCTGTCACAGACACTCATACATCTGAGTATAACAGAGTATTAGGGGGTGGGGGGTGAGGTAACAGCTGATAGGTCTGTCACAGACACTCATACATCTGAGTATAACACAGTATTAGGGGGGTGGGGGATGAGGTAACAGCTGATAGGTCTGTCACAGACACTCATACATCTGAGTATAACACAGTATTAGGGGGTGGGGGATGAGGTAACAGCTGATAGGTCTGTCACAGACCCTCATACATCTGAGTATAACACAGTATTAGGGGGTGGGGGATGAGGTAACAGCTGATAGGTCTGTCACAGACACTCATACATCTGAGTATAACACAGTATTAGGGGGGTGGGGGATGAGGTAACAGCTGATAGGTCTGTCACAGACCCTCATACATCTGAGTATAACACAGTATTAGGGGGTGGGGGATGAGGTAACAGCTGATAGGTCTGTCACAGACCCTCATACATCTGAGTATAACACAGTATTAGGGGGTGGGGGATGAGGTAACAGCTGATAGGTCTGTCACAGACACTCATACATCTGAGTATTACACAGTATTAGGGGGTGGGGGATGAGGTAACAGCTGATAGGTCTGTCACAGACCCTCATACATCTGAGTATAACACAGTATTAGGGGGTGGGGGATGAGGTAACAGCTGATAGGTCTGTCACAGACACTCATACATCTGAGTATAACACAGTATTAGGGGGTGGGGGATGAGGTAACAGCTGATAGGTCACAGACACTCATACATCTGAGTATAACACAGTATTAGGGGGTGGGGGATGAGGTAACAGCTGATAGGTCTGTCACAGACCCTCATACATCTGAGTATAACACAGTATTAGGGGGTGGGGGATGAGGTAACAGCTGATAGGTCTGTCACAGACACTCATACATCTGAGTATAACACAGTATTAGGGGGTGGGGGATGAGGTAACAGCTGATAGGTCTGTCACAGACACTCATACATCTGAGTATAACACAGTATTAGGGGGTGGGGGACGAGGTAACAGCTGATAGGTCTGTCACAGACCCTCATACATCTGAGTATAACACAGTATTAGGGGGTGGGGGACGAGGTAACAGCTGATAGGTCTGTCACAGACCCTCATACATCTGAGTATAACACAGTATTAGGGGGTGGGGGATGAGGTAACAGCTGATAGGTCTGTCACAGACACTCATACATCTGAGTATTACACAGTATTAGGGGGTGGGGGATGAGGTAACAGCTGATAGGTCCGTCACAGACCCTCATTCATGGATCTGGGGATCTGACCTTGGAGACCTGTGTCCAGAAACAGGAGCAGTGAGGATCTACCCATAACTTTTCAGTGAAACATGAATGGTGTGTTTCCCTCTGCTATGTGAAGCTATATTCCAAAAATCAAGAAGGTAGATCCATGCGTTCACACTTAAATACTAGCTACACTAGGTATGATTTCACATTAAACTCTATAATATCGGCCAGTCATCAAATACGAGACCAAGTTCCGCATTGGCTAAATAATACTCCTACAAACAAGCCGTTGAGACTGGCATGTAGCCCAAAGCATGGGAAATGCTGCCAAGATATGAGGATTCAAGATGAACACATTCCCCTTTTGGGTACACTGGAAGCAGGTGAGAACGGTAAGGAAAAACGGCAAGCTTTTTTACTTTTAAACGGAGTTTGTGGCGAATTTCTTCGGTAGAATCGTAAATAATGATCACATTGACCAGCCATGAGTACTGGCATGTGGCCAAGAGCCCTGTTAACAAGCCTAGATGGTTATGGGTAAACTGTGACTTATACCCTAGTTGCAGCAACCATAATGTGGGTAGATGGCTGGTTAGCAAAAGATCAGATTGTCAACTCACGAGGAATTAGCTGTGTTTTCAATCATGCGTAAAAATGGATCTACCCATAACTTTTCAATGAAACATGAATGGTGTGTCTACCTGTGCCATGTAAAGCTATATCCCAATAATCAAGAAGGTAGATGCATGCGTTCACACTTTAATACTAGCTACACTAGGTATGATTTCACATTAAACTCTATAATATCGGCCAGTCATCAAGTATGAGACCAAGTTCCCCATTCGCTAAATAATACTCCTACAAACAAGCTGCTGAGACTGGCATGTAGCCCAAAGCATGGGAAATGCTGCCAAGATATGAGGATTCAAGATGACCACATTCCCCTTGTGGGGAGACTAAGAACAGTGAGGAAAAACGGCAAGCTTTTTTACTTTTAAACCAAAATAGTGGCGAATTTCCTTGGTATAATCGTTAATAATGATCACATTGACCAGCCATGAGTACTGGCATGTGGCCAAGAGCCCTGTCAACAAGCCTAGATGGTTATGGGTGAGCTGTGACTAATACCCTAGTTGCAGCAACCATAATGCGGATCAATGGCTGGTCAGCGAAAGATAAGATTGTTAACTCACCAGGAATTTGCTGTGTTTTCAATCATGCATAAAAGTGGATCTACCCATAACTTTTCAGTGAAACATGAATGGTGTGACCCCCTCTGCACTGTGAAGCTATATTTAAAAAACCAAGAAGGTAGATGCATGCGTTCAAACTTAAATACTAGCTACACTAGGTATGATTTCACATTAAACTCTATAATATCGGCCAGTCATCAAATACGAGACCAAGTTCCCCATTCGCTAAATAATACTCCTACAAACAAGCTGTTGAGACTGGCATGTAGCCCAGAGCATGGAAAATGCTGCCAAGATATGAGGATTCAAGATAAACACATTCCCTTTGTGGGGAGACTGAGAACAGGTGAGAACGGTGAGGAAAAACGGCAAGCTTTTTTACTTTTATACCGAATATGTGGCAAATTTCCTCGTTATGATCGTTAATAATGATCACATTGACCAGCCATGAGTACTGGCATACTGCCAAGAGCCCTGTCAACAAGCCTAGATGGTTATGGGTAAACTGTGACTAATACCCTAGTTGCAGCAACCATAATGCGGGTCGATGGCTGCTCAGCGAAAGATCAGATTGTTAACTCACCAGGAAATAGCTGTGTTTTCAATCATGTGTGAAAGTTGATCTACCCATAACTTTTCAATGAAACATGAATGGTGTGTCTCCCTCTGCCCTGTGAAGCTATATTCCAAAAACCAAGAAGGTAGATGCATGCGTTCACAGTTGAATACTAGCTACACTAGGTATAGTTTCACATTAAACTCTATAATATCGGCCAGTCATCAAATACGAGACCAAGTTCCCCATTCGCTAAATAATACTCCTACAAACAAGCTGCTGAGACTGGCATGTAGCCCAGAGCATGGGGAATGCTGCCAACAAATTGGGATTCAAGATGACCACATTCCCCTTGTGGGGAAACTGGAAACAGGTGAGAACGGTGAGGAAAAACGACAAGCTTTTTTACTTTTTAACCAAGTTCGTGGCGAATTTCTTCGGTAGAATCGTAAATAATGATCACATTGACCAGCCATGAGTACTGGCATGTGGCCAAGAGCCCTGTCAACAAGCCTAGATGGTAATGGGTGAGCTGTGACTAATACCCTAGTTGCAGCAACCATAATGTGGGTAGATGGCTGGTCAGCAAAAGATCAGATTGTCAACTCACGAGGAATTAGCTGTGTTTTCAATCATGCGTAAAAATGGATCTACCCATAACTTTTCAATGAAACATGAATGGTGTGTCTACCTGTGCCATGTTAAGCTATATCCCAATAATCAAGAAGGTAGATGCATGCGTTCACACTTTAATACTAGCTACACTAGGTATGATTTCACATTAAACTCTATAATATCGGCCAGTCATCACGTATGAGACCAAGTTCCCCATTGGCTAAATAATACCCCTACAAACAAGCTGTTGAGACTGGCATGTAGCCCAAAGCATGGGAAATGCTGCCAAGATATGAGGATTCAAGATGACCACATTCCCCTTGTGGGGAGACTAAGAACAGTGAGGAAAAACGGCAAGCTTTTTTACTTTTAAACCAAAATAGTGGCGAATTTCCTTGGTATAATCGTTAATAATGATCACATTGACCAGCCATGAGTACTGGCATGTGGCCAAGAGCCCTGTCAACAAGCCTAGATGGTTATGGGTGAGCTGTGACTAATACCCTAGTTGCAGCAACCATAATGCGGATCAATGGCTGGTCAGCGAAAGATAAGATTGTTAACTCACCAGGAATGAATTAGAATGAATAATGAATGGTGTGTTGCTATCTGCCATGTGAAGCTATATTCCAAAAATCAAGCAGATATATGCATGCATTCACACTACATTATCAACCCAACTAGCATGACTTTAAATTGACGGGCTTGAATTTCGGTCTAAAACCAAGCATGCAACCAAGTTCCCCCATTCGCTGAAAATTGTGATAAACATCTATCTGTCAGGACTGGCTGGTAGCCCAGAGCATGGGGAATGCAGCTAAAATATGGGTCTTGATGATAAACCCAGTCCCTTGGCTTGAAAACTAGAAACAGGAGATATTTGTGGGGAAAATCAGACACCTCTTTTACTTTTAAACCAAATTGGTTGTGAGTTTCTTTGGTAGAATCCTTAATAACGATCATTTTGACTTACCATGTATACTGGCATGTGACCAAGACATCTGGCTACAAGGCTAGATGGTGATGGGTGAGCTGTGACTGATTCGCTAGCTGCAGCAACCATAATGCCCATTGACGGCTGGCCAGCAAAAGATCAACATTTAAAATAAAGAGGAAATTCAAGCAGTTTTTCAATCATGATTGAAAGTCAATCTACCCATGACTTTTTAATGCAACATGAATGGTGTGTCTCCCTCTACCATGTGAAGCTATATTCAAAAAATCAAGAAGATATATGCATGCGCTCACACTAAAATATCAACCAAACTAACATGACTTTAAATTGACGGGCTTGAATTTCAGACAAACACCAAGCATGCAACCAAGTTTCCCATTCGCTGAAAATTACACTAAAGATCTAGCTTTTAGGACTGGCTCGTAGCCTAGAGCATGGGGGATGCTGCCAACATATGGGGATTCAAGATGACCACATTTCCCTTATGGGGAGATTGCGAACAGGTGAGAACGGTGAGGAAAAACGGCAAATTCTTTTACTTTTAAACTGAAATAGTTCCTCGGTAGAATCGTAAAAAATGTTCACATTGACCAGCAATGAATACTGCCTTGTGGCCAAGAGCACTGTTAACAAGCCTAGATGGTTATGGGTGAGCTGTGACTAATACGCTAGTTGCAGCAACCATAATGCAGATCCATGGCTGGTCAGCGAAAGATGAGATTATTAACTCACGAGGAATTAGCTGTGTTTTCAATCATGCGTAAAAATGGATCTACCCATAACTTTTCAGTGAAACATGAATGGTGTGTTTCCCTCTGCTATGTGAAGCTATATTCCAAAAATCAAGAAGGTAGATCCATGCGTTCACACTTAAATACTAGCTACACTAGGTATGATTTCACATTAAACTCTATAATATCGGCCAGTCATCAAATACGAGACCAAGTTCCGCATTGGCTAAATAATACTCCTACAAACAAGCCGTTGAGACTGGCATGTAGCCCAAAGCATGGGAAATGCTGCCAAGATATGAGGATTCAAGATGAACACATTCCCCTTTTGGGTACACTGGAAGCAGGTGAGAACGGTAAGGAAAAACGGCAAGCTTTTTTACTTTTAAACCGAGTTTGTGGCGAATTTCTTCGGTAGAATCGTAAATAATGATCACATTGACCAGCCATGAGTACTGGCATGTGGCCAAGAGCCCTGTTAACAAGCCTAGATGGTTATGGGTAAACTGTGACTTATACCCTAGTTGCAGCAACCATAATGCGGGTCGATGGCTGGTCAGCAAAAGATCAGATTGTTAACTCACAAGGATCCTTAATTATGATCACATTGACTTATGACGTGTCATCGACACACTCAAATATCCGCCAATTCTCAATTATGAGACCAAGTTCACCATTCGCTCAATAATACTCTAACAAACTAGCTGTTCAGACTGGCATGTAGCCCAGAGCATGGAGAATGCTGCTAAAATGTAAGGATACGTGATGACCACAGCCCCTTGTGTGGAAACTAAACACAGGTGACATCAGTGCAGAAAAGCGGCAAGCTCCCCAGGTAACAAAGAACGTTAATCTAACGTTGATTAACGTTCACTTACAGTTAATCTATTAACCTCATCTGAAAAATGTTATATCAACGTCGATATAACGATCATGTAATGACCCCAAATGAGTGAGGTTGATTACATGTTAAATACACATTCAGCAGATAACATTTTTCAACTTAAGGTTAGAAAAACGTTCACTGGTTAACCATCATCAAAAACGTTATTTCAACGTTAAAATTATTCAACCCATCCTATCCTACCATGTGCGATATATTTTCCCTATTATCGCCCTGTGTGCTTTTTATTTATCATGTTTGTTTGAAATACAGAATATCTAATGAAATAAAATGTTGATGTAATTGTGCTCTTGCCCATATATTTCTTATATTTTATATCACTAGAGGCTATATTCGTATATTTGTTCTATTAATCCTCCAAAATGGCACAACAGTGTTAAACCCCATATGTTGGCAGCATTCCCCATGCTCTGGGCTACATGCCAGTCTCAACAGCTTGTTTGTAGGGGTATTATTTAGCGAATGGGGAACTTGGTCTCCTATTTGATGACTGGCCGATATTATAGAGTTTAATGTGAAATCATACCTAGTGTAGCTAGTATTAAAGTGTAAACGCATGCATCTACCTTCTTGATTATTGGGATATAGCTTAACATGGCACAGGTAGACACACCATTCATGTTTCATTGAAAAGTTATGGGTAGATCCATTTTTACGCATGATTGAAAACACAGCTAATTCCTCGTGAGTTGACAATCTGATCTTTTGCTGACCAGCCATCTACCCACATTATGGTTGCTGCAACTAGGGTATTAGTCACAGCTCACCCATTACCATCTAGGCTTGTTGACAGGGCTCTTGGCCACATGCCAGTACTCATGGCTGGTCAATGTGATCATTATTTACGATTCTACCGAAGAAATTCGCCACGAACTTGGTTAAAAAGTAAAAAAGCTTGTCGTTTTTCCTCACCGTTCTCACCTGTTTCCAGTTTCCCCACAAGGGGAATGTGGTCATCTAGAATCCCCATATGTTGGCAGCATTCCCCATGCCCTGGGCTACATGCCAGTCTCAACAGCTTGTTTGTAGGAGTATTATTTAGCGAATGGGGAACTTGGTCTCGTATTTGATGACTGGCCGATATTATAGAGTTTAATGTGAAACTATACCTAGTGTAGCTAGTATTCAACTGTGAACGCATGCATCTACCTTCTTGGTTTTTGGAATATAGCTTCACAGGGCAGAGGGAGACACACCATTCATGTTTCATTGAAAAGTTATGGGTAGATCAACTTTCACACATGATTGAAAACACAGCTATTTCCTGGTGAGTTAACAATCTGATCTTTCGCTGACCAGCCATCGACCCGCATTATGGTTGCTGCAACTAGGGTATTAGTCACAGTTTACCCATAACCATCTAGGCTTGTTGACAGGGCTCTTGGCAGTATGCCAGTACTCATGGCTGGTCAATGTGATCATTATTAACGATCATAACGAGGAAATTTGCCACATATTCGGTATAAAAGTAAAAAAGCTTGCCGTTTTTCCTCACCGTTCTCACCTGTTCTCAGTCTCCCCACAAAGGGAATGTGTTTATCTTGAATCCTCATATCTTGGCAGCATTTCCCATGCTCTGGGCTACATGCCAGTCTCAACAGCTTGTTTGTAGGAGTATTATTTAGCGAATGGGGAACTTGGTCTCGTATTTGATGACTGGCCGATATTATAGAGTTTAATGTGAAATCATACCTAGTGTAGCTAGTATTTAAGTTTGAACGCATGCATCTACCTTCTTGGTTTTTTAAATATAGCTTCACAGGGCAGAGGGGGTCACACCATTCATGTTTCACTGAAAAGTTATGGGTAGATCCACTTTTATGCATGATTGAAAACACAGCAAATTCCTGGTGAGTTAACAATCTTATCTTTCGCTGACCAGCCATTGATCCGCATTATGGTTGCTGCAACTAGGGTATTAGTCACAGCTCACCCATAACCATCTAGGCTTGTTGACAGGGCTCTTGGCCACATGCCAGTACTCATGGCTGGTCAATGTGATCATTATTAACGATTATACCAAGGAAATTCGCCACTATTTTGGTTTAAAAGTAAAAAAGCTTGCCGTTTTTCCTCACTGTTCTTAGTCTCCCCACAAGGGGAATGTGGTCATCTTGAATCCTCATATCTTGGCAGCATTTCCCATGCTTTGGGCTACATGCCAGTCTCAACAGCTTGTTTGTAGGGGTATTATTTAGCGAATGGGGAACTTGGTCTCATACTTGATGACTGGCCGATATTATAGAGTTTAATGTGAAATCATACCTAGTGTAGCTAGTATTAAAGTGTGAACGCATGCATCTACCTTCTTGATTATTGGGATATAGCTTTACATGGCACAGGTAGACACACCATTCATGTTTCATTGAAAAGTTATGGGTAGATCCATTTTTACGCATGATTGAAAACACAGCTAATTCCTCGTGAGTTGACAATCTGATCTTTTGCTAACCAGCCATCTACCCACATTATGGTTGCTGCAACTAGGGTATAAGTCACAGTTTACCCATAACCATCTAGGCTTGTTAACAGGGCTCTTGGCCACATGCCAGTACTCATGGCTGGTCAATGTGATCATTATTTACGATTCTACCGAAGAAATTCGCCACAAACTCGGTTTAAAAGTAAAAAAGCTTGCCGTTTTTCCTTACCGTTCTCACCTGCTTCCAGTGTACCCAAAAGGGGAATGTGTTCATCTTGAATCCTCATATCTTGGCAGCATTTCCCATGCTTTGGGCTACATGCCAGTCTCAACGGCTTGTTTGTAGGAGTATTATTTAGCCAATGCGGAACTTGGTCTCGTATTTGATGACTGGCCGATATTATAGAGTTTAATGTGAAATCATACCTAGTGTAGCTAGTATTTAAGTGTGAACGCATGGATCTACCTTCTTGATTTTTGGAATATAGCTTCACATAGCAGAGGGAAACACACCATTCATGTTTCACTGAAAAGTTATGGGTAGATCCATTTTTACGCATGATTGAAAACACAGCTAATTCCTCGTGAGTTAATAATCTCATCTTTCGCTGACCAGCCATGGATCTGCATTATGGTTGCTGCAACTAGCGTATTAGTCACAGCTCACCCATAACCATCTAGGCTTGTTAACAATGCTCTTGGCCACAAGGCAGTATTCATTGCTGGTCAATGTGAACATTTTTTACGATTCTACCGAGGAACTATTTCAGTTTAAAAGTAAAAGAATTTGCCGTTTTTCCTCACCGTTCTCACCTGTTCGCAATCTCCCCATAAGGGAAATGTGGTCATCTTGAATCCCCATATGTTGGCAGCATCCCCCATGCTCTAGGCTACGAGCCAGTCCTAAAAGCTAGATCTTTAGTGTAATTTTCAGCGAATGGGAAACTTGGTTGCATGCTTGGTGTTTGTCTGAAATTCAAGCCCGTCAATTTAAAGTCATGTTAGTTTGGTTGATATTTTAGTGTGAGCGCATGCATATATCTTCTTGATTTTTTGAATATAGCTTCACATGGTAGAGGGAGACACACCATTCATGTTGCATTAAAAAGTCATGGGTAGATTGACTTTCAATCATGATTGAAAAACTGCTTGAATTTCCTCTTTATTTTAAATGTTGATCTTTTGCTGGCCAGCCGTCAATGGGCATTATGGTTGCTGCAGCTAGCGAATCAGTCACAGCTCACCCATCACCATCTAGCCTTGTAGCCAGATGTCTTGGTCACATGCCAGTATACATGGTAAGTCAAAATGATCGTTATTAAGGATTCTACCAAAGAAACTCACAACCAATTTGGTTTAAAAGTAAAAGAGGTGTCTGATTTTCCCCACAAATATCTCCTGTTTCTAGTTTTCAAGCCAAGGGACTGGGTTTATCATCATGACCCATATTTTAGCTGCATTCCCCATGCTCTGGGCTACCAGCCAGTCCTGACAGATAGATGTTTATCACAATTTTCAGCGAATGGGGGAACTTGGTTGCATGCTTGGTTTTAGACCGAAATTCAAGCCCGTCAATTTAAAGTCATGCTAGTTGGGTTGATAATGTAGTGTGAATGCATGCATATATCTGCTTGATTTTTGGAATATAGCTTCACATGGCAGATAGCAACACACCATTCATTATTCATTCTAATTCATTCCTGGTGAGTTAACAATCTTATCTTTCGCTGACCAGCCATTGATCCGCATTATGGTTGCTGCAACTAGGGTATTAGTCACAGCTCACCCATAACCATCTAGGCTTGTTGACAGGGCTCTTGGCCACATGCCAGTACTCATGGCTGGTCAATGTGATCATTATTAACGATTATACCAAGGAAATTCGCCACTATTTTGGTTTAAAAGTAAAAAAGCTTGCCGTTTTTCCTCACTGTTCTTAGTCTCCCAACAAGGGGAATGTGGTCATCTTGAATCCTCATATCTTGGCAGCATTTCCCATGCTTTGGGCTACATGCCAGTCTCAACAGCTTGTTTGTAGGGGTATTATTTAGCCAATGGGGAACTTGGTCTCATACTTGATGACTGGCCGATATTATAGAGTTTAATGTGAAATCATACCTAGTGTAGCTAGTATTAAAGTGTGAACGCATGCATCTACCTTCTTGATTATTGGGATATAGCTTAACATGGCACAGGTAGACACACCATTCATGTTTCATTGAAAAGTTATGGGTAGATCCATTTTTACGCATGATTGAAAACACAGCTAATTCCTCGTGAGTTGACAATCTGATCTTTTGCTGACCAGCCATCTACCCACATTATGGTTGCTGCAACTAGGGTATTAGTCACAGCTCACCCATAGCCATCTAGGCTTGTTGACAGGGCTCTTGGCCACATGCCAGTACTCATTGCTGGTCAATGTGATTATTATTAACGATTCTACATAGGAATTTCACCACTCTTTTGGTTTAAAAGAAAAAAAGCTTGTCGTTTTTCCTCACCGTTCTCACCTGTTTCCAGTTTCCCCACAAGGGGAATGTGGTCATCTTGAATCCCAATTTGTTGGCAGCATTCCCCATGCTCTGGGCTACATGCCAGTCTCAGCAGCTTGTTTGTAGGAGTATTATTTAGCGAATGGGGAACTTGTTCTCCTGTTTGATCACTGGCCGATATTATAGAGTTTAATGTGAAATCATACCTAGTGTAGCTAGTATTTAAGTGTGAACGCATGCATCTACCTTCTTGGTTTTTGGAATATAGCTTCACAGGGCAGAGGGAGACACACCATTCATGTTTCATTGAAAAGTTATGGGTAGATCAACTTTCACACATGATTGAAAACACAGCTATTTCCTGGTGAGTTAACAATCTGATCTTTCGCTGACCAGCCATCGACCCGCATTATGGTTGCTGCAACTAGGGTATTAGTCACAGTTTACCCATAACCATCTAGGCTTGTTGACAGGGCTCTTGGCAGTATGCCAGTACTCATGGCTGGTCAATGTGATCATTATTAACGATCATAACGAGGAAATTTGCCACATATTCGGTATAAAAGTAAAAAAGCTTGCCGTTTTTCCTCACCGTTCTCACCTGTTCTCAGTCTCCCCACAAAGGGAATGTGTTTATCTTGAATCCTCATATCTTGGCAGCATTTCCCATGCTCTGGGCTACATGCCAGTCTCAACAGCTTGTTTGTAGGAGTATTATTTAGCGAATGGGGAACTTGGTCTCGTATTTGATGACTGGCCGATATTATAGAGTTTAATGTGAAATCATACCTAGTGTAGCTAGTATTTAAGTTTGAACGCATGCATCTACCTTCTTGGTTTTTTAAATATAGCTTCACAGTGCAGAGGGGGTCACACCATTCATGTTTCACTGAAAAGTTATGGGTAGATCTGCTTTTACTCATGGTTGAAAACACAGCTAATTCCTGGTGAGTTAACAATCTTATCTTTCGCTGACCAGCCATTGATCCGCATTATGGTTGCTGTAACTAGGGTATTAGTCACAGCTCACCCATAACCATCTAGGCTTGTTGACAGGGCTCTTAGCCACATGCCAGTACTCATTGCTGGTCAATGTGATCATTATTAACGACTCTACGGAGGAATTTCACCACTCTTTTGGTTTAAAAGTAAAAAAGCTTGCCATTTTTCCTCACCGTTCTCAACTATTCTCAGTCTCCCCACAAGGGGATTGTGGTCATCCTGTATCCCCTTATGTTGGCAGCATTTCCCATGCTCTGGGCTACATGCCAGTCTCAACAGCTTGTTTGTAGGAGTATTATTTAAAGAATGGGGAACTTGGTCTCCTACTTGATGACTGGCCGACATTATAGAGTTTAATGTGAAATCAAACCTAGTGTAGCTAGTATTTAAGTGTGAACGCATGCATCTACCTTCTTGGTTTTTGGAATGTAGCTTCACATGGCAGAGCGAGACACACCATTCATGTTTCATTGAAAAGTTATGGGTAGATCCACTTTTACACATGATTGAAAACACAGCTAATTCCTCGTGAGTTGACAATCTGATCTTTCGCTGACCAGCCATCGACCCGCATTATGGTTGCTGCAACTAGGGTATTAGTCACAGCTCACCCATAACCATCTAGGCTTGTTGACAGGCCTCTTGGCCACATACCAGTACTCCTGGCTTATCAATTTGATCATTAATAACGATTATAACGAGGAAATTGGCCACTATTTCGGTTTAAAAGTAAAAAAAACTTGCCGTTTTTCCTCACCCTTCTCAACTATTCTCAGTCTCCCCACAAGGGAATTGTGGTCATCCTGTATCCCCTTATGTTGGCAGCATTTCCCATGCTCTGGGCTACATGCCAGTCCCAACAGCTTGTTTGTAGGAGTATTATTTAGCGAATGGGGAACTTGGTCTCGTACTTGATGACTGGCCGATATTATAGAGTTTAATGTGAAATCATACCTAGTGTAGCTAGTATTTAAGTGTGAACGCATGCATCTACCTTCTTGGTTTTTGGAATGTAGCTTCACATGGCAGAGCGAGACACACCATTCATGTTTCATTGAAAAGTTATGGGTAGATTCACTTCAATGCATGATTGAAAACACAGCTAATTCCTCGTGAGTTGACAATCTGATCTTTCGCTGACCAGCCATCGACCCTCATTATGGTTGCTGCAACTAGGGTATTAGTCACAGCTCACCCATAACCATCTAGGCTTGTTGACAGGCCTCTTAGCCACATGCCAGTACTCATTGCTGGTCAATGTGATCATTATTAACGATTCTACGGAGGAATTTCACCACTCTTTTGGTTTAAAAGTAAAAAAACTTGCTGTTTTTCCTCACCGTTCATACCTGTTCTCAGTCTCCCCACAAGGGGAATGTGGTCATCTTGAATCCCCATATGCTGGCAGCATTTCCCATGCTCTGGGCTACATGCCAGTCTCAACAGCTTGTTTGTAGGAGTATTATTTAGCAAATGGGGAACTTGGTCTCCTACTTGATGACTGGCCGATATTATAGAGTTTAATGTGAAATCATACCTAGTGTAGCTAGTATTTAAGTGTGAACGCATGCATCTACCTTCTTGGTTTTTGGAATGTAGCTTCACATGGCAGAGCGAGACACACCATTCATGTTTCATTGAAAAGTTATGGGTAGATTCACTTCAATGCATGATTGAAAACACAGCTAATTCCTCGTGAGTTGACAATCTGATCTTTCGCTGACCAGCCATCGACCCTCATTATGGTTGCTGCAACTAGGGTATTAGTCACAGCTCACCCATAACCATCTAGGCTTGTTGACAGGCCTCTTAGCCACATGCCAGTACTCATTGCTGGTCAATGTGATCATTATTAACGATTCTACGGAGGAATTTCACCACTCTTTTGGTTTAAAAGTAAAAAAACTTGCTGTTTTTCCTCACCGTTCATACCTGTTCTCAGTCTCCCCACAAGGGGAATGTGGTCATCTTGAATCCCCATATGCTGGCAGCATTTCCCATGCTCTGGGCTACATGCCAGTCTCAACAGCTTGTTTGTAGGAGTATTATTTAGCAAATGGGGAACTTGGTCTCCTACTTGATGACTGGCCGATATTATAGAGTTTAATGTGAAATCATACCTAGTGTAGCTAGTATTTAAGTGTGAACGCATGCATCTACCTTCTTGGTTTTTGGAATGTAGCTTCACATGGCAGAGCGAGACACACCATTCATGTTTCATTGAAAAGTTATGGGTAGATTCACTTCAATGCATGATTGAAAACACAGCTAATTCCTCGTGAGTTGACAATCTGATCTTTCGCTGACCAGCCATCGACCCGCATTATGGTTGCTGGAACTAGGGTATTAGTCACAGCTCACCCATAACCATCTAGGCTTGTTGACAGGGCTCTTGGCCACATGCCAGTTCTCTTGGCTTGTTAATGTGATCATCATTAACGATTCTACCGAGGAAATTCACCACAAATTCAGTTTAAAAGTAAAAAAACTTGCCGTTTTTCCTCACCATTCTCACCTGTTCTCAGTCGCTGATATTATAGAGTTTTATGTGAAATCATACCTAGTGTAGCTAGTATCTAAGTGTGAACGCATGCATCTACCTTCTTGGTTTTTGGAATATAGCTTCACATGGCAAAGGGAGACACTATATTCATGTTTCATTGAAAAGTTACGGGTAGATCCACTTTTACGCATGATTGAAAACACAGCTTATTCCTTTTGAGTTGACAATCCCTCTCGAATTTACATGTTGATCTTTTGCTGGCCCGCCGTCAATGGGCATTATGGTTGCTGCAGCGAGGGAATCAGTCACAGCCACTCATCACCATCTAGCCTTGTAGCCAGAGGTCTTGCTTGGTGTTTGACCGAAATTCTAGCCCGTCAATTTAAAGTCATGCTAGTTGGGTTGGTAATGTAGTGTGAATGCATGCATACATATGTTTGATTTTTGGAATATAGCTTCACATGGCAGATAGCAACACACCATTCATTATTCATTCTAAAGTTATGGGTAGATTTATCTTGAGTGCATGAGGAAGTTGGTTGCATGCTTGGTGTTTGGCCAGAAATTTAGTGTGTCGATTTAAAGTCATGCTCATAGGGCTGTTTTTGTTAGTGTGAGCGCATGCATATATCTTCTTGATTTTTTGAATATAGCTTCACATGGTAGAGAGAGACACACCATTCATGTTGCATTCAAAAGTCATGGGTAGATTGGCTTTTAATTATGATTGAAAACCTGCAGGAAATTCCTCTCGAATTTACATGTCGATCTTTTGCTGGCCCGCCGTCAATGGGCATTATGGTTGCTGCAGCTAGGGAATCAGTCACAGCTCACCCATCACCATCTAGCCGTGTATTCAGATGTCTTGGTTACATGCCAGTATACATGGCCAGTCAATCTGATCATTGTTAAGGAGTCTACCAAAGAAACTCACAACCGATTTGGTTTAAAAGTAAAAGAGGTGTCTGATTTTCCCCACAAATATCTCCTGTTTCTAGTTTCCAAGCCAAGGGACTGGGTTTATCATCAAGACCCATATTTTAGCTGCATTCCCCATGCTCTTGGCTACCAGCCAGTCCTGACAGATAGATGTTTATTACAATTTTCAGCGAATGGGGAACTTGGTTGCATGCTTGGTGTTTGACCGAAATTCAAGTCCGTCAATTTAAAGTCATGCTAGTTGGGTTGGTTGTAGTGTGAATGCATCCATATATCTGCTTGATTTTTGGAATATAGCTTCACATGGCATATAGCAACACACCATTCATTATTCATTCTAAAGTTATGGGTAGTTTTATCTTGAGTGCATGAGGAAGTTGGTTGCATGCTTGGTGTTTGGCCAGAAATGTAGTGTGTCGATTTAAAGTCATGCTCATAGGGCTGTTTTTGTTAGTGTGAGCGCATGCATATATCTTCTTGATTTTTTTAATATAGCTTCACATGGTAGAGGGAGACACACCATTCATGTTGCATTCAAAAGTCATGGGTAGATTGGCTTTTAATTATGATTGAAAACCTGCAGGAAATTCCTCTCAAATTTACATGTTGATCTTTTGCTGGCCCGCCGTCAATGGGCATTATGGTTGCTGCAGCTAGGGAATCAGTCACAGCTCACCCATCACCATCTAGCCTTGTATCCAGATGTCTTGGTCACATGCCAGTATACATGGCCAGTCAATCTGATCATTGTTAAGGATTCTACTAAAGAAACTCACAATCGATTTGGTTTAAAAGTAAAAGAGGTTTCTGATTTTCCCCACCAGTCTGTGTGCCGACTCCAAGAAGCACCATCCTTGGGTGGCGACCCTTTGCTGTGGGTAGCTGCCTGAGTACTGATTTTAGGGTTAATAACAGCCTGGAATGAACATCCATACTGTTTCTAAGGTAAAAGTAGCTAGATCTTAATCAGGTTATAATAGAATACACTTTAAAACAAAGTTGAGATAATAGGAGGGTCCCGAGCTGTTTTCTGAGATTTCCAAGCCTTAAGTCAGTGTTTTATACAATAGGAGTATATAATGTTTTGCCAGATATGTACATAAGATAGCATTGAAAAGTAGCTAAATATCTATGTAACTCTCTCAGATATAGGTTTTAATGTTCTCTCTCTAGAGAATCCCTTTTGAATATATGGTCCCGGGCATATTTCTTTTTTGTCCATTGAATGAAAAAAGCTGAAAGGAAATAGAAATATAGTAAGGGCTAGTTATGTATGACCTTTGAATGACAGCCACCACCACAGACTCCACAGCACAGTGGCAGAATGTGTGTCTTCATATCCAAAGGTTGATGGTTCTCACCCTGGCCAGGGCCTGGTAAAATAGACAAAGCAACAGCTTTGTCCATTTTAGGACAATTTGATACAACTTGTTCCAATATGAGACAAAGGTCCCCTGGTGATCTATGGTCAAACTAGAGAATGTACCTGCAGTGAACGGAAATGGCACCATATTGACCCACCTTAAACGGGTAGGAGCCACTGGCTGGGGTATAATGGTACAGAGGGGATCTTTAGATTAGGTGCTTAATGAGACCTAGTTTTACCAAATTGTGACAATTGACCTGTTGACGTCTATGACCAGGTGATGTTTTTGATCGGGTGACGTCTATGACCAGGAGGTACTGAAAATGCTTATATATAGTACACATACATAAAAATGTGATGTATCTATTTCACCAGGTTTTAGAAAGCAGTAAACCTTAACCCCCGGAGAATTTGTTTTATTAGTGTATGTACCCATTGAACCAGGATACCCCGGTCATAGACATCACCCAGTCATAGATGTCACCTGGTCATAGACATCACCTGGTCAAAGATGTCACTTTTAGCCGGTCATAGACATGAGACACTGAAAAGGGCATATATATTGTATATACATACAAATGTTATAAATCTATTTCACCAGGTTATACAAAGTAATAAATCTTAACTTCCTAGGCATTTGTTTCTTTAGTGTATGTACCCATTGATCCAGAATATCCCGGTCATAGATGTCGCCCAATCATAGACGTCACCGGATCATAGACATTTCAATTGTCACGATTTGGTAAGACTGAGCCATGAATGGTTCTGGCTGCGTTTGGCAATGGTTTAGGTATAAGGGGAGTCTTCACATTAGAGCTTAGTGGACAGTTGTAACTATATTGGCAATAAGTCACCCACTTACCCCCTACCTCCCCCCCCCCTCCTAGCAGGCCCTTCTCCTATTCCATATTACTATGGGAGGAGTCTTTATGTTAGGGCCTCAGGTGATGGTTTTGCCTATGTTTTGCAATGGTATAAAGGTATAGAGGTATCTTTACATTAGTGGCTTAGTGCATAGTTCTGGTTATTTTTTAAATTTGTACAATAGTATAGAGAGAGGCTTCACATAAGGGGCTTCGTGCATAGTTCTTGCTATGTTTGACATTGTTATAATAAGGGCAGTTTTTACTTTAGGGGCTAAGTGCATAGTACTGGCTATGTTAAACATTGATGTGATGGTATGAGATGTATCTTTACGTTAAGGGCTTAGTGCCTAGTTCTGGCTATATTTGATAGTGATATAATTTGGGTGGTTGAGGCTTTACATTAGGGGCTTAATGGATGGTTTTGGTTATGTTTGACATTGGTATAATAGTTTGGGGGGATTTTTGCTCTTATACTATTATACCAATATCAAACATAGCCATAATTTTGCCTTTGTTTGACAGTGGTATGATGGTATAGGTGGAGTCTTCACATCAGGGGCTTAGTGGAAGATTGTGGCCATGTTTGGCAGTAATTCACCAGATCTAAGTATGATGCCTTTAACCTTTAAGGATGACATCATGCCTTAATGCATCATAACTTGGTCGTCATGATGCATGAATCCAGCTCTGGTGAGTAACTTGTCCTGACCCATGTGAACTCACCCTTGTCAACTCATCTCATCCCATGTGAACACCTTAAAACCACTAGCTGGATGGAAGATGTGGGGAGGATGTGGAGAGGTGGTACCGGGTTCACTTTTTCCCATTAGAATATGAATGCACAAGTTTATTGATCATTTTGCATCAAAATACAAAAGTGTCAAATTTCGATTTTCTGAGTTCACTTTTCCCATTAAAATAAAAAATATAGAAACTTGATAAAAATATTGCATCAAATTTCAAGAGTGACAAATTTTGATTTTAACACTTCACATCTTCCGATCAAAAAATATAAACACAATTCATTAATCATTTTGCATCGAAAAACAAAAATGTCAAATTTAGATTTTCTAAGGTCACTTTTTTACATTAAAATATATACACAATTCATTAATAATTCTGCATCAAAACCAAGATGTCAAATTTTTATTTTGTAGATTCACTTTTCCCATTCAAAAATAAAATGACAAATTTAGAATATATAAGTTTATTTTTTCCCATTAAAATATATATACTCAAATTCATTAATAATTCTACTAAGAAATGCAATAAATATCAAATTTTGATTTTGAAGGTTCACTTTTTCACATTAAAATATAAAAACACAAAGTCAAAATCAATTCTTCATCAAATTTCAAAAATTACAAATTTCAATTATTTTGTTACTTTCTCCCATCAAAATGTGTATACAAAATTGATTAACTATTCTGCATTAAAATACAAAATGTCTAATTTCGATTTTGTTGGATTTCTTCTTTTCATTAAAAGATAAATACACAAACTGAATAATAATTCTGCGTCAAATTTAAAAAATGGTAAATTTCGATTTTAATAAGTTTACTTTTTCCCATCAAAATATTATTTACAAATGCATTAATAATTCTGCATCAAAAAAGAAAAATGGCTAATTTCGATTTTGTAGGTTTATTAAGCCAAGGGACTTGGATGCATCAAAATTCTGCATCCAAATACAAAATGTCAAATTGCGATTTTTTTTAAGTTCATGTCTTCCCTTAGAAGATAAATACACAAACTCATCAATAATTTTTCATCAAATCACAGAAATCTTAAATTTTGATTTGTAGCTTCACTTTTTTCTATCAAAATATAGATACACAAATTCATTATTCATATTGCATCAACATTTAAAAATGACTAATTTCGATTTTGTAAGTTCACTTTTTCCCATCAAAATATAAATACACAAATTCATTGCAAATTCTACATTAAAATTCAAAATTGTCAAATTTCTTTTTCTTTTTGCATCAAAATATAACTCACCAAAAAATATGCATCAAAATGCAACTTGTCAAATTTCGATTTTGTAGGTTCACTTTTCATGCATGAAATATCTGGCCACATGGGTGGTGACTATAGTGTTACTGCAGAGTAAACACTAAGTAAACAGAGCCATGCACTGAGCCTAACTAGGTCAGACAGAGGACAGGAAATGACCACAAACTTTGGGGGTCTTAACTTCAGCACCAGTGTGACCTAGATAATATGTGGGAATGACAATACCCCCCAACATGAATAATAACAGTTACACACATAACAAAATTGAAAAATGATAAATTTCAATTTTGTTAGTTCACTTTTTCCCATCAATATATTCATACACCATTTCATTTGATAGTTCTGCATTAAAATACAAAATGTCAAATTTCGATTTTGTGAGTTCCCTTTTTCCAATCAAAATAGATATATAGACCAATGTATGGATAATTCTGCATCCAAATACAAAATGTCGATTTTTTGAAAAGTTCATTTTTTCCCTTAGAAGATGAATACACAAACTCATCAATAATTTTTTATCAAATCACAGAAATCTTAAATTTTGATTTGAAGCTTCACTTGTTTATATTAAAATATAGGTTCACTTTTTCCCATCAAAATATAAATACACAAACTCATTGTTAATTCTACATTAAAATTCAAAAATGACAAATTTTGATTTTTTGGCATGAAAATATTATGCATAAACCCCCAAACAATATGCATCAAAATTCACCATGTCAAATTTCGATTTTGTAGGTTCACTTTTCATGCAAACAATGCACTTGGATGCATAACTAATAGTGTCTCTACACATGGCCATCTGCCCACATGGGTGGTGACTATAGTGTTACTGCAGAGTAAACACTAAGTAAACACAGCCATACATCAAGCCTAACTAGGTCAGACAGGAGACAGGAAATGGCCACAAACTTTGGGGGTCTTAACTTCAGCACCAGTGTGACCTAGATAATATGTGGGAATTAAAATAGACCCCAACATGAATAATAACAGTTACACACATAACAAAATTGAAAAATGATAAATTTCAATTTTGTTAGTTCACTTTTTCCCATCAATATATTTATACACCATTTCATTAAGAATTCTACATCAAAATACAAAATGGCAAATATCTTTTTTTTTTTAGTTCATTTCTTCCATTACACAATAAATACACAAACTCATTGATAATTCTGCATCACAATTCAGAAATCTTGAATTTTGATTTGTAGCTTCACTTTTTTGGTGACAGATGAAGCACTAACCATTATAGAAGAGAGGTCTCTTACACACATATACCTTCATGATACATATTATATACTCATACTAGAGTATAGTGGGTGTGTATGGTGTGTCTCCTCCAGGTGCCTCCCTCCAACTACTATAGTCAGGACTTCTGCCTGCCACACCCCTTCTGACACCCCTCTACACTCTCCTAGCAGATGCTGCTACTGACCACAGGGCAGTGGCTAGGGAGGTGCATGGAGAGTGAGGCTGGACTGAACATCTGTATTACTACTCCCCTACCACCCACCCCCACCCCCTCTGAAGGCACAGACCTCATCACCCCCTGCCATATACTTACACTTTTGTTAGGTACTATGAGGTAAATTGTAGAAAAATATGATTTTCTCATGAAGGCCTATACGTAATGCACTCAAATGTGAATGCCCTCTAAAAGACAAATAAACCCCATGACATAGGCTTTTTTTCCTTTCTTTGTGTTCCATAAGCATCAGACTAATATCGCCAAGAGTCATTAAGCAAAATTGTTGGTCGATTTAGAATTAGCTAGATTACTACACCATAACAGGAAAAGGGAACTTCTAAGCCAATCAAAACCCCCTATTATTAACGATTATACCAAGGAAATTCGCCACTATTTTGGTTTAAAAGTAAAAAAGCTTGCCGTTTTTCCTCACTGTTCTTAGTCTCCCCACAAGGGGAATGTGGTCATCTTGAATCCTCATATCTTGGCAGCATTTCCCATGCTTTGGGCTACATGCCAGTCTCAACAGCTTGTTTGTAGGGGTATTATTTAGCCAATGGGGAACTTGGTCTCATACGTGATGACTGGCCGATATTATAGAGTTTAATGTGAAATCATACCTAGTGTAGCTAGTATTAAAGTGTGAACGCATGCATCTACCTTCTTGATTATTGGGATATAGCTTAACATGGCACAGGTAGACACACCATTCATGTTTCATTGAAAAGTTATGGGTAGATCCATTTTTACGCATGATTGAAAACACAGCTAATTCCTCGTGAGTTGACAATCTGATCTTTTGCTGACCAGCCATCTACCCACATTATGGTTGCTGCAACTAGGGTATTAGTCACAGCTCACCCATTACCATCTAGGCTTGTTGACAGGGCTCTTGGCCACATGCCAGTACTCATGGCTGGTCAATGTGATCATTATTTACGATTCTACCGAAGAAATTCGCCACGAACTTGGTTAAAAAGTAAAAAAGCTTGTCGTTTTTCCTCACCGTTCTCACCTGTTTCCAGTTTCCCCACAAGGGGAATGTGGTCATCTTGAATCCCAATTTGTTGGCAGCATTCCCCATGCTCTGGGCTACATGCCAGTCTCAGCAGCTTGTTTGTAGGAGTATTATTTAGCGAATGGGGAACTTGGTCTCGTATTTGATGACTGGCCGATATTATAGAGTTTAATGTGAAACTATACCTAGTGTAGCTAGTATTCAACTGTGAACGCATGCATCTACCTTCTTGGTTTTTGGAATATAGCTTCACAGGGCAGAGGGAGACACACCATTCATGTTTCATTGAAAAGTTATGGGTAGATCAACTTTCACACATGATTGAAAACACAGCTATTTCCTGGTGAGTTAACAATCTGATCTTTCGCTGAGCAGCCATCGACCCGCATTATGGTTGCTGCAACTAGGGTATTAGTCACAGTTTACCCATAACCATCTAGGCTTGTTGACAGGGCTCTTGGCAGTATGCCAGTACTCATGGCTGGTCAATGTGATCATTATTAACGATCATAACGAGGAAATTTGCCACATATTCGGTATAAAAGTAAAAAAGCTTGCCGTTTTTCCTCACCGTTCTCACCTGTTCTCAGTCTCCCCACAAAGGGAATGTGTTTATCTTGAATCCTCATATCTTGGCAGCATTTCCCATGCTCTGGGCTACATGCCAGTCTCAACAGCTTGTTTGTAGGAGTATTATTTAGCGAATGGGGAACTTGGTCTCGTATTTGATGACTGGCCGATATTATAGAGTTTAATGTGAAATCATACCTAGTGTAGCTAGTATTTAAGTTTGAACGCATGCATCTACCTTCTTGGTTTTTTAAATATAGCTTCACAGTGCAGAGGGGGTCACACCATTCATGTTTCACTGAAAAGTTATGGGTAGATCCACTTTTATGCATGATTGAAAACACAGCAAATTCCTGGTGAGTTAACAATCTTATCTTTCGCTGACCAGCCATTGATCCGCATTATGGTTGCTGCAACTAGGGTATTAGTCACAGCTCACCCATAACCATCTAGGCTTGTTGACAGGGCTCTTGGCCACATGCCAGTACTCATGGCTGGTCAATGTGATCATTATTAACGATTATACCAAGGAAATTCGCCACTATTTTGGTTTAAAAGTAAAAAAGCTTGCCGTTTTTCCTCACTGTTCTTAGTCTCCCCACAAGGGGAATGTGGTCATCTTGAATCCTCATATCTTGGCAGCATTTCCCATGCTTTGGGCTACATGCCAGTCTCAGCAGCTTGTTTGTAGGAGTATTATTTAGCGAATGGGGAACTTGGTCTCATACTTGATGACTGGCCGATATTATAGAGTTTAATGTGAAATCATACCTAGTGTAGCTAGTATTAAAGTGTGAACGCATGCATCTACCTTCTTGATTATTGGGATATAGCTTTACATGGCACAGGTAGACACACCATTCATGTTTCATTGAAAAGTTATGGGTAGATCCATTTTTACGCATGATTGAAAACACAGCTAATTCCTCGTGAGTTGACAATCTGATCTTTTGCTAACCAGCCATCTACCCACATTATGGTTGCTGCAACTAGGGTATAAGTCACAGTTTACCCATAACCATCTAGGCTTGTTAACAGGGCTCTTGGCCACATGCCAGTACTCATGGCTGGTCAATGTGATCATTATTTACGATTCTACCGAAGAAATTCGCCACAAACTCGGTTTAAAAGTAAAAAAGCTTGCCGTTTTTCCTTACCGTTCTCACCTGCTTCCAGTGTACCCAAAAGGGGAATGTGTTCATCTTGAATCCTCATATCTTGGCAGCATTTCCCATGCTTTGGGCTACATGCCAGTCTCAACGGCTTGTTTGTAGGAGTATTATTTAGCCAATGCGGAACTTGGTCTCGTATTTGATGACTGGCCGATATTATAGAGTTTAATGTGAAATCATACCTAGTGTAGCTAGTATTTAAGTGTGAACGCATGGATCTACCTTCTTGATTTTTGGAATATAGCTTCACATAGCAGAGGGAAACACACCATTCATGTTTCACTGAAAAGTTATGGGTAGATCCATTTTTACGCATGATTGAAAACACAGCTAATTCCTCGTGAGTTAATAATCTCATCTTTCGCTGACCAGCCATGGATCTGCATTATGGTTGCTGCAACTAGCGTATTAGTCACAGCTCACCCATAACCATCTAGGCTTGTTAACAATGCTCTTGGCCACAAGGCAGTATTCATTGCTGGTCAATGTGAACATTTTTTACGATTCTACCGAGGAACTATTTCAGTTTAAAAGTAAAAGAATTTGCCGTTTTTCCTCACCGTTCTCACCTGTTCGCAATCTCCCCATAAGGGAAATGTGGTCATCTTGAATCCCCATATGTTGGCAGCATCCCCCATGCTCTAGGCTACGAGCCAGTCCTAAAAGCTAGATCTTTAGTGTAATTTTCAGCGAATGGGAAACTTGGTTGCATGCTTGGTGTTTGTCTGAAATTCAAGCCCGTCAATTTAAAGTCATGTTAGTTTGGTTGATATTTTAGTGTGAGCGCATGCATATATCTTCTTGATTTTTTGAATATAGCTTCACATGGTAGAGGGAGACACACCATTCATGTTGCATTAAAAAGTCATGGGTAGATTGACTTTCAATCATGATTGAAAAACTGCTTGAATTTCCTCTTTATTTTAAATGTTGATCTTTTGCTGGCCAGCCGTCAATGGGCATTATGGTTGCTGCAGCTAGCGAATCAGTCACAGCTCACCCATCACCATCTAGCCTTGTAGCCAGATGTCTTGGTCACATGCCAGTATACATGGTAAGTCAAAATGATCGTTATTAAGGATTCTACCAAAGAAACTCACAACCAATTTGGTTTAAAAGTAAAAGAGGTGTCTGATTTTCCCCACAAATATCTCCTGTTTCTAGTTTTCAAGCCAAGGGACTGGGTTTATCATCATGACCCATATTTTAGCTGCATTCCCCATGCTCTGGGCTACCAGCCAGTCCTGACAGATAGATGTTTATCACAATTTTCAGCGAATGGGGGAACTTGGTTGCATGCTTGGTTTTAGACCGAAATTCAAGCCCGTCAATTTAAAGTCATGCTAGTTGGGTTGATAATGTAGTGTGAATGCATGCATATATCTGCTTGATTTTTGGAATATAGCTTCACATGGCAGATAGCAACACACCATTCATTATTCATTCTAATTCATTCCTGGTGAGTTAACAATCTTATCTTTCGCTGACCAGCCATTGATCCGCATTATGGTTGCTGCAACTAGGGTATTAGTCACAGCTCACCCATAACCATCTAGGCTTGTTGACAGGGCTCTTGGCCACATGCCAGTACTCATGGCTGGTCAATGTGATCATTATTAACGATTATACCAAGGAAATTCGCCACTATTTTGGTTTAAAAGTAAAAAAGCTTGCCGTTTTTCCTCACTGTTCTTAGTCTCCCAACAAGGGGAATGTGGTCATCTTGAATCCTCATATCTTGGCAGCATTTCCCATGCTTTGGGCTACATGCCAGTCTCAACAGCTTGTTTGTAGGGGTATTATTTAGCCAATGGGGAACTTGGTCTCATACTTGATGACTGGCCGATATTATAGAGTTTAATGTGAAATCATACCTAGTGTAGCTAGTATTAAAGTGTGAACGCATGCATCTACCTTCTTGATTATTGGGATATAGCTTAACATGGCACAGGTAGACACACCATTCATGTTTCATTGAAAAGTTATGGGTAGATCCATTTTTACGCATGATTGAAAACACAGCTAATTCCTCGTGAGTTGACAATCTGATCTTTTGCTGACCAGCCATCTACCCACATTATGGTTGCTGCAACTAGGGTATTAGTCACAGCTCACCCATAGCCATCTAGGCTTGTTGACAGGGCTCTTGGCCACATGCCAGTACTCATTGCTGGTCAATGTGATTATTATTAACGATTCTACATAGGAATTTCACCACTCTTTTGGTTTAAAAGAAAAAAAGCTTGTCGTTTTTCCTCACCGTTCTCACCTGTTTCCAGTTTCCCCACAAGGGGAATGTGGTCATCTTGAATCCCAATTTGTTGGCAGCATTCCCCATGCTCTGGGCTACATGCCAGTCTCAGCAGCTTGTTTGTAGGAGTATTATTTAGCGAATGGGGAACTTGTTCTCCTGTTTGATCACTGGCCGATATTATAGAGTTTAATGTGAAATCATACCTAGTGTAGCTAGTATTTAAGTGTGAACGCATGCATCTACCTTCTTGGTTTTTGGAATATAGCTTCACAGGGCAGAGGGAGACACACCATTCATGTTTCATTGAAAAGTTATGGGTAGATCAACTTTCACACATGATTGAAAACACAGCTATTTCCTGGTGAGTTAACAATCTGATCTTTCGCTGACCAGCCATCGACCCGCATTATGGTTGCTGCAACTAGGGTATTAGTCACAGTTTACCCATAACCATCTAGGCTTGTTGACAGGGCTCTTGGCAGTATGCCAGTACTCATGGCTGGTCAATGTGATCATTATTAACGATCATAACGAGGAAATTTGCCACATATTCGGTATAAAAGTAAAAAAGCTTGCCGTTTTTCCTCACCGTTCTCACCTGTTCTCAGTCTCCCCACAAAGGGAATGTGTTTATCTTGAATCCTCATATCTTGGCAGCATTTCCCATGCTCTGGGCTACATGCCAGTCTCAACAGCTTGTTTGTAGGAGTATTATTTAGCGAATGGGGAACTTGGTCTCGTATTTGATGACTGGCCGATATTATAGAGTTTAATGTGAAATCATACCTAGTGTAGCTAGTATTTAAGTTTGAACGCATGCATCTACCTTCTTGGTTTTTTAAATATAGCTTCACAGTGCAGAGGGGGTCACACCATTCATGTTTCACTGAAAAGTTATGGGTAGATCTGCTTTTACTCATGGTTGAAAACACAGCTAATTCCTGGTGAGTTAACAATCTTATCTTTCGCTGACCAGCCATTGATCCGCATTATGGTTGCTGTAACTAGGGTATTAGTCACAGCTCACCCATAACCATCTAGGCTTGTTGACAGGGCTCTTAGCCACATGCCAGTACTCATTGCTGGTCAATGTGATCATTATTAACGACTCTACGGAGGAATTTCACCACTCTTTTGGTTTAAAAGTAAAAAAGCTTGCCATTTTTCCTCACCGTTCTCAACTATTCTCAGTCTCCCCACAAGGGGATTGTGGTCATCCTGTATCCCCTTATGTTGGCAGCATTTCCCATGCTCTGGGCTACATGCCAGTCTCAACAGCTTGTTTGTAGGAGTATTATTTAAAGAATGGGGAACTTGGTCTCCTACTTGATGACTGGCCGACATTATAGAGTTTAATGTGAAATCAAACCTAGTGTAGCTAGTATTTAAGTGTGAACGCATGCATCTACCTTCTTGGTTTTTGGAATGTAGCTTCACATGGCAGAGCGAGACACACCATTCATGTTTCATTGAAAAGTTATGGGTAGATCCACTTTTACACATGATTGAAAACACAGCTAATTCCTCGTGAGTTGACAATCTGATCTTTCGCTGACCAGCCATCGACCCGCATTATGGTTGCTGCAACTAGGGTATTAGTCACAGCTCACCCATAACCATCTAGGCTTGTTGACAGGCCTCTTGGCCACATACCAGTACTCCTGGCTTATCAATTTGATCATTAATAACGATTATAACGAGGAAATTGGCCACTATTTCGGTTTAAAAGTAAAAAAAACTTGCCGTTTTTCCTCACCCTTCTCAACTATTCTCAGTCTCCCCACAAGGGAATTGTGGTCATCCTGTATCCCCTTATGTTGGCAGCATTTCCCATGCTCTGGGCTACATGCCAGTCCCAACAGCTTGTTTGTAGGAGTATTATTTAGCGAATGGGGAACTTGGTCTCGTACTTGATGACTGGCCGATATTATAGAGTTTAATGTGAAATCATACCTAGTGTAGCTAGTATTTAAGTGTGAACGCATGCATCTACCTTCTTGGTTTTTGGAATGTAGCTTCACATGGCAGAGCGAGACACACCATTCATGTTTCATTGAAAAGTTATGGGTAGATTCACTTCAATGCATGATTGAAAACACAGCTAATTCCTCGTGAGTTGACAATCTGATCTTTCGCTGACCAGCCATCGACCCTCATTATGGTTGCTGCAACTAGGGTATTAGTCACAGCTCACCCATAACCATCTAGGCTTGTTGACAGGCCTCTTAGCCACATGCCAGTACTCATTGCTGGTCAATGTGATCATTATTAACGATTCTACGGAGGAATTTCACCACTCTTTTGGTTTAAAAGTAAAAAAACTTGCTGTTTTTCCTCACCGTTCATACCTGTTCTCAGTCTCCCCACAAGGGGAATGTGGTCATCTTGAATCCCCATATGCTGGCAGCATTTCCCATGCTCTGGGCTACATGCCAGTCTCAACAGCTTGTTTGTAGGAGTATTATTTAGCAAATGGGGAACTTGGTCTCCTACTTGATGACTGGCCGATATTATAGAGTTTAATGTGAAATCATACCTAGTGTAGCTAGTATTTAAGTGTGAACGCATGCATCTACCTTCTTGGTTTTTGGAATGTAGCTTCACATGGCAGAGCGAGACACACCATTCATGTTTCATTGAAAAGTTATGGGTAGATTCACTTCAATGCATGATTGAAAACACAGCTAATTCCTCGTGAGTTGACAATCTGATCTTTCGCTGACCAGCCATCGACCCTCATTATGGTTGCTGCAACTAGGGTATTAGTCACAGCTCACCCATAACCATCTAGGCTTGTTGACAGGCCTCTTAGCCACATGCCAGTACTCATTGCTGGTCAATGTGATCATTATTAACGATTCTACGGAGGAATTTCACCACTCTTTTGGTTTAAAAGTAAAAAAACTTGCTGTTTTTCCTCACCGTTCATACCTGTTCTCAGTCTCCCCACAAGGGGAATGTGGTCATCTTGAATCCCCATATGCTGGCAGCATTTCCCATGCTCTGGGCTACATGCCAGTCTCAACAGCTTGTTTGTAGGAGTATTATTTAGCAAATGGGGAACTTGGTCTCCTACTTGATGACTGGCCGATATTATAGAGTTTAATGTGAAATCATACCTAGTGTAGCTAGTATTTAAGTGTGAACGCATGCATCTACCTTCTTGGTTTTTGGAATGTAGCTTCACATGGCAGAGCGAGACAAACCATTCATGTTTCATTGAAAAGTTATGGGTAGATTCACTTCAATGCATGATTGAAAACACAGCTAATTCCTCGTGAGTTGACAATCTGATCTTTCGCTGACCAGCCATCGACCCGCATTATGGTTGCTGGAACTAGGGTATTAGTCACAGCTCACCCATAACCATCTAGGCTTGTTGACAGGGCTCTTGGCCACATGCCAGTTCTCTTGGCTTGTTAATGTGATCATCATTAACGATTCTACCGAGGAAATTCACCACAAATTCAGTTTAAAAGTAAAAAAACTTGCCGTTTTTCCTCACCATTCTCACCTGTTCTCAGTCGCTGATATTATAGAGTTTTATGTGAAATCATACCTAGTGTAGCTAGTATCTAAGTGTGAACGCATGCATCTACCTTCTTGGTTTTTGGAATATAGCTTCACATGGCAAAGGGAGACACTATATTCATGTTTCATTGAAAAGTTACGGGTAGATCCACTTTTACGCATGATTGAAAACACAGCTTATTCCTTTTGAGTTGACAATCCCTCTCGAATTTACATGTTGATCTTTTGCTGGCCCGCCGTCAATGGGCATTATGGTTGCTGCAGCGAGGGAATCAGTCACAGCCACTCATCACCATCTAGCCTTGTAGCCAGAGGTCTTGCTTGGTGTTTGACCGAAATTCTAGCCCGTCAATTTAAAGTCATGCTAGTTGGGTTGGTAATGTAGTGTGAATGCATGCATACATATGTTTGATTTTTGGAATATAGCTTCACATGGCAGATAGCAACACACCATTCATTATTCATTCTAAAGTTATGGGTAGATTTATCTTGAGTGCATGAGGAAGTTGGTTGCATGCTTGGTGTTTGGCCAGAAATTTAGTGTGTCGATTTAAAGTCATGCTCATAGGGCTGTTTTTGTTAGTGTGAGCGCATGCATATATCTTCTTGATTTTTTGAATATAGCTTCACATGGTAGAGAGAGACACACCATTCATGTTGCATTCAAAAGTCATGGGTAGATTGGCTTTTAATTATGATTGAAAACCTGCAGGAAATTCCTCTCGAATTTACATGTCGATCTTTTGCTGGCCCGCCGTCAATGGGCATTATGGTTGCTGCAGCTAGGGAATCAGTCACAGCTCACCCATCACCATCTAGCCGTGTATTCAGATGTCTTGGTTACATGCCAGTATACATGGCCAGTCAATCTGATCATTGTTAAGGAGTCTACCAAAGAAACTCACAACCGATTTGGTTTAAAAGTAAAAGAGGTGTCTGATTTTCCCCACAAATATCTCCTGTTTCTAGTTTCCAAGCCAAGGGACTGGGTTTATCATCAAGACCCATATTTTAGCTGCATTCCCCATGCTCTTGGCTACCAGCCAGTCCTGACAGATAGATGTTTATTACAATTTTCAGCGAATGGGGAACTTGGTTGCATGCTTGGTGTTTGACCGAAATTCAAGTCCGTCAATTTAAAGTCATGCTAGTTGGGTTGGTTGTAGTGTGAATGCATCCATATATCTGCTTGATTTTTGGAATATAGCTTCACATGGCATATAGCAACACACCATTCATTATTCATTCTAAAGTTATGGGTAGTTTTATCTTGAGTGCATGAGGAAGTTGGTTGCATGCTTGGTGTTTGGCCAGAAATGTAGTGTGTCGATTTAAAGTCATGCTCATAGGGCTGTTTTTGTTAGTGTGAGCGCATGCATATATCTTCTTGATTTTTTTAATATAGCTTCACATGGTAGAGGGAGACACACCATTCATGTTGCATTCAAAAGTCATGGGTAGATTGGCTTTTAATTATGATTGAAAACCTGCAGGAAATTCCTCTCAAATTTACATGTTGATCTTTTGCTGGCCCGCCGTCAATGGGCATTATGGTTGCTGCAGCTAGGGAATCAGTCACAGCTCACCCATCACCATCTAGCCTTGTATCCAGATGTCTTGGTCACATGCCAGTATACATGGCCAGTCAATCTGATCATTGTTAAGGATTCTACTAAAGAAACTCACAATCGATTTGGTTTAAAAGTAAAAGAGGTTTCTGATTTTCCCCACCAGTCTGTGTGCCGACTCCAAGAAGCACCATCCTTGGGTGGCGACCCTTTGCTGTGGGTAGCTGCCTGAGTACTGATTTTAGGGTTAATAACAGCCTGGAATGAACATCCATACTGTTTCTAAGGTAAAAGTAGCTAGATCTTAATCAGGTTATAATAGAATACACTTTAAAACAAAGTTGAGATAATAGGAGGGTCCCGAGCTGTTTTCTGAGATTTCCAAGCCTTAAGTCAGTGTTTTATACAATAGGAGTATATAATGTTTTGCCAGATATGTACATAAGATAGCATTGAAAAGTAGCTAAATATCTATGTAACTCTCTCAGATATAGGTTTTAATGTTCTCTCTCTAGAGAATCCCTTTTGAATATATGGTCCCGGGCATATTTCTTTTTTGTCCATTGAATGAAAAAAGCTGAAAGGAAATAGAAATATAGTAAGGGCTAGTTATGTATGACCTTTGAATGACAGCCACCACCACAGACTCCACAGCACAGTGGCAGAATGTGTGTCTTCATATCCAAAGGTTGATGGTTCTCACCCTGGCCAGGGCCTGGTAAAATAGACAAAGCAACAGCTTTGTCCATTTTAGGACAATTTGATACAACTTGTTCCAATATGAGACAAAGGTCCCCTGGTGATCTATGGTCAAACTAGAGAATGTACCTGCAGTGAACGGAAATGGCACCATATTGACCCACCTTAAACGGGTAGGAGCCACTGGCTGGGGTATAATGGTACAGAGGGGATCTTTAGATTAGGTGCTTAATGAGACCTAGTTTTACCAAATTGTGACAATTGACCTGTTGACGTCTATGACCAGGTGATGTTTTTGATCGGGTGACGTCTATGACCAGGAGGTACTGAAAATGCTTATATATAGTACACATACATAAAAATGTGATGTATCTATTTCACCAGGTTTTAGAAAGCAGTAAACCTTAACCCCCGGAGAATTTGTTTTATTAGTGTATGTACCCATTGAACCAGGATACCCCGGTCATAGACATCACCCAGTCATAGATGTCACCTGGTCATAGACATCACCTGGTCAAAGATGTCACTTTTAGCCGGTCATAGACATGAGACACTGAAAAGGGCATATATATTGTATATACATACAAATGTTATAAATCTATTTCACCAGGTTATACAAAGTAATAAATCTTAACTTCCTAGGCATTTGTTTCTTTAGTGTATGTACCCATTGATCCAGAATATCCCGGTCATAGATGTCGCCCAATCATAGACGTCACCGGATCATAGACATTTCAATTGTCACGATTTGGTAAGACTGAGCCATGAATGGTTCTGGCTGCGTTTGGCAATGGTTTAGGTATAAGGGGAGTCTTCACATTAGAGCTTAGTGGACAGTTGTAACTATATTGGCAATAAGTCACCCACTTACCCCCTACCTCCCCCCCCCCTCCTAGCAGGCCCTTCTCCTATTCCATATTACTATGGGAGGAGTCTTTATGTTAGGGCCTCAGGTGATGGTTTTGCCTATGTTTTGCAATGGTATAAAGGTATAGAGGTATCTTTACATTAGTGGCTTAGTGCATAGTTCTGGTTATTTTTTAAATTTGTACAATAGTATAGAGAGAGGCTTCACATAAGGGGCTTCGTGCATAGTTCTTGCTATGTTTGACATTGTTATAATAAGGGCAGTTTTTACTTTAGGGGCTAAGTGCATAGTACTGGCTATGTTAAACATTGATGTGATGGTATGAGATGTATCTTTACGTTAAGGGCTTAGTGCCTAGTTCTGGCTATATTTGATAGTGATATAATTTGGGTGGTTGAGGCTTTACATTAGGGGCTTAATGGATGGTTTTGGTTATGTTTGACATTGGTATAATAGTTTGGGGGGATTTTTGCTCTTATACTATTATACCAATATCAAACATAGCCATAATTTTGCCTTTGTTTGACAGTGGTATGATGGTATAGGTGGAGTCTTCACATCAGGGGCTTAGTGGAAGATTGTGGCCATGTTTGGCAGTAATTCACCAGATCTAAGTATGATGCCTTTAACCTTTAAGGATGACATCATGCCTTAATGCATCATAACTTGGTCGTCATGATGCATGAATCCAGCTCTGGTGAGTAACTTGTCCTGACCCATGTGAACTCACCCTTGTCAACTCATCTCATCCCATGTGAACACCTTAAAACCACTAGCTGGATGGAAGATGTGGGGAGGATGTGGAGAGGTGGTACCGGGTTCACTTTTTCCCATTAGAATATGAATGCACAAGTTTATTGATCATTTTGCATCAAAATACAAAAGTGTCAAATTTCGATTTTCTGAGTTCACTTTTCCCATTAAAATAAAAAATATAGAAACTTGATAAAAATATTGCATCAAATTTCAAGAGTGACAAATTTTGATTTTAACACTTCACATCTTCCGATCAAAAAATATAAACACAATTCATTAATCATTTTGCATCGAAAAACAAAAATGTCAAATTTAGATTTTCTAAGGTCACTTTTTTACATTAAAATATATACACAATTCATTAATAATTCTGCATCAAAACCAAGATGTCAAATTTTTATTTTGTAGATTCACTTTTCCCATTCAAAAATAAAATGACAAATTTAGAATATATAAGTTTATTTTTTCCCATTAAAATATATATACTCAAATTCATTAATAATTCTACTAAGAAATGCAATAAATATCAAATTTTGATTTTGAAGGTTCACTTTTTCACATTAAAATATAAAAACACAAAGTCAAAATCAATTCTTCATCAAATTTCAAAAATTACAAATTTCAATTATTTTGTTACTTTCTCCCATCAAAATGTGTATACAAAATTGATTAACTATTCTGCATTAAAATACAAAATGTCTAATTTCGATTTTGTTGGATTTCTTCTTTCCATTAAAAGATAAATACACAAACTGAATAATAATTCTGCGTCAAATTTAAAAAATGGTAAATTTCGATTTTAATAAGTTTACTTTTTCCCATCAAAATATTATTTACAAATGCATTAATAATTCTGCATCAAAAAAGAAAAATGGCTAATTTCGATTTTGTAGGTTTATTAAGCCAAGGGACTTGGATGCATCAAAATTCTGCATCCAAATACAAAATGTCAAATTGCGATTTTTTTTAAGTTCATGTCTTCCCTTAGAAGATAAATACACAAACTCATCAATAATTTTTCATCAAATCACAGAAATCTTAAATTTTGATTTGTAGCTTCACTTTTTTCTATCAAAATATAGATACACAAATTCATTATTCATATTGCATCAACATTTAAAAATGACTAATTTCGATTTTGTAAGTTCACTTTTTCCCATCAAAATATAAATACACAAATTCATTGCAAATTCTACATTAAAATTCAAAATTGTCAAATTTCTTTTTCTTTTTGCATCAAAATATAACTCACCAAAAAATATGCATCAAAATGCAACTTGTCAAATTTCGATTTTGTAGGTTCACTTTTCATGCATGAAATATCTGGCCACATGGGTGGTGACTATAGTGTTACTGCAGAGTAAACACTAAGTAAACAGAGCCATGCACTGAGCCTAACTAGGTCAGACAGAGGACAGGAAATGACCACAAACTTTGGGGGTCTTAACTTCAGCACCAGTGTGACCTAGATAATATGTGGGAATGACAATACCCCCCAACATGAATAATAACAGTTACACACATAACAAAATTGAAAAATGATAAATTTCAATTTTGTTAGTTCACTTTTTCCCATCAATATATTCATACACCATTTCATTTGATAGTTCTGCATTAAAATACAAAATGTCAAATTTCGATTTTGTGAGTTCCCTTTTTCCAATCAAAATAGATATATAGACCAATGTATGGATAATTCTGCATCCAAATACAAAATGTCGATTTTTTGAAAAGTTCATTTTTTCCCTTAGAAGATGAATACACAAACTCATCAATAATTTTTTATCAAATCACAGAAATCTTAAATTTTGATTTGAAGCTTCACTTGTTTATATTAAAATATAGGTTCACTTTTTCCCATCAAAATATAAATACACAAACTCATTGTTAATTCTACATTAAAATTCAAAAATGACAAATTTTGATTTTTTGGCATGAAAATATTATGCATAAACCCCCAAACAATATGCATCAAAATTCACCATGTCAAATTTCGATTTTGTAGGTTCACTTTTCATGCAAACAATGCACTTGGATGCATAACTAATAGTGTCTCTACACATGGCCATCTGCCCACATGGGTGGTGACTATAGTGTTACTGCAGAGTAAACACTAAGTAAACACAGCCATACATCAAGCCTAACTAGGTCAGACAGGAGACAGGAAATGGCCACAAACTTTGGGGGTCTTAACTTCAGCACCAGTGTGACCTAGATAATATGTGGGAATTAAAATAGACCCCAACATGAATAATAACAGTTACACACATAACAAAATTGAAAAATGATAAATTTCAATTTTGTTAGTTCACTTTTTCCCATCAATATATTTATACACCATTTCATTAAGAATTCTACATCAAAATACAAAATGGCAAATATCTTTTTTTTTTTAGTTCATTTCTTCCATTACACAATAAATACACAAACTCATTGATAATTCTGCATCACAATTCAGAAATCTTGAATTTTGATTTGTAGCTTCACTTTTTTGGTGACAGATGAAGCACTAACCATTATAGAAGAGAGGTCTCTTACACACATATACCTTCATGATACATATTATATACTCATACTAGAGTATAGTGGGTGTGTATGGTGTGTCTCCTCCAGGTGCCTCCCTCCAACTACTATAGTCAGGACTTCTGCCTGCCACACCCCTTCTGACACCCCTCTACACTCTCCTAGCAGATGCTGCTACTGACCACAGGGCAGTGGCTAGGGAGGTGCATGGAGAGTGAGGCTGGACTGAACATCTGTATTACTACTCCCCTACCACCCACCCCCACCCCCTCTGAAGGCACAGACCTCATCACCCCCTGCCATATACTTACACTTTTGTTAGGTACTATGAGACCATTCAACTTTTCACTTTTTCTCCACCTATTGTACCACAGCCAAACTTTAGCTATCCCATCCCTTTCTACATGCCATATTGAGTAGTTCCATGTCATTTCAAACTAAATGGAGCTAGAGTGAGTAAGGAGGGGACATGAGGGTATGTCCCCCAGTCTTCCACCCACCCCTCTGGTGGTGCCCTCTAGGGAGGTGTGGGGGAATCTAGTCACAAAGGGAGCCCTCTGATGGCAAAAGACAGAACTACAGTGGGAGGTTGATGCCCACAGGCCAGTGGGAGGAGGTGGGGAGGTGGTACCCGGCTTGTGGGTGTCCAGACAGTAGGTGAAGATGTCATATGTCATAGGGGGGGGAGTATAGGACAAAGACTGTCCGGCATTTTAAATCATACAATAACCAATTGAATAAGTTTCTTCATACACAGACTATACTAAAGGCGTAAATAAATACCTGGGGCCAATAGAAATAAAAGGTGTGTTTCAGATTACCCAATTCTACCTAGTAAAATGGCCAAACCTAAAAGGGTCTGGTAACAGTGTTCAATATACAGGCTTGTCAATCTATGTGATTGGCTGGGGGCCTGTCTTGTTATACGTGATTGGCTGGGGGCCTGTCTGGTTATATGGGATTGGCTGGGGGCCTGTCTGGTTATATGTGATTGGCTGGGGGCCTGTCTTGTCCTGATGGAGAAGTCTGTAAGCACAATCCAATCTAGCCTCACTGCAGTCAGTTCTATGTGACCTTCATGAACCTGTCAGGGCCTTTTGACCCTGTGTTCACAGAGGGGGCGTTCAGCACCCGACCTGTCCATCCGTCAGCCTCTGTGAGTCAGTTCCATCCATCCCCCAGTTTGTTGGCATGTTTGGCTTTATTCTGTAGTGAAAAGTTGCTGAGAACTGATTAGTTCTCTTAGGAACTCCCACCACGTATATTTACCCCATAACGCCAGCTATCATGTTGATGTCACTTGGGTTCCCGTTCTATCAATAAACACCTTGATCTGTCTGCAGATACTAATATAGAGACAAAATTGTTAATTTTGAAAATCGGACATAGGACTAAATGGGAATTGTGACTTGTGAAATACAACCATTGAAACACCAATTCAGGGTTGTCGTTACTGCTATCTCCCCCTGTGCCTGCCGTGCATTTTGTAAATCCTCTGTTGGTTTGAGCTCTACAACTCCAGGATACTTAGTATATGGCACAGCAGTATAGCAGTACATCAGTATAGCGTGAGGAATCACCATTCAGCACAGATGATACTGACAAAAAACACCACTAAAGCACTCCATTTACGGGGCTCTAAGTGTATATAGACCGCTCCTACTGGTGTATAAACCGGACTGACTGATTAGACTCCCATGGAGGGTCACTTTTATGGACCATAAAGGAGGCAAACTAAATAAGCTACTGTGTCCTTATTTAGATAACAGCAGTTATGGGATCCCTGCTGTCACTGTGTTAAGGGGTTGGATGCAGACACCAGGATAACCTCCGACCACAGACCATTAGCGTGACTAAGTTACAGATGGAGTATCGTCAATACTAATGTATATTCTAGACTGGGTAACCTTTAATATTTCCAATCAGCATCATGAGAGGCTATGGCTGCCCTGCGGTAACAGTTACTGTAGTCATGCTATGGTGTCAGTAACATCACCCTATGGCACCAGCTGTAAGGTGTTATAACCTCACCCTGTGACACCAGCTGTGCTATAACACCACCCTATGGCACCAGCTGTGCTATAACATCACCCTATGGGACCAGCTGTGCTATAACATCACCCTATGGGACCAGCTGTGCTATAACATCACCCTATGGCACCAGCTGTAAGGTGTTATAACCTCACCCTGTGACACCAGCTGTGCTATAACATCACCCTATGGCACCAGCTGTGCTATAACATCACCCTATGGGACCAGCTGTAAGTGCTATAACATCACCCTATGGGACCAGCTGTGCTATAACATCACCCAATGGGACCAGCTGTGCTATAACATCACCCTATGGGACCAGCTGTGCTATAACATCACCCTATGGCACCAGCTGTAAGGTGTTATAACCTCACCCTGTGACACCAGCTGTGCTATAACATCACCCTATGGCACCAGCTGTGCTATAACATCACCCTATGGGACCAGCTGTAAGTGCTATAACATCACCCTATGGGACCAGCTGTGCTATAACATCACCCTATGGGACCAGCTGTGCTATAACATCACCCTATGGGACCAGCTGTGCTATAACATCACCCTATGGCACCAGCTGTGCTATAACTTCACCCTATGGCACCAGCTGTGCTATGACCTCACCCTATGGGACCAGCTGTAAGGTGCTATAACATCAACCAATGGCACCAGCTGTATTGTGTTGGTAACCTCACCCTATGAGAGCAGTCACTTCCGGTCACGTGACCAAATGGAGGCCTCTGATTGGCTAACTAGGTCACGTGACGTCACCACTAATCCCCTAAGTAGGTCACTTCCGGTCACGTGACCAAATGGAGGCCTCTGATTGGCTGCATGTCGATTGAGTAATAAACAGTACTTAACTATAGTCCCGTTCCGATACATACTATACTACTTAGGTCCTATAGTATAGTGTTTTTTTGGCTTGTTTTCTCTGATTACATCGATTTTTCACAGAAATAAAAGACACACAGCGATCAATTTGCAAAGGGTGATTGGCAGGGGACTCCACATTATGAAGTGAATGCTATTTTGTACCTTGGAGCTTGGATTTATAGAAAATAGGGGTAAAATGAAGAAAAAAAATAACTTAATCAGTTAATATAAAATCAGGTAAAACCCAAATATTCGACATAGTAAATCACAATATTAGCTCTTCGTATGTATAATTCCAGTTCCCCCTCATTGTAACATTAGAGTTAAGGGCAGTTTTTCACATCCCAGCAGATGTTGATTGGTAGTGTACAACAAAATTTATGAAACGGCTTCCCATAGAGCACCAACATAGTTTTGAGTGACTATTGGCCCCTAGAGAGGAACACCAGGGTTGTGTATTTTAACTGGTTAATTTGTCAGAGACCACTCCTAGCCGCAGACTCCGATAACTTAGTTTCTGATGATTTTACACTATATTCCTCAATTCTTTTCATGCTTTTGGGCCATAGTCTCATCAAACTGACTTAACCTAAGCAGAAAAGACACATTTTTGTCAGATCTTGGGGATTTGGTAAGAGGCCCTTTACATCATCTAGAGGCTGCAATACACTAATTATTTTTCCACTATAGGCCTATATAGCATATGTGCAAAAATAAGATAGCCATGCGTTTCTTATGGCATAGCCACTGTTATTTTCTTATACATATACATTTTTCCCAAAAATTCAAAGCCAATAAAAGGGTTGTTTTGTAAATGGCTTTTTCAATACAGGCCTTTTTGTGTGGTCATACCTGTTTTCACTAGTTCTGCAGTGGGAGCAATTTTGCCTTAGTAGGCCTATCTAGCATCAAATCTTATCCTAAATACCACTGGAATCAAGTAGTTTACACTCTACGGATTAATTTGATGCCTTGTTTACAAACCCACTGTCAAATTTAGACCAATACATTTTGAACAACACCATACTCTGTAGGACTGCAGCAAAGATGCTATCTGTAATCTGCCTAATGGATGTGGGGGCAAATATTTACTGTGACAGCTACTATGAGAACTTTTTTTTGGCCTTTCCTAGTACTACGGCATAGGGGCAGTGTCCTTAGGGTTGTTGTTTTTGTAGTTCTTGAAGGATACAATCTTGGTTCTAACCTTTTTCCATAGTAGCAGAGGGAGTCATCAGAAAGCCTCTGTGTGTTTGTGTGTGTGTGTGTGTGTTTGTGTGTGTGTGTTTCTGCCCATAACTGGGGACTCGGATTAGAAAAATTACCTTGGAACTGGGAACTCAGACTTGACCCACTCCCCACTTAATTGAGACCTGTTTTGGACAGGAAATAGCTTTGAGATACCTAAAAATCAGTTTCCACTTGCAGTGAAAAATCCACCACTCTTCATACTCACACACTGCCACATACTGAAGGCTACTGAGTACCCAGTTCCAGGTGGAATTCCCTACAGAAAAGTGACCTTAGAACCGGGGACTTGAAATTTAACTGGGGACTTGGGTCCCGACTTAATTGAGACCTCACATACTGCCACACACTCAAGGTTGCAGGTGGAATACCTGATGCTTCCAGGTGGAATACCTGATGCTATGCCATACATATAAATAACCAATATGGCCGCTAATGTGAGCGATATTATGTTTTTAGAAGTCAAGACAATGCATTCAGTAGGGTTGCAGAGCTCCTTAACCCGTCCCAAGGCATGGTCCCCAGTATAAGCACAGATCCCCAGTTCCCGGCATAAACACGTAATAGTGAGTAGGAAATAGCTTCGTGATACCTAAAAATTTCCACAAAAGTCCCCAGTTACAATGAAAACCACTTTTCATACTCACACACTACCACACTCCGAAGGCTGCTGAGTACCCAGTTCCAGGTGGAATTCCCAATGCTATGCCACACATACAAATAATCAATATGGCCGCTCATGCGAGTGATATTACATTTTTAGAAGTCAAGTGAATGCAATTAGTGTAGTGATATCCAGTGATAGCCACCCCACTAAGTGGTATAAACAGGAACTAATAATATAACCTTTGACTCCACCTGGTGGTGGACTGGGGAACTTGGGGTTCAGCCATTATGGAGCCATATATGAAGATGTAAACATGCCAGTCATCTCAGGAATAAATCTATCAACATCTGCCTTACCAACTACTTAAATGGTTACATTATCATTACAATTAGTAGTATTGCAGAGGTCCTAAACCTGTTGCAAAGCATGGTCCCCAGTAACCAGCACAGATCCTGAGTCCCCAGTTACCAGCATAAACATGTAATAGTGTGGGTATGTGTGGGTATGGGAGTAGTATTGTATGTATCGGAACGGGACTATAGTTAACTACTGTTTATTACTCAATCGACCTGCAGCCAATCAGAGGCCTCCCTTTTGGCGGGAAATTCAAAAGCAGCCAATGAGAGGCCTCCCTTTTGGCGGGAAATTCAAATAGGTCACGTGACCGGAAGTGACCTACTTCCGGTCACGTGACCTTTGGGCGGGAAATTCAAATAGGTCACGTGACCGGAAGTGACCTACTTAAGAGGGTCACGTGACCACCATGTTGGCGGGAAATTCAAATAGGTCACGTGACTGGAAGTGACCTACTTAAGGGGGTCACGTGACTACTAGGTTGGCGTGAATTTCAAAATAAGTCACTTGAGATTTTTATGGATAAATAAATTTTAAAAAAGAAAAAGCAAGCTGAAAGCTTGCTAAAAAATAATTTTAAAATGCTCTTTTTTTTTAGGGGGGGGAGGGGCACTCTGGGGGGCACTCTTTAAGATGCATGGGGGGGGAGGGGGGAGGGGGGGAGGGGGGAGGGGAGGGGAAGGGTTTTTAAGAGTGAGACTCGCCTCTCTGCCCTCTCTTTTAGAGGGCAGAGAGGCGAGTCTACTGATTCGTCTACTTACAATGAAATGTATCATGATTGCGTTTATGATGATGTGCATCATGATGTGACTATCTTACAACCCTATAAGAAATAAGCAAGGTCTCTCTCCTATACATGGGCGTACTTACACTGGCTATTTGTAAACTAATGAATGCGACTTCCTCGTTAAAATCAGTATCTACAACTCTTTCAATCCTAAGGCTTTTTTTTGAGTTTATTCTTTTGTTCAATTTTGGGCCCACCTCAAAAGAGGAATAGGCCCTCGCTTGCTCATCAGAGCCGGGGTGTAGAAGGCCCCTGCCCTGTCGGGTACGTTCTGAGATAGATCGCCCTCTGGTACGTTTTGGTTGGTTTGGAGCTCTCAGTCGACTGTCTTATGCACCCGAAAAAAAACAGACTTTCGGTGTCTCATGATAAAACTGGTGCGTTATACTAAGTGCTGGATTACTTTCTCATTTTTTTATTGTTCTATCCGATGCTTATTTAATTTTTGCACTGATAAAAACGGCTAGCTTGTACAAACACGTGGTCTATTTAAGCGTTAAGTGTAGAAAATGAACAGAACAGTGCACAGAAAATAGAGCTACCGACTACATTTCGCCCAGTCACTCAGCGGAGAACAAAAGAACTACTGACGTAGTGTACCCGCTATTCCGACAGTTGGCGCCACCGTTCGAATCTTTATACTTTTCCCGCGTGCGACATGAAGCCCTGGGGTGGGTACTGGCTGTTTGGTTGTAGGTACCGAAACATAAAAAACTACAGCCAGCCCATGTCATGGTGAGACAGCTCTCTTATTCCCTCTTGAGTAGCGTCCGTAGGGCCTATGACAAAACCTAGTCCCGTACACTGAGCAGCTTCAGGTCTGAAGGCTCATACAGAAAAATGTGTGGGTGTGTGGGTGTGTGGGTGTGTGGGTGTGTGGGTTGCTTTACGCCTTAGTTAACAGCTATGGTCATTTCAAGGGCGGTGATGGTGATCGAATCTATGGCCCTTTTACCGAGACAAGGGTTTCTTTTACATCCCACACTACATAGGGGTGTGTGGGTGTGTGGGTCTGTGTGTGTCTGTTCGGTCTGTGTGTGCACGCGTCTTGCACTCCGGAACATGTTCAGACACGTTCGAACCTGCTCGGACGTGCCTGGACAGGTCTCACACGCCGACCGTGTCTGAACATGTTTTCACCTTATAGCTGCTGCCGATGGGAGGGCTCAGTGTCTATATAAAGTCTATAATGATGTTATTACAGCTGAGACACTTAGAGACAGGGAGGGAGGGGCTCAGTGTCTATATAAAGTCTATAATGACGTTATTACATTTAGACACTTAGAGGCAGGGAGGGAGGGGCTCAGTGTCTATATAAAGTCTATAATGATGTTATTACAGCTGAGACACTTAGAGGCAGGGAGGGAGGGGCTCAGTGTCTATATAAAGTCTATAATGACGTTATTACATTTAGACACTTAGAGGCAGGGAGGGAGGGGCTCAGTGTCTATATAAAGTCTATAATGATGTTATTACAGCTGAGACACTTAGAGGCAGGGAGGGAGGGGCTCAGTGTCTATATAAAGTCTATAATGATGTTATTACATTTAGACACTTAGAGGCAGGGAGGGAGGGAGGGGCTCAGTGTCTATATAAAGTCTATAATGATGTTATTACATTTAGACACTTAGAGGCAGGGAGGGAGGGGCTCAGTGTCTATATAAAGTCTATAATGATGTTATTACATTGAGACACTTAGAGGCAGGGAGGGAGGGGCTTAGTGTCTATATAAAGTCTATAATGATGTTATTACATTTAGACACTTAGAGGCCGGGAGGGAGGGGCTCAGTGTCTATATAAAGTCTATAATGACGTTATTACATTTAGACACTTAGAGGCAGGGAGGGAGGGCTCAGTGTCTATATAAAGTCTATAATGATGTTATTACAGCTGAGACACTTAGAGGCCGGGAGGGAGGGGCTCAGTGTCTATATAAAGTCTATAATGATGTTATTACAGCTGAGACACTTAGAGGCAGGGAGGGAGGGGCTCAGTGTCTATATAAAGTCTATAATGATGTTATTACAGCTGAGACACTTAGAGGCCGGGAGGGAGGGGCTCAGTGTCTATATAAAGTCTATAATGACGTTATTACAGCTGAGACACTTAGAGGCAGGGAGGGAGGGCTCAGTGTCTATATAAAGTCTATAATGATGTTATTACAGCTGAGACACTTAGAGGCCGGGAGGGAGGGGCTCAGTGTCTATATAAAGTCTATAATGATGTTATTACATTTAGACACTTAGAGGCAGGGAGGGAGGGAGGGGCTCAGTGTCTATATAAAGTCTATAATGACGTTATTACAGCTGAGACACTTAGAGGCAGGGAGGGGGGGGCTCAGTGTCTATATAAAGTCTATAATGATGTTATTACATTTAGACACTTAGAGGCAGGGAGGGAGGGGCTCAGTGTCTATATAAAGTCTATAATGACGTTATTACAGCTGAGACACTTAGAGGCAGGGAGGGAGGGGCTCAGTGTCTATATAAAGTCTATAATGATGTTATTACATTTAGACACTTAGAGGCAGGGAGGGAGGGGCTCAGTGTCTATATAAAGTCTATAATGACGTTATTACAGCTGAGACACTTAGAGGCAGGGAGGGGCTCAGTGTCTATATAAAGTCTATAATGATGTTATTACAGCTGAGACACTTAGAGGCAGGGAGGGGCTCAGTGTCTATATAAAGTCTATAATGATGTTATTACAGCTGAGACACTTAGAGGGAGTGAGGGGCTCAGTGTCTATATAAAGTCTATAATGATGTTATTACATTTAGACACTTAGAGGCAGGGAGGGAGGGGCTCAGTGTCTATATAAAGTCTATAATGATGTTGTTACAGCTGAGACACTTAGAGGCAGGGAGGGGGGGCTCAGTGTCTATATAAAGTCTATAATGACGTGATTACAGCTACCACGTCACGGCTTCATCCACATTAACTGTCAGCTCTGTAGACTCTACTCACATACGAGGCGTAAACCCTCTAAGGGCTTCAGGATGCTCAGGCAGTGTATGTTTGGCATGGGTTGATCCCCTCAGGACCTTTCATCTTGTCAATATTGCTGTATTTTTATCTCATGGATGAAGTATCCGTCTTTTTAAGGCAACATAAGAAATTACTTTCAGATAAGGCTAGAAAAATGAAAGGTGTGTTTCAGGTTCCATTTTATGAAAATCTAGGTATTGTAGGCCTTTTAAATTTCTTTTTTACTTTGGCCTGAAAAGTACTCAAAAATTGACTTGTTGTAAGGCCATTTAAAATTCACTGCGCACATCACAAAAATCATGATTTGGGGAAAACTTTTTTTTCTTTTTTTTTACATTTTTGATGAAAGATATGTTAAAATTGGAAAGAACATTGGCAAATCTGGTATCAAATTAAAGCTTATACTGTCAGTATGGCAGTCAGCTAAGATTGCATTATATATAAACTTGCGATTATGATCGCGAAAAGTCCTATGTATTTTGCCACAAGTAAAGAAAAAGAAGTTTAAATAAAAAACAACCTCGTCATATTTTTCACTGCTTGGTGATGAGAAACAACTTTTATTTTTGAGTGGCCTTACCTGAAACACACCTTTTTTGAATATTTGGCCTAATGTGGCATTAACAGTTCTAATGTCCATTAGCCCTTTACATAAAAACCTGACGGGACCTTTAACAATTACTAATGCTGTCATGGCTTAACATTTGTGGACAAGTGAAAAGAAACATTTTATAAGATCAAGAAAAAACATTGTCCAGCAACCATCTCTGCCGTTTACTGCCCAGAGATGAGTCATGTATTATTTAGCATCAGTTGAGGCTTTGACAGTTTTGGGCGGTCAGAAGGAAAAACAAAGAGCGGCCACAGGAGAAATTGCTGCCTTGTCTTCCCTGCCAGCTCCCAGTGCTCTGCCCCCCTCCTATGGCCTCAGCACTTACTTAGCATCACCCATAGTTAGGATAATAGGATGCTTCAAGGCTTGTGTTTATTTTGGCCATGATACTTTAGTGCAGTACCAGTAAGACATATGTCAGTCCTTAAACTCTGTATGAACATGCCTTAGGAAAGGGAAATGGTCATTATATCAATCTGCTACAGGCTCACTCTCACCAGATCGATGCAACTATTATTTGGACGTACATGATCGGCGGACGTACATGATCGGCGGACGTACATGATCGGTGACGTACATGATCGGTGACGTACATGATCGGTGACGTACATGATCGGGAGTTATTGACTGCCCTACCCTTTCTGACCATGTTAAAACATAAATATATCTTACCAAGGTGTGCATATGGTGTGTGTCTTGACATGTTCTATGTTAGAAATGTCTAGATGCGACTATTAAGATAGTTTTAATTGACATTTCAATACCGATCATGTACGTCATGTGACGTACATGATCGATGACGTACATGATCGGTGATTTATTGGCTGCCTTACCCTTTCCTACCATGACAAAACATAAATAAACCTTACCAGGGTGTACATATGATGTGTGTCTTGACATGTAATATGTTAGAAATGTCTAGATGCGACTATTAAGATAATTTTAATTGACATTTCAATACCGATCATGTACGTCATGTGACGTACATGATCGGTTGTACATTGATCCACCCTCATTTTGACCCATTTCTGACCATGTTTAAAACATTAATCAATCCTAGCAAGGTGTACATATGATGTACCGGTAGGTCTAAATATGTATAATCATAGACATGTAAAGCAGTGGGTAATAAGAAAATTTTACATTACATTCCAAACCGATCATGTACGTCATGTGACGTACATGATCGGTTGTACATTGATCCCCCCCCCTTTGGCCCCTATTAATATTTAGGGAGTTATTTTTTCCTAATAAACTTCCCAAGACTACATTACAGCCAGTAGGTATAGTTATATAAGTTAAATAGCGGAGTAAAGGGGGCCTTAGGGGGATATTGTAGTTTTCCGATCATGTACGTCCGCCGATCATGTACGTCCACCGATCATGTACGTCACTTTTTTAGTTGCACTGATTTGGTGAGAGTGAGCCTACAGATAAAGGGTGAACACTTTCATCCCCCACCTCCTCCCACTGTGTCATGTCCAGCCTCCATCCACACATCTCACCCTGCCCCATCCACATGCTAGGTCTCTAACTCTGCCCTATGTCACATATTCCTGACCTGTCCACCCCATTCATGGTGTGAGGCCCCCACCTTGAGCTGTGTGTTATATGACACCCTCCACCTCACTCATCCACACGGCAGCAGTCAGACAGGTTCCCAGCTCTAACCCTGTGTGATATATCTGTGTGTTATATGACACCCTCCACCTCACTCATCCACACAGCAGTCAGACAGGTTCCCAGCTCTAACCCTGTGTGATATATCTGTGTGTTATATGACACCCTCCACCTCACTCATCCACACGGCAGCAGTCAGACAGGTTCCCAGCTCTAACCCTGTGTGATATATCTGTGTGTTATATGACACCCTCCACCTCACTCATCCACACAGCAGCAGGCAGACAGGTTCCCAGCTCTAACCCTGTGTGATATATCTGTGTGTTATATGACACCCCCCACCTCACTCATCCACACGGCAGCAGTCAGACAGGTTCCCAGCTCTAACCCTGTGTGATATATCTGTGTGTTATATGACACCCTCCACCTTACTCATCCACACGGCAGCAGTCAGACAGGTTCCCAGCTCTAACCCTGTGTGATATATCTGTGTGTTACCTGACACCCCCCACCTCACTCATCCACACGGCAGCAGTCAGACAGGTTCCCAGCTCTAACCCTGTGTGATATATCTGTGTGTTATATGACACCCTCCACCTCACTCATCCACACGGCAGCAGTCAGACAGGTTCCCAGCTCTAACCCTGTGTGATATATCTGTGTGTTATATGACACCCTCCACCTTACTCATCCACACGGCAGCAGGCAGACAGGTTCCCAGCTCTAACCCTGTGTGATATATCTGTGTGTTATATGACACCCTCCACCTCACTCATCCACACGGCAGCAGACAGGTTCCCAGCTCTAACCCTGTGTGATATATCTGTGTGTTATATGACACCCTCCACCTCACTCATCCACACGGCAGTCAGACAGGTTCCCAGCTCTAACTCTGTGTGATATATCTGTGTGTTATATGACACCCCCCACCTCACTCATCCACACGGCAGCAGTCAGACAGGTTCCCAGCTCTAACCCTGTGTGATATATCTGTGTGTTATATGACACCCCCCACCTCACTCATCCACACGGCAGCAGTCAGACAGGTTCCCAGCTCTAACCCTGTGTGATATATCTGTGTGTTATATGACACCCTCCACCTCACTCATCCACACGGCAGCAGTCAGACAGGTTCCCAGCTCTAACCCTGTGTGATATATCTGTGTGTTATATGACACCCTCCACCTTACTCATCCACACGGCAGCGGGCAGACAGGTTCCCAGCTCTAACTCTGTGTGATATATCTGTGTGTTATATGACACCCCCCACCTCACTCATCCACACGGCAGCAGTCAGACAGGTTCCCAGCTCTAACCCTGTGTGATATATCTGTGTGTTATATGACACCCTCCACCTCACTCATCCACACGGCAGCAGTCAGACAGGTTCCCAGCTCTAACCCTGTGTGATATATCTGTGTGTTATATGACACCCTCCACCTCACTCATCCACACGGCAGCAGTCAGACAGGTTCCCAGCTCTAACCCTGTGTGATATATCTGTGTGTTATATGACACCCTCCACCTCACTCATCCACACGGCGGGCAGACAGGTTCCCGGCTCTAACCCAGCTCCTTTATATCCCCCTCAACCCCCGCATTCACACTGCCTGGTGCCCTTCAGGTGTCTAACCCAGCTCCGAAGGTGGTGACAGGCATTCAAGACCCGGTAATAGCCACGCCAATGGGTGAACCGAGTGCGAGGTTGTGATGGTGAGTTCCATGAGAGAGATTGATCTGGTGAAATGATGATGCCGTATTGTTGTTCTGCTTGTCTAAGGATCAAAAATGTCTGGAAGGTAAGGGTGTAAAGGACAAGGAAAAGAGGCAATATCCGTGGGACGTCCATTATTTGACCTCATAGTGAGGGTGAAGATCTCCTGGCAAAGCCAGATGAATAATAAAGGAGATGTTTGTCCCTTGGATACCCCCCCCCACCTCCCCTCATATCACATCCCCCTCACCAAGCCTAGCTCACACCGCCCGGTGCCCTTCAGCTGTGTGATATACCTGATACATGACACCTCCTCATTCATTCAGTCATACATGGAGGTCAGACAGAGGCACCTCTCACCATGGCCTCACCCCTCCATAATGTCTGCACTCATCTACACTGATAATATACAGAACTTAGTCAATAGCGACAAACTAAGTTAGTCATTTGTGCCTCATTTATGACCAACCATGGTAAGTGATAGCATCAGGCATAGTCAGTAGTGACTAACCCACCTTATTAACTCCATTCCTATCAGGCCTTAGTCATATTTTGTTTGACTTAGTCGTTTTTGAATATCAGCTTGTCATTCTGACCAATAACCCTCTGACTTACCTGGGATAGGCACTATAGACTAAGGCCCGGAGCATTTAGATCATCAGTGTACCACCTTAAGTAAGGGCTGCCTCACACAGAACTGCTCCTGTTTCTGGAGACAGGTGTCCAAGGTCAGATCCCCAGATACATGTATGAGGGTCTGTGACAGACCTATCAGCTGTTACCTCATCCCCCACCCCCTAATACTGTGTTATACTCAGATGTATGAGGGTCTGTGACAGACCTATCAGCTGTTACCTCATCCCCCACCCCCTAATACTGTGTAATACTCAGATGTATGAGTGTCTGTGACAGACCTATCAGCTGTTACCTCATCCCCCACCCCCTAATACTGTGTTATACTCAGATGTATGAGGGTCTGTGACAGACCTACCAGCTGTTACCTCATCCCCCACCCCCCTAATACTGTGTTATACTCAGATGTATGAGTGTCTGTGACAGACCTATCAGCTGTTACCTCACCCCCACCCCCTAATACTGTGTTATACTCAGATGTATGAGTGTCTGTGACAGACCTATCAGCTGTTACCTCATCCCCCACCCCCTAATACTGTGTTATACTCAGATGTATGAGTGTCTGTGACAGACCTATCAGCTGTTACCTCATCCCCCACCCCCTAATACTGTGTTATACTCAGATGTATGAGTGTCTGTGACAGACCTATCAGCTGTTACCTCATCCCCCACCCCCTAATACTGTGTTATACTCAGATGTATGAGTGTCTGTGACAGACCTATCAGCTGTTACCTCATCCCCCACCCCCTAATACTCTGTTATACTCAGATGTATGAGTGTCTGTGACAGACCTATCAGCTGTTACCTCATCCCCCACCCCCTAATACTGTGTTATACTCAGATGTATGAGGGTCTGTGACAGACCTATCAGCTGTTACCTCATCCCCCACCCCCTAATACTGTGTTATACTCAGATGTATGAGGGTCTGTGACAGACCTATCAGCTGTTACCTCATCCCCCACCCCCTAATACTGTGTTATACTCAGATGTATGAGGGTCTGTGACAGACCTATCAGCTGTTACCTCATCCCCCACCCCCTAATACTGTGTTATACTCAGATGTATGAGTGTCTGTGACAGACCTATCAGCTGTTACCTCATCCCCCACCCCCTAATACTGTGTTATACTCAGATGTATGAGGGTCTGTGACAGACCTATCAGCTGTTACCTCACCCCCCACCCCCTAATACTGTAATACGGTGTGAGGGACTTGTGAGAGGATGGTGGGCATGGTGGGAGCTGAATGAAAGCTTCATAACACACTGCAAGTTTCTGCATATTGATATGGCTGCATGTTTTTGCAACATTTAATCCAACAGACCAGGATAAATTCTGATAAAGATCATGGAAAATACACTGACTGGATGGAACATTCAATTTAGAGATTGGATTTACTATTTCTAGACTGGGAAGATTCTTTCTGAGCTGGGCTAAAGCAGGGGAAAAAATAAAAGCCATTTCAGGAATGATAATAGAAACTGAAAAGGGTAGAAAAAACCCAGCTATTTACATTGAGGAAGCAGCGGGTTCCTACTGCGAAAGCTCCTATTCCCCCCAAAGTGAACACAGAGTCAGGCCTTCTAAGAAGATTACAGATGGTTTCTTAAACACTATAGATTTCATTGGGCAACAATTGGGGGTCCCCATGCTATCCCTTGTGCTGGGATGGCTAATGTAAGAGGTGGTGTTGAGTGTGAAAGAGAATGATCCTTGGATCAAATCTTGCGAGGGTATCCTTTGATGGAAAACTTTTTTCCCCTTGAGGTTATTAGTCCTATTACCGTAATAAGGTACAGAGTGAAACATTTAAGCTGAGAGAGTTATATAGACATTTAGCTACTTTCAATACTATTTCATATACATATGTGGCAAAACACTTTACTCCTATTATTGAAACATTGACTTAATTGAATATCTCAGGACCCTCCTATTATCTCAGCTTTGTTGAAAAGTGTATGCTATTATGGTCTTATGGCAAAAACCTGATGAAAATCTAGTTACTTTTACAACGGGAGATTGACACACCTTAAAATGGGCTAAATTCCCCTTATAAGGGTTCTACCTAAAGCCCCCTTAGATGGGTCCCACCTGAAGCCCCCTTAGATGGGTCCCACCTAAAGCCCCCTTAGATGGGTCCTACCTACAGCCCCCTAAGATGGGTCCTACCTACAGCCCCCTAAGATGGGTCCTACCTACAGCCCCCTAAGATGGGTCCTACCTACAGCCCCCTAAGATGGGTCCTACCTACAGCCCCCTAAGATGGGTCCTACCTACAGCCCCCTAAGATGGGTCCTACCTACAGCCCCCTTATAAGGGCCCTACCTAAAGCCCCCTTATAAGGGTCCTACCTGAGACTGGTGGCAGAGTGTTCTGGATGTAAGACGCGTCACACAGAGCTGGTTTCTGGACACGGGTCTCCAAGGTCAACCTGCCAGATGGAACGTGACACATCCATCCCCCCCTGGTACTGGTGGATATGGCTAATTAGGGTTTACGCTGCACCAATAATGAGCTGGAGAGTGACTGGCTGATGTGGCACTCATGTACCTTGTAGATACATTGTCAGTGTATTCACCAACAGGCTCAGCACTGGTGAGCTATAAGACAAAGTAGGGCCTTAAAGCACTAGGCTATAGGGATAATCCCCTCTCTACCCCGTAGCACTGCACTCCCTGCTCCCCTTAATTAGGCATGTTAAGTCTGCTGACTGTCATACCCCATGTACATCACCAATAGTTGGCCGCCCCAGTCCTCTAAGGTCTTCAGGTAGAGCCCCCCCCCATCCCAATACCAGTATGGCAGCCTGTTTTGCATCAATTTAGCTGTTAGAATATCTGAATCTGAATATCATGGAAAACATACTAACTGCTTGAAACATTCAATTTAGGGGTGGGATTCACTATTTCTAGACCAGGGGCACAATCATTCTCACCTGGGCTAAATCAGAGAGGAAGAAGTAGCAGGAAACTGTCTGTACTTTCTTCTGTTAACTTACAGCAAACAATGTGCTGTAAAGTGTGCGGGCAGTATTGGGCAGTAAATTAACAGAAAAATATAATGTAAAATTATATCACATTCTTCTGTTTAATTACAACAAGATCTACTGGAACCAAAACTGCCAGCATACTTTGCCGTAAATTAACAGTAGGCCTACTTACTTATTACAGTGTACCAGTATACTACAGGTCACATGTAAGCTACGTGCCAACTTCTAAGCCAATCAAAACCAGTGATATGTTGACCTTTACCTTGTCCTGACTCTTGGACCAACAACAGACCTGATACCACAAGCTGACATGGTAGTGTCAGCCATTACTGAGAGCTGCCTCTGTTGGCTCTGGTGGCCCATGTGGTCAGTAACCTACTCAACCCTTCACACAAACATATCTTGCCATTGGTCATGACCACAACAGAGTGAGATGCACTCCATGCCCTTAAGCCCCACACCACACACAGTGCCAGTCCTTGCCCTGCTCTGACTGTCACTGCAGGGCAGCGAGCGTTAAGCCCCACACCACACACAGTGCCAGTCCTTGCCCAGCTCTACCTGACACTGCAGGGCAGCGAGTGTTAAGCCCCACACCACACACAGTGCCAGTCCTTGCCCAGCTCTACCTGACACTGCAGGGCAGCGAGTGTTAAGCCCCACACCACACACAGTGCCAGTCCTTGCCCAGCTCTGACAGTCACTGCAGGGCAGCAAGCGTTCTGCCTTTAAAGGTATACAACACAATCTAGCTAATTCTAAATCGACCAACAATTTTGCTTAATGACTCTTGGCGATATTAGTCTGATGCTTATGGAACACAAAGAAAGGAAAAAAAGCCTATGTCATGGGGTTTATTTGTCTTTTAGAGGGCATTCACATTTGAGTGCATTACGTATAGGCCTTCATGAGAAAATCATATTTTTCTACAATTTACCTCATAGTACCTAACAAAAGTGTAAGTATATGGCAGGGGGTGATGAGGTCTGTGCCTTCAGAGGGGGTGGGGGTGGGTGGTAGGGGAGTAGTAATACACATGTTCAGTCCAGCCTCACTCTCCATGCACCTCCCTAGCCACTGCCCTGTGGTCAGTAGCAGCATCTGCTAGGAGAGTGTAAAGGGGTGTCAGAAGGGGTGTGGCAGGCAGCAGTCCTCACTGTAGTAGTTGGAGGGAGGGATCTGGAGGAGACACACCATACACACCCACTATACTCTAGTATGAGTATATGATATGTATCATGAAGGTATATGTGTGTAAGAGACATCTCTTCTATAATGGTCATTGCTTCATCTTTCAACGAAAAAGTGAAGCTACAAATCAAAATTCAAGATTTCTGAATTGTGATGCAGAATTATCAATGAGTTTGTGTATTTATTGTGTAATGGAAGAAATGAACTTTAAAAAAAAAGAAATTTGCCATTTTGCATTTTGATGTAGAATTCTTAATGAAATGGTGTATAAATATATTGATGGGAAAAAGTGAACTTACAAAATTGAAATTTATCATTTTTCAATTTTGTTATGTGTGTAACTGTTATTATTCATGTTGGGGTCTATTTTAATTCCCACATATTATCTAGGTCACACTGGTGCTGAAGTTAAGACCCCCAAAGTTTGTGGCCATTTCCTGTCTCCTGTCTGACCTAGTTAGGCTTGATGTATGGCTGTGTTTACTTAGTGTTTACTCTGCAGTAACACTATAGTCACCACCCATGTGGGCAGATGGCCATGTGTAGAGACACTATTGGTTATGCATCCAAGTGCATTGTTGCATGAAAAGTGAACCTACAAAATCGAAATTTGACATGGTGAATTTTGATGCATATTTTTTGGGGGTTTATGCATAATATTTTTATGCCAAAAAAATCTAAATTTGACATTTTTGAATTTTAATGTAGAATTAGCAATGAATTTGTGTATTTATATTTTGATGGGAAAAAGTGAACCTATATTTTAATATAAAAAAGTGAAGCTACAAATCAAAATTTAAAATTTCTGTGATTTGATGAAAAATTATTGATGAGTTTGTGTATTCATCTTCTAAGGGAAAAAATGAACTTTTCAAAAAATCGAAATTTGACATTTTGTATTTGGATGCAGAATTATCCATACATTGGTCTATATATCTATTTTGATTGGAAAAAGGGAACTCACAAAATCGAAATTTGACATTTTGTATTTTAATGCAGAACTATCAAATGAAATGGTGTATGAATATATTGATGGGAAAAAGTGAACTAACAAAATTGAAATTTATCATTTTTCAATTTTGTTATGTGTGTAACTGTTATTATTCATGTTGGGGGGTATTGTCATTCCCACATATTATCTAGGTCACACTGGTGCTGAAGTTAAGACCCCCAAAGTTTGTGGTCATTTCCTGTCCTCTGTCTGACCTAGTTAGGCTCAGTGCATGGCTCTGTTTACTTAGTGTTTACTCTGCAGTAACACTATAGTCACCACCCATGTGGCCAGATATTTCATGCATGAAAAGTGAACCTACAAAATCGAAATTTGACAAGTTGCATTTTGATGCATATTTTTTTTGTGAGTTATATTTTGATGCAAAAAGAAAAAGAAATTTGACAATTTTGAATTTTAATGTAGAATTTGCAATGAATTTGTGTATTTATATTTTGATGGGAAAAAGTGAACTTACAAAATCGAAATTTGTCATTTTTAAATGTTGATGCAATATGAATAATGAATTTGTGTATCTATATTTTGATAGAAAAAAGTGAAGCTACAAATCAAAATTTTAGATTTTTGTGATTTGATGAAAAATTATTGATGAGTTTGTGTATTTATCTTCTAAGGGAAGACATGAACTTTAAAAAAATCGCAATTTGACATTTTGTATTTGGATGCAGAATTTTGATGCATCCAAGTCCCTTGGCTTAATAAACCTACAAAATCGAAATTAGACTTTTTTTTTTGATGCAGAATTATTAATGCATTTGTATATAATATTTTGATGGGAAAAAGTAAACTTATTAAAATCGAAATTTACCATTTTTTAAATTTGATGCAGAATTATTATTCAGTTTGTGTATTTATCTTTTAATGGAAAGAAGAAATCCAACAAAATCGAAATTAGACATTTTGTATTTTAATGCAGAATAATTAATCAATTTTGTATACACATTTTGATGGGAGAAAGTAACAAAATAATTGAAATTTGTAATTTTTGAAATTTGATGAAGAATTGATTTTGACTTTGTGTTTTTATATTTTAATGTGAAAAAGTGAACCTTCAAAATCAAAATTTGATATTTGTTGCATTTCTTAGTAGAATTATTAATGAATTTGAGTATATATATTTTTATGGGAAAAAATAAACTTATATATTCTAAATTTGTCATTTCATTTTTGAATGGGAAAAGTGAATCTACAAAATCAAAATTTGACATCTTGGTTTTGATGCAGAATTATTAATGAATTGTGTATATATTTTAATGTAAAAAAGTGACCTTAGAAAATCTAAATTTGACATTTTTGTTTTTCGATGCAAAATGATTAATGAATTGTGTTTATATTTTTTGATCGGAAGATGTGAAGTGTTAAAATCAAAATTTGTCACTCTTGAAATTTGATGCAATATTTTTATCAAGTTTCTATATTTTTTATTTTAATGGGAAAAGTGAACTCAGAAAATCGAAATTTGACACTTTTGTATTTTGATGCAAAAGGATCAATAAACTTGTGCATTCATATTCTAATGGGAAAAAGTGAACCCGGTACCACCTCTCCACATCCTCCCCACATCTTTCATCCAGCTAGTGGTTTTAAGGTGTTCACATGGGATGAGATGAGTTGACAAGGGTGAGTTCACATGGGTCAGGACAAGTTACTCACCAGAGCTGGATTCATGCATCATGACAACCAAGTTATGATGCATTAAGGCATGATGTCATCCTTAAAGGTTAAAGGCATCATACTTAGTTCTGGTGAATTACTGCCAAACATAGCCACAATCTACCACTAAGCCCCTCATGTGAAGACTCCACCTATACCATCATACCACTGTCAAACAAAGGCAAAGTTATGGCTATGTTTGATATTGGTATAATAGTATAAGAGCAAAAATCCCCCCAAACTATTATACCAGTGTCAAACATAACCAAAACCATCCATTAAGCCCCTAATGTAAAGCCTCAACCACCCAAATTATATCACTATCAAATATAGCCAGAACTAGGCACTAAGCCCTTAACGTAAAGATACATCTCATACCATCACATCAATGTTAAACATAGCCAGTACTATGCACTTAGCCCCTAAGGTAAAAACTGCCCTTATACTATTATAACAATGTCAAACATAGCAAGAACTATGCACGAAGCCCCTTATGTGAAGCCTCCCTCTATACTATTGTACAAATAAAAAAATAACCAGAACTATGCACTAAGCCACTAATGTAAAGATACCTCTATACCTTTATACCATTGCAAAACATAGGCAAAACCATTACCTGATGCCCTAACATAAAGACTCATCCCATAGTAATATGGAATAGGAGAAGGGCCTGCTGGGGGGGGGGGGGGGGGTAGGGGGTAAGTGGGTGACTTATTGCCAATATAGTTACAACTGTCCACTAAGCTCTAATCTGAAGACTCCCCTTATACCTAAACCATTGCCAAACGTAGCCAGAACCATTCATGGCTCAGTCTTACCAAATCGTGACAATTGAAATGTCTATGATCCGGTGACGTCTATGATTGGGCGACATCTATGACCGGGATATTCTGGATCAATGGGTACATACACTAAAGAAACAAATGCCTAGGAAGTTGAGATTTATCACTTTGTATAACCTGGTGAAATAGATTTATAACATTTGTATGTATATATACAATATATATGCCCTTTTCAGTGTCTCATGTCTCTGACCGGCTAAAAGTGACATCTATGACCAGGTGATGTCTATGACCAGGTGACATCTATGACTGGGTGATGTCTATGACCGGGATATCCTGGTTCAATGGGTACATACACTAAAAAAACAAATTCTCAGGGGGTTAAGGTTTACTACTTTCTAAAACCTGGTGAAATAGATACATCACATTTTTATGTATGTGTACTATATATAAGCCTTTTCAGTACCTCCTGGTCATAGACGTCACCCGATCAAAGACATCACCTGGTCATAGACGTCAACAGGTCAATTGTCACAATTTGGTAAGACTAGGTCTCATTAAGCACCTAATCTAAAGATCCCCTCTGTACCATTATACCCCAGCCAGTGGCTCCTACCCGTTTAAGGTGGGTCAATATAATGCCATTTCCGTTCACTGCACAGTTTTCTATGCAGGTACATTCTCTAGTTTGACCATAGATCACCAGGGGACCTTTGTCTCATATTGGAACAAGTTGTATCAAATTGTCCTGAAATGGACAAAGCTGTTGCTTTGTCTATTTTACCAGGCCCTGGCCAGGGTGAGAACCATCAACCTTTGGATATGAAGACACACATTCTGCTCCTGTGCTATGGAGTCTGTGGTGGTGGCTGTCATTCAAAGGTCCCCATAATCTACCCATAACTTTAGAATGAATAATGAACGGTGTGTTGTTATCTGCCATGTGAAGCTATATTCCAAAAATCAAGCATAAATATATGCATGCATTCACACTACATTACCAACCCAACTAGCATGACTCTAAATTGACGGGCTTGAATTTTGGTCAAACACCAAGCATGCAACCAAGTTCCCCATTCGCTGAAAATTGTGATAAACATCTATCTGTCAGGACTGGCTGGTAGCCCAGAGCATGGGGAATGCAGCTAAAATATGGGTCTTGATGATAAACCCAGTCCCTTGGCTTGGAAACTAGAAACAGGAGATATTTGTGGGGAAAATCAGACACCTCTTTTACTTTTAAACCAAATTGGTTGTGAGTTTCTTTGGTAGAATCCTTAATAATGATCACTTTGACTTACCATGTATACTGGCATGTGACCAGAACCTCTGGCTACAAGGCAAGATGGTGATGGGTGAGCTGTGACTGATTCCCTAGCTGCAGCAACCATAATGCCCATTGACGGCGGGCCAGCAAAAGATCAACATGTAAATTCGAGAGGGATTGTCAACTCACGAGGAATTAGCTGTGTTTTCAGTCATGCGTAAAAGTGGATCTACCCATAACTTTTCAATGAAACATGAATTGGGTGTCTCCCTTTGCCATGTGAAGCTACATTCCAAAAACCAAGAAGGTAGATGCATGCGTTCACACTAAAATACTAGCTACACTAGGTATGATTTCACATTAGACTCTATAATATCGGCCAGTCATCAAATAGGAGACCAAGTTCCCCATTCGCTAAATAAAACTTCTACAAACAAGCTGTTGAGACTGGCATGTAGCTTAGAGTATGGGAAATGCTGCCAACATATGGGGATTCAAGATGAGCACATTCCCCTTGTGGGGATACTGAAAACAGCGGAGAACGGTGAGGAAATACGGCAAGCTTTTTTACTTTAAAACCCAATTAGTGGCGAATTTCCTCGGTAGAATCTTTAATAATGATCACATTGACCAGCCATGAGTACTGGCATGTGGCCAAGAGCCCTGTCAACAAGCCTAGATGGTTATGGGTGAGCTGTGACTAATACACTAGTTGCAGCAACCATAATGCGGGTCGATGGCTGGTCAGCAAAAGATCAGATTGTTAACTCACAAGGAATTCGCTGTGTTTTCAATCATGCATAAAAGTTGATCTACCCATAACTTTTGACTAGAAACATGAATGGTGTGACCCCCTCTGCCCTGTGAAGCTATATTCCAAAAACCAAGAAGGTAGATGCATGCGTTCACACTTAAATACTAGCTACACTAGGTATGATTTCACATTAAACTCTATAATATCGGCCAGTCATCAAATAGGAGACCAAGTTCCCCATTTGCTAAATAATACTCCTACAAACAAGCTGTTGAGACTGGCATGTAGCCCAGAGCATGGGAAATGCTGCCAACATATGGGGATTCAAGATGACCACATATCCCTTGTGGGGAGACTGAGAACAGGTGAAATCTGTGAGGAAAAAGGCAATTTTTTTTTACTTTTAAGCCAAAATAGTTGGGAATTTCCTCGTTATAATTGTTAATAATGATCCCATTGACCAGCCATGAGTACTGGCATGTGGCCAAGAGCCCTGTCAACAAGCCTAGATGGTTATGGGTGAGCTGTGACTAATACCCTAGTTGCAGCAACCATAATGCGGATCAATGGCTGGTCAGCGAAAAAACAGATTGTTGACTCACAAGGAATTTGCTGTGTTTTCAATCATGCATAAAAGTGGATCTACCCATAACTTTTCAATGAAACATGAATGGTTTGACCCCCTCTGCCATGTGAAGCTACATTCCAAAAACCAAGAAGGTAGATGCATGCGTTCACACTTAAATACTAGCTACACTAGGTATGATTTCACATTTAACTCTATAATATCGGCCAGTCATCAAATAGGAGACCAAGTTCCCCATTTGCTAAATAATACTCCTACAAACAAGCCGTTGAGACTGGCATGTAACCCAGAGCATGGGGAATGCTGCCAACATATGGGGATTCAAGATGACCACATTCCCCTTATGGGGAGAAAGAGAACAGGTGAGATCGCTGAGGAAAAAGGCAAGTTTTTTTTACTTTTAAACCGAAATAGTGGCTAATTTCCTCGTTATAATCGTTAATAATGATCACATTGACCAGCCATGAGTACTGGCATGTGGCCAAGAGCCCTGTCAACAAGCCTAGATGGTTATGGGTGAGCTGTGACTAATACCCTAGTTGCAGCAACCATAATGCGGATCAATGGCTGGTCAGCAAAAGATCAGATTATTAACTCACGAGGAATTAGCTGTGTTTTCAATCATGCGTAAAAGTGGATCTACCCATAACTTCTCAATGAAACATGAATGGTATGTCTTTCTTTGCCATGTGAAGCTATATCCCAAAAACCAAGATGGTAGATGCATGCGTTCACACTTAAATACTAGCTACACTAGGTATGATTTCACATTAAACTCTCTAATATCGGCCAGTCCTCACGTATGAGACCAAGTTTCCCATTCGCTAAATACTACTCCTACAAACAAGCTGTTGAGACTGGCATGTAGCCCAGAGCATGGGAAGTGCTGCAAACATATGGGGATTCTAGATGACCACATTCCCCTTGACGGGAGACTGAGAACAGGTGAGAATGGTGAGGAAAAACGGCAAGCTTTTTTACTTTTAAACTGAGTTCGTGGCGAATTTCCTCGGTAGAATCGTTAATAATGATCACATTGACCAGCCATGAGTACTGGCATGTGGCCAAGAGCCCTGTCAACAAGCCTAGATGGTTATGGGTGAGCTGTGACTAATACCCTAGTTGCAGCAACCATAATGCGGGTCGATGGCTGGTCAGCAAAAGATCAGATTGTCAACTCTCGAGGAATTAGCTGTGTTTTCAATCATGCGTAAAAGTGGATCTACCCATAACTTTTCAATGAAACATGAATTGGGTGTCTCCCTTTGCCATGTGAAGCTACATTCCAAAAACCAAGAAGGTAGATGCATGCGTTCACACTAAAATACTAGCTACACTAGGTATGATTTCACATTAAACTCTTTAATATCGGCCAGTCATCAAATAGAACAAGTTCCCCATTCGCTAAATAATACTCCTACAAACAAGCTGTTGAGACTGGCATGTAGCCCAGAGCATGGGAAATGCTGCCAACATATGGGGATTCAAGATGACCACATATCCCTTGTGGGGAGACTGAGAACAGTTGAGAACGGTGAGGAAAAACGGCAAGCTTTTTTACTTTTAAACCAAAATAGTGGCAAATTTCCTCAGTAGAATCGTCAATAATGATCACATCGACCAGCCAAGAGAACTGGCATGTGGCCAAGAGCCCTGTTAACAAGCCTAGATGGTTATGGGTGAGCTGTGACTAATACCCTAGATGCAGCAACCATAATGCAGATCAATGGTTGGTCAGCAAAAGAACAGATTGTTGACTCACGAGGAATTTGCTGTGTTTTCAATCATGCATAAAAGTGGATCTACCCATACCTTCTCAATGAAACATGAATGGTGTGACCCCCTCTGCCATGTGAAGCTACATTCCAAAAACCAAGATGGTAGATGCATGCGTTCACACTTAAATACTAGCTACACTAGGTATGATTTCACATTAAACTCTCTAATATCGGCCAGTCATCAAATAGAACAAGTTCCCCATTCGCTAAATAATACTCCTACAAACAAGCTGTTGAAACTGGCATGTAGCCCAGAGCATGGGAAATGCTGCCAACATATGGGGATTCAAGATGACCACGTTCCCCTTATGGGGAGACTGAGAACAGGTGAAATCTGTGAGGAAAAAGGCAAGTTTTTTTTACTTTTAAGCCAAAATAGTTGGGAATTTCCTCGTTATAATTGTTAATAATGATCCCATTGACAAGCCATGAGTACTGGCATGTGGCCAAGAGCCCTGTCAACAAGCCTAGATGGTTATGGGTGAGCTGTGACTAATACCCTAGTTGCAGCAACCATAATGCGGATCAATGGCTGGTCAGCAAAAGATCAGATTATTAACTCACAAGGAATTAGCTGTGTTTTCAATCATGCGTAAAAGTGGATCTACCCATAACTTCTCAATGAAACATGAATGGTATGTCTTTCTTTGCCATGTGAAGCTATATCCCAAAAACCAAGATGGTAGATGCATGCGTTCACACCCAGCTAGAAAAATACTATAGTAAATACTATAGTTTACTATAGTATACTGTAGTATACTATAGTATAATATAGTATACTGTAGTATACTATAGTACAGTGCAGCACCCTGTACTGTAGTTTACTATAGTATACTATAGTATACTGTAGTATTTCCGGGAACAGCCTTAGATAGTGACAAACTGTATCATTCGTTACTATAGTGAACTACAGTAAACTATAGTATACTATAGTATGTCCCGCACACCTTGACACTGTAGTAAACTATAGTAAAATCTACTATAGTTTACTGTAGTAAACTACAGTTTACTATAGTATTTACCGTACACCTCTTCACTATAGTAAACTATAATACAACTTACTATAGTTTACTATAGTAATTCCCAACACATTGACACTATAGTAAACTGTAGTATATTTTACTATAGTTTACTACAGTATTTCCCACACATTGACACTATAGTAATCTATAGTATATTTTACTATAGTTTACTATAGTATTTCCCGCACACATTGACACTATAGTAGACTACCGTAAATTCTCACGTATAAGCCTAACTCGCGTATAAGCCGCACCCCTTACTCTGACAAATTATATAAGCCGCAGAGGGGGTCTGAATATTCCGATTTTGGTACTGTAGTATACTAATAAAAACTCTCGTATAAGCCGCACCCTATATAGGCATGTTTGGTATCAAAAGAAAGCTGAGTCTGACTCGCGTACAAGCCGCGGCTTCTACGCGAGAATTTACGGTATTCTATAGTTTACTACCGTAATTCCCGTACATCTTTACACTATAGTAAACTGTAGTATATTTTACTATAGTTTACTATTGTAATTCCCACACATTGACACTATAGTAATCTATAGTATATTTTACTATAGTTTACTATAGTAATTCCCTACACATTGACACTATAGTAAACTGTAGTATATTTTACTATAGTTTACTATAGTAATTCCCACACATTGACACTATAGTAATCTATAGTATAGTTTACTATAGTAATTCCCGCACACATTGACACTATAGTAGACTGTGGTATATTTTATTATAGTTTACTATAGTATTAGTGAGTATTAGTTTTTCCCGCACACATTGACACTTTAGTAGACTGTGGTATATTTTACTACAGTTTACTATGGTATTTCCCACACATTGACACTATAGTAAACTGTAGTATATTTTACTATAGTTTACTATAGTAATTCCCACACATTGACACTATAGTAAACTGTAGTATATTTTACTATTGTTTACTACAGTATTTCCCACACATTGACACTATAGTAATCTATAGTATATTTTACTATAGTTTACTATAGTAATTCCCGCACACATTGACACTATAGTAGACTGTGGTATATTTTACTATAGTTTACTATAGTATTACTATTAGTGAGTATTAGTATTCCCCGCACACATTGACACTATAGTAGACTGTGGTATATTTTGCTATAGTTTACTACAGTATTTCCCGCAAATATTGACACTATAGTAGAGTGTTGTATATTTTACTATAGTTTACTTAAGTATAATATTATTTCCTGCACACATTGACACTATAGTAGACTGTGGTATATTTTACTATAGTTAACTATAGTATTTCCCGCACACATGGACACTACAGTAAACTGTACTAGATGTTAATACAAAATAATAATTGTAAAGCATTCTAATTATCACAGGGGAAAAAGAAAAATATGTATGTAATGCTGAGAACATATGCAACTACATTCTGATGTCATTGACAACTATTTTGTAATAATTAATAATTTTTCATATTTTGGTTGGGTAACACTCACCCCCCCCCCTCCTAACCCCTATGTTCGCACCTTCCCCCACCGGCCAGGTGCGACCCATGAAACAATAGGCCCCTAGCGGCCTAAGACAATAGCCATTTAAACTGGGTCACGTGTAATGTTGCATGCATGTATTGGTGGTGACCTACATACATTATAAACGACCAATAGGAATCCAGTAGCAGGATTGGTTGGCAGTTTGAACTAGTATACCGTTGGTGATGGACATGGAAGCATGGGTAAGTGAGTACATTTCGGTTGATATTTAAATTCAATATAGTATATATATATATAAATATTTATATATACATATATATATATATATAAACATATATTATATTATATATATATATATATATATATAGTGTATTTACTAACAATTCTAGTTAGCTACATGCGGAATATTTGTAATGTGTTATAAGATAATCATAACTGCTTGTCCAGCCCACTGTAACTCATTATTAGTCAAAATAGACATTAGTTATGGAATCTCTGACGATTTTAACATTGATGCATATGTCATTTGTCATAATTTGGGATAATTTATAATTAATTTTTCTCCAGGTTTACCTGTTTACCAACCCGCCATGGTGACTGTCCAGAGCCCTGGACCCGGCCCCAAGGCTCCAGGACCCGGCCCCAAGGCTCCTGGACCCGGCCCCAAGGCTCCTGGACCCGGCCCCAAGGCTCCAGGACCCGGCCCCAAGGCTCCTGGTCCCGGCCCCAAGGCTCCAGGACCCGGCCCCAAGGCTCCTGGACCCGGCCCCAAGGCTCCAGGACCCGGCCCCAAGGCTCCTGGACCCGGCCCCAAGGCTCCAGGACCCGGCCCCAAGGCTCCAGGACCCGGCCCCAAGGCTCCTGGTCCCGGCCCCAAGGCTCCAGGACCCGGCCCCAAGGCTCCTGGACCCGGCCCCAAGGCTCCAGGACCCGGCCCCAAGGCTCCTGGACCCGGCCCCAATGCTCCAGGACCCGACCCCAAGGCTCCTGGACCTGGCCCCAAGGCTCCTGGACCCGGCCTCAAGGCTCCAGGACCCTGACCCAAGGCTCCAGGACCCAGCCTCAAGGCTCCAGGAGCCGGCCTTAATTGATGAAACTGATGGTGATGACATATCACAGCCCCCCCCCCCCCCCCCAAAAAAAAAAAAATATACCATCTCCACCCAATGAAAACTATAGTAAAACTATAATATATTTTCTACGTTTTATTATAGTATACTGTAGTATACTATAGTAAATTTACTGTAACCTACTGTAGTTTACACTATACTTTACTATAGTATACTGTAGTAAACTACAATGAATCTACTATAGTATACTATAGTGATTACTATAGTATGTGAAATTATTATAGTAAATTTACTATAGTTTTACTATAGTAAATACTTTAGTTTCACTATAGTAAAAATTACTGCAGTAAATACTATAGTATACTGTAGTAAACTACAGTAAATCTACTATAGTATACTATAGTGATTACTATAGTATGTGAAATTACTATAGTAGATTTACTATAGTTTTACTATAGTAAATACTATAGTTTTACTATAGTATTTTTCTACCTGGGCACTTAAATACTAGCTACACTAGGTATGATTTCACATTAAACTCTCTAATATCGGCCAGTCATCACGTATGAGACCAAGTTCCCCATTCGCTAAATACTACTCCTACAAACAAGCTGTTGAGACTGGCATGTAGCCCAGAGCATGGGGAATGCTGCCAACATATGGGGATTCAAGATGACCACATATCCCTTGTTGGGAGACTGAGAACAGGTGAGAACGCTGAGGAAAAACAGCAAGCTTTTTTACTTTTAAACCATGTGAAGCTATATTCAAAAAATCAAGAAGATATATGCATGCGCTCACACTAAAATAACAGCCCTATGAGCATGACTTTAAATTGACGCACTAAATTTCTGGCCAAACACCAAGCATGCAACCAACATCCTCATGCACTTAAGATATATCTACCCATAACTTTAGAATGCATAATGAATGGTGTGTTGCTATTTGCCATGTGAAGCTATATTCCAAAAATCAAGCATAAATATATGCATGCATTCACACTACATTTCCAACCCAACTAGCATGACTCTAAATTGACGGGCTTGAATTTTGGTCAAACACCAAGCATGCAACCAAGTTCCCCATTCGCTGAAAATTGTGATAAAAATCTATCTGTCAGGACTGGCTGGTAGCCCAGAGCATGGGGAATGCAGCTAAAATATGGGTCTTGATGATAAACCCAGTCCCTTGGCTTGGAAACTAGAAACAGGAGATATTTGTGGGGAAAATCAGACACCTCTTTTACTTTTAAACCAAATTGGTTGTGAGTTTCTTTGGTAGAATCCTTAATAATGATCACTTTGACTTACCATGTATACTGGCATGTGACCAAGACCTCTGGCTACAAGGCTAGATGGTGATGGGTGAGCTGTGACTGATTCCCTAGCTGCAGCAACCATAATGCCCATTGACGGCGGGCCAGCAAAAGATCAACATGTAAATTCGAGAGGGATTGTCAACTCTCGAGGAATTAGCTGTGTTTTCAATCATGTGTAAAAGTGGATCTACCCATAACTTTTCAATGAAACATGAATTGGGTGTCTCCCTCTGCCATGTGAAGCTACATTCCAAAAACCAAGAAGGTAGATGCATGCGTTCACACTAAAATACTAGCTACACTAGGGATGATTTCACATTTAACTCTATAATATCGGCCAGTCATCAAATAGGAGACCAAGTTCCCCATTTGCTAAATAATACTCCTACAAACAAGCTGTTGAGACTGGCATGTAACCCGGAGCATGGGGAATGCTGCCAACATATGGGGATTCAAGATGACCACATTCCCCTTATGGGGAGACAGAGAACAGGTGAGATCGCTGAGGAAAAAGGCAAGTTTTTTTTACTTTTAAACCGAAATAGTGGCTAATTTCCTCGTTATAATCGTTAATAATGATCACATTGACCAGCCATGAGTACTGGCATGTGGCCAAGAGCCCTGTCAACAAGCCTAGATGGTTATGGGTGAGCTGTGACTAATACCCTAGTTGCAGCAACCATAATGCGGATCAATGGCTGGTCAGCAAAAGATCAGATTATTAACTCATGAGGAATTAGCTGTGTTTTCAATCATGCGTAAAAGTGGATCTACCCATAACTTCTCAATGAAACATGAATGGTATGTCTTTCTTTGCCATGTGAAGCTATATCCCAAAAACCAAGATGGTAGATGCATGCGTTCACACTTAAATACTAGCTACACTAGGTATGATTTCACATTAAACTCTCTAATATCGGCCAGTCCTCACGTATGAGACCAAGTTTCCCATTCGCTAAATAATACTCCTACAAACAAGCTGTTGAGACTGGCATGTAGCCCAGAGCATGGGAAGTGCTGCCAACATATGGGGATTCTAGATGACCACATTCCCCTTGACGGGAGACTGAGAACAGGTGAGAATGGTGAGGAAAAACGGCAAGCTTTTTTACTTTTAAACTGAGTTCGTGGCGAATTTCCTCAATAGAATCGTTAATAATGATCACATTGACCAGCCATGAGTACTGGCATGTGGCCAAGAGCCCTGTCAACAAGCCTAGATAGTTATGGGTGAGCTGTGACTAATACCCTAGTTGCAGCAACTATAATGCGGGTCGATGGCTGGTCAGCAAAAGATCAGATTGTCAACTCTCGAGGAATTAGCTGTGTTTTCAATCATGCGTAAAAGTGGATCTACCCATAACTTTTCAATGAAACATGAATTGGGTGTCTCCCTTTGCCATGTGAAGCTACATTCCAAAAACCAAGAAGGTAGATGCATGCGTTCACACTAAAATACTAGCTACACTAGGTATGATTTCACATTAAACTCTTTAATATCGGCCAGTCATCAAATAGAACAAGTTCCCCATTCGCTAAATAATACTCCTACAAACAAGCTGTTGAGACTGGCATGTAGCCCAGAGCATGGGAAATGCTGCCAACATATGGGGATTCAAGATGACCACATATCCCTTGTGGGGAGACTGAGAACAGTTGAGAACGGTGAGGAAAAACGGCAAGCTTTTTTACTTTTAAACCAAAATAGTGGCAAATTTCCTCAGTAGAATCGTCAATAATAATCACATCGACCAGCCAAGAGAACTGGCATGTGGCCAAGAGCCCTGTTAACAAGCCTAGATGGTTATGGGTGAGCTGTGACTAATACCCTAGATGCAGCAACCATAATGCAGATCAATGGTTGGTCAGCAAAAGAACAGATTGTTGACTCACGAGGAATTTGCTGTGTTTTCAATCATGCATAAAAGTGGATCTACACATTAAACTCTCTAATATCGGCCAGTCATCACGTATGAGACCAAGTTCCCCATTCGCTAAATACTACTCCTACAAACAAGCTGTTGAGACTGGCATGTAGCCCAGAGCATGGGAAGTGCTGCAAACATATGGGGATTCAAGATGACCACATATCCCTTGTGGGGAGACTGAGAACAGGTGAGAATGGTGAGGAAAAACGGCAAGCTTTTTTACTTTTAAACTGAGTTCGTGGCGAATTTCCTCGGTAGAATCTTTAATAATGATCACATTGACCAGCCATGAGTACTGGCATGTGGCCAAGAGCCCTGTCAACAAGCCTAGATGGTTATGGGTGAGCTGTGACTAATACCCTAGATGCAGCAACCATAATGCAGATCAATGGTTGGTCAGCAAAAGAACAGATTGTTGACTCACGAGGAATTTGCTGTGTTTTCAATCATGCATAAAAGTGGATCTACACATACCTTCTCAATGAAACATGAATGGTGTGACCCCCTCTGCCATGTGAAGCTACATTCCAAAAACCAAGAAGGTAGATGCATGCGTTCACACTTAAATACTAGCTACACTAGGTATGATTTCACATTAAACTCTCTAATATCGGCCAGTCATCAAATAGAACAAGTTCCCCATTCGCTAAATAATACTCCTACAAACAAGCTGTTGAGACTGGCATGTAGCCCAGAGCATGGGAAATGCTGCCAACATATGGGGATTCAAGATGACCACGTTCCCCTTATGGGGAGACTGAGAACAGGTGAAATCTGTGAGGAAAAAGGCAAGTTTTTTTTACTTTTAAGCCAAAATAGTTGGGAATTTCCTCGTTATAATTGTTAATAATGATCCCATTGACAAGCCATGAGTACTGGCATGTGGCCAAGAGCCCTGTCAACAAGCCTAGATGGTTATGGGTGAGCTGTGACTAATACCCTAGTTGCAGCAACCATAATGCGGATCAATGGCTGGTCAGCAAAAGATCAGATTATTAACTCACAAGGAATTAGCTGTGTTTTCAATCATGCGTAAAAGTGGATCTACCCATAACTTCTCAATGAAACATGAATGGTATGTCTTTCTTTGCCATGTGAAGCTATATCCCAAAAACCAAGATGGTAGATGCATGCGTTCACACTTAAATACTAGCTACACTAGGTATGATTTCACATTAAACTCTCTAATATCGGCCAGTCATCACGTATGAGACCAAGTTCCCCATTCGCTAAATACTACTCCTACAAACAAGCTGTTGAGACTGGCATGTAGCCCAGAGCATGGGAAGTGCTGCAAACATATGGGGATTCAAGATGACCACATATCCCTTGTGGGGAGACTGAGAACAGGTGAGAATGGTGAGGAAAAACGGCAAGCTTTTTTACTTTTAAACTGAGTTCGTGGCGAATTTCCTCGGTAGAATCTTTAATAATGATCACATTGACCAGCCATGAGTACTGGCATGTGGCCAAGAGCCCTGTCAACAAGCCTAGATGGTTATGGGTGAGCTGTGACTAATACCCTAGTTGCAGCAACCATAATGCGGGTCGATGGCTGGTCAGCAAAAGATCAGATTGTCAACTCACGAGGAATTAGCTGTGTTTTCAATCATGCGTAAAAGTGGATCTACCCATAACTTTTCAATGAAACATGATTGGTGTGTCTCCCTCTGCCATGTGAAGCTATATTCCAAAAACCAAGAAGGTAGATGCATGCGTTCACACTTAAATACTAGCTACACTAGGTATGATTTCACATTAAACTCTATAATATCGGCCAGTCATCAAATAGGAGACCAAGTTCCCCATTTGCTAAATAATACTCCTACAAACAAGCTGTTGAGACTGGCATGTAGCCCAGAGCATGGGAAATGCTGCCAACATATGGGGATTCAAGATGACCACATATCCCTTGTGGGGAGACTGAGAACAGGTGAGAACGCTGAGGAAAAACAGCAAGCTTTGTTACTTTTAAACCATGTGAAGCTATATTCAAAAAATCAAGAAGATATATGCATGCACTCACACTAAAATAACAGCCCTATGAGCATGACTTTAAATTGACGCACTAAATTTCTGGCCAAACACCAAGCATGCAACCAACATCCTCATGCACTTAAGATAAATCTACCCATAACTTTAGAATGCATAATGAATGGTGTGTTGCTATCTGCCATGTGAAGCTATATTCCAAAAATCAAGCATAAATATATGCATGCATTCACACTACATTACCAACCCAACTAGCATGACTCTAAATTGACGGGCTTGAATTTTGGTCAAACACCAAGCATGCAACCAAGTTCCCCATTCGCTGAAAATTGTGATAAAAATCTATCTGTCAGGACTGGCTGGTAGCCCAGAGCATGGGGAATGCAGCTAAAATATGGGTCTTGATGATAAACCCAGTCCCTTGGCTTGGACTCTAGAAACAGGAGATATTTGTGGGGAAAATCAGACACCTCTTTTACTTTTAAACCAAATTGGTTGTGAGTTTCTTTGGTAGAATCCTTAATAATGATCACTTTGACTTACCATGTATACTGGCATGTGACCAAGACCTCTGGCTACAAGGCTAGATGGTAATGGGTGAGCTGTGACTGATTCCCTAGCTGCAGCAACCATAATGCCCATTGACGGCGGGCCAGCAAAAGATCAACATGTAAATTCGAGAGGGATTGTCAACTCTCGAGGAATTAGCTGTGTTTTCAATCATGTGTAAAAGTGGATCTACCCATAACTTTTCAATGAAACATGAATTGGGTGTCTCCCTCTGCCATGTGAAGCTACATTCCAAAAACCAAGAAGGTAGATGCATGCGTTCACACTAAAATACTAGCTACACTAGGGATGATTTCACATTTAACTCTATAATATCGGCCAGTCATCAAATAGGAGACCAAGTTCCCCATTTGCTAAATAATACTCCTACAAACAAGCTGTTGAGACTGGCATGTAACCCGGAGCATGGGGAATGCTGCCAACATATGGGGATTCAAGATGACCACATTCCCCTTATGGGGAGACAGAGAACAGGTGAGATCGCTGAGGAAAAAGGCAAGTTTTTTTACTTTTAAACCGAAATAGTGGCTAATTTCCTCGTTATAATCGTTAATAATGATCACATTGACCAGCCATGAGTACTGGCATGTGGCCAAGAGCCCTGTCAACAAGCCTAGATGGTTATGGGTGAGCTGTGACTAATACCCTAGTTGTAGCAACCATAATGCGGATCAATGGCTGGTCAGCAAAAGATCAGATTATTAACTCACGAGGAATTAGCTGTGTTTTCAATCATGCGTAAAGTGGATCTACCCATAACTTCTCAATGAAACATGAATGGTATGTCTTTCTTTGCCATGTGAAGCTATATCCCAAAAACCAAGATGGTAGATGCATGCGTTCACACTTAAATACTAGCTACACTAGGTATGATTTCACATTAAACTCTCTAATATCGGCCAGTCATCACGTATGAGACCAAGTTCCCCATTCGCTAAATACTACTCCTACAAACAAGCCGTTGAGACTGGCATGTAGCCCAGAGCATGGGAAGTGCTGCCAACATATGGGGATTCTAGATGACCACATTCCCCTTGACGGGAGACTGAGAACAGGTGAGAACGGTGAGGAAAAACGGCAAGCTTTTTTACTTTTAAACCAAAATAGTGGCAAATTTCCTCAGTAGAATCGTCAATAATGATCACATCGACCAGCCAAGAGAACTGGCATGTGGCCAAGAGCCCTGTTAACAAGCCTAGATGGTTATGGGTGAGCTGTGACTAATACCCTAGTTGCAGCAACCATAATGCAGATCAATGGCTGGTCAGCAAAAGAACAGATTGTTGACTCACGAGGAATTTGCTGTGTTTTCAATCATGCATAAAAGTGGATCTACCCATAACTTTTCAATGAAACATGAATGGTGTGACCCCCTCTGCCATGTGAAGCTACATTCCAAAAACCAAGAAGGTAGATGCATGCGTTCACACTTAAATACTAGCTACACTTGGTATGATTTCACATTAAACTCTCTAATATCGGCCAGTCATCAAATAGAACAAGTTCCCCATTCGCTAAATACTACTCCTACAAACAAGCTGTTGAGACTGGCATGTAGCCCAGAGCATGGGAAATGCTGCCAACATATGGGGATTCAAGATGACCACGTTCCCCTTATGGGGAGACTGAGAACAGGTGAAATCTGTGAGGAAAAAGGCAAGTTTTTTTACTTTTAAGCCAAAATAGTTGGGAATTTCCTCGTTATAATTGTTAATAATGATCCCATTGACAAGCCATGAGTACTGGCATGTGGCCAAGAGCCCTGTCAACAAGCCTAGATGGTTATGGGTAAGCTGTGACTAATACACTAGTTGCAGCAACCATAATGCGGGTCGATGGCTGGTCAGCGAAAGATCAGATTGTTAACTCACGAGGAATTCGCTGTGTTTTCAATCATGCATAAAAGTTGATCTACCCATAACTTTTGACTAGAAACATGAATGGTGTGACCCCCTCTGCCCTGTGAAGCTATATTCCAAAAACCAAGAAGGTAGATGCATGCGTTCACACTTAAATACTAGCTACACTAGGTATGATTTCACATTAAACTCTATAATATCGGCCAGTCATCAAATAGGAGACCAAGTTCCCCATTTGCTAAATACTACTCCTACAAACAAGCTGTTGAGACTGGCATGTAGCCCAGAGCATGGGAAGTGCTGCAAACATATGGGGATTCAAGATGACCACATATCCCTTGTGGGGAGACTGAGAACAGGTGAGAATGGTGAGGAAAAACGGCAAGCTTTTTTACTTTTAAACTGAGTTCGTGGCGAATTTCCTCGGTAGAATCTTTAATAATGATCACATTGACCAGCCATGAGTACTGGCATGTGGCCAAGAGCCCTGTCAACAAGCCTAGATGGTTATGGGTGAGCTGTGACTAATACCCTAGTTGCAGCAACCATAATGCGGGTCGATGGCTGGTCAGCAAAAGATCAGATTGTCAACTCACGAGGAATTAGCTGTGTTTTCAATCATGCGTAAAAGTGGATCTACCCATAACTTTTCAATGAAACATGATTGGTGTGTCTCCCTCTGCCATGTGAAGCTATATTCCAAAAACCAAGAAGGTAGATGCATGCGTTCACACTTAAATACTAGCTACACTAGGTATGATTTCACATTAAACTCTATAATATCGGCCAGTCATCAAATAGGAGACCAAGTTCCCCATTTGCTAAATAATACTCCTACAAACAAGCTGTTGAGACTGGCATGTAGCCCAGAGCATGGGAAATGCTGCCAACATATGGGGATTCAAGATGACCACATATCCCTTGTGGGGAGACTGAGAACAGGTGAGAACGCTGAGGAAAAACAGCAAGCTTTGTTACTTTTAAACCATGTGAAGCTATATTCAAAAAATCAAGAAGATATATGCATGCACTCACACTAAAATAACAGCCCTATGAGCATGACTTTAAATTGACGCACTAAATTTCTGGCCAAACACCAAGCATGCAACCAACATCCTCATGCACTTAAGATAAATCTACCCATAACTTTAGAATGCATAATGAATGGTGTGTTGCTATCTGCCATGTGAAGCTATATTCCAAAAATCAAGCATAAATATATGCATGCATTCACACTACATTACCAACCCAACTAGCATGACTCTAAATTGACGGGCTTGAATTTTGGTCAAACACCAAGCATGCAACCAAGTTCCCCATTCGCTGAAAATTGTGATAAAAATCTATCTGTCAGGACTGGCTGGTAGCCCAGAGCATGGGGAATGCAGCTAAAATATGGGTCTTGATGATAAACCCAGTCCCTTGGCTTGGACTCTAGAAACAGGAGATATTTGTGGGGAAAATCAGACACCTCTTTTACTTTTAAACCAAATTGGTTGTGAGTTTCTTTGGTAGAATCCTTAATAATGATCACTTTGACTTACCATGTATACTGGCATGTGACCAAGACCTCTGGCTACAAGGCTAGATGGTAATGGGTGAGCTGTGACTGATTCCCTAGCTGCAGCAACCATAATGCCCATTGACGGCGGGCCAGCAAAAGATCAACATGTAAATTCGAGAGGGATTGTCAACTCTCGAGGAATTAGCTGTGTTTTCAATCATGTGTAAAAGTGGATCTACCCATAACTTTTCAATGAAACATGAATTGGGTGTCTCCCTCTGCCATGTGAAGCTACATTCCAAAAACCAAGAAGGTAGATGCATGCGTTCACACTAAAATACTAGCTACACTAGGGATGATTTCACATTTAACTCTATAATATCGGCCAGTCATCAAATAGGAGACCAAGTTCCCCATTTGCTAAATAATACTCCTACAAACAAGCTGTTGAGACTGGCATGTAACCCGGAGCATGGGGAATGCTGCCAACATATGGGGATTCAAGATGACCACATTCCCCTTATGGGGAGACAGAGAACAGGTGAGATCGCTGAGGAAAAAGGCAAGTTTTTTTACTTTTAAACCGAAATAGTGGCTAATTTCCTCGTTATAATCGTTAATAATGATCACATTGACCAGCCATGAGTACTGGCATGTGGCCAAGAGCCCTGTCAACAAGCCTAGATGGTTATGGGTGAGCTGTGACTAATACCCTAGTTGCAGCAACCATAATGCGGATCAATGGCTGGTCAGCAAAAGATCAGATTATTAACTCACGAGGAATTAGCTGTGTTTTCAATCATGCGTAAAGTGGATCTACCCATAACTTCTCAATGAAACATGAATGGTATGTCTTTCTTTGCCATGTGAAGCTATATCCCAAAAACCAAGATGGTAGATGCATGCGTTCACACTTAAATACTAGCTACACTAGGTATGATTTCACATTAAACTCTCTAATATCGGCCAGTCCTCACGTATGAGACCAAGTTTCCCATTCGCTAAATAATACTCCTACAAACAAGCTGTTGAGACTGGCATGTAGCCCAGAGCATGGGAAGTGCTGCCAACATATGGGGATTCTAGATGACCACATTCCCCTTGACGGGAGACTGAGAACAGGTGAGAACGGTGAGGAAAAACGGCAAGCTTTTTTACTTTTAAACTGAGTTCGTGGCGAATTTCCTCAATAGAATCGTTAATAATGATCACATTGACCAGCCATGAGTACTGGCATGTGGCCAAGAGCCCTGTCAACAAGCCTAGATAGTTATGGGTGAGCTGTGACTAATACCCTAGTTGCAGCAACCATAATGCGGGTCGATGGCTGGTCAGCAAAAGATCAGATTGTCAACTCTCGAGGAATTAGCTGTGTTTTCAATCATGCGTAAAAGTGGATCTACCCATAACTTTTCAATGAAACATGAATTGGGTGTCTCCCTTTGCCATGTGAAGCTACATTCCAAAAACCAAGAAGGTAGATGCATGCGTTCACACTAAAATACTAGCTACACTAGGTATGATTTCACATTAAACTCTTTAATATCGGCCAGTCATCAAATAGAACAAGTTCCCCATTCGCTAAATAATACTCCTACAAACAAGCTGTTGAGACTGGCATGTAGCCCAGAGCATGGGAAATGCTGCCAACATATGGGGATTCAAGATGACCACATATCCCTTGTGGGGAGACTGAGAACAGTTGAGAACGGTGAGGAAAAACGGCAAGCTTTTTTACTTTTAAACCAAAATAGTGGCAAATTTCCTCAGTAGAATCGTCAATAATAATCACATCGACCAGCCAAGAGAACTGGCATGTGGCCAAGAGCCCTGTTAACAAGCCTAGATGGTTATGGGTGAGCTGTGACTAATACCCTAGATGCAGCAACCATAATGCAGATCAATGGTTGGTCAGCAAAAGAACAGATTGTTGACTCACGAGGAATTTGCTGTGTTTTCAATCATGCATAAAAGTGGATCTACACATACCTTCTCAATGAAACATGAATGGTGTGACCCCCTCTGCCATGTGAAGCTACATTCCAAAAACCAAGAAGGTAGATGCATGCGTTCACACTTAAATACTAGCTACACTAGGTATGATTTCACATTAAACTCTCTAATATCGGCCAGTCATCAAATAGAACAAGTTCCCCATTCGCTAAATAATACTCCTACAAACAAGCTGTTGAGACTGGCATGTAGCCCAGAGCATGGGAAATGCTGCCAACATATGGGGATTCAAGATGACCACGTTCCCCTTATGGGGAGACTGAGAACAGGTGAAATCTGTGAGGAAAAAGGCAAGTTTTTTTTACTTTTAAGCCAAAATAGTTGGGAATTTCCTCGTTATAATTGTTAATAATGATCCCATTGACAAGCCATGAGTACTGGCATGTGGCCAAGAGCCCTGTCAACAAGCCTAGATGGTTATGGGTGAGCTGTGACTAATACCCTAGTTGCAGCAACCATAATGCAGATCAATGGCTGGTCAGCAAAAGATCAGATTATTAACTCACAAGGAATTAGCTGTGTTTTCAATCATGCGTAAAAGTGGATCTACCCATAACTTCTCAATGAAACATGAATGGTATGTCTTTCTTTGCCATGTGAAGCTATATCCCAAAAACCAAGAAGGTAGATGCATGCGTTCACACTTAAATACTAGCTACACTAGGTATGATTTCACATTAAACTCTCTAATATCGGCCAGTCATCACGTATGAGACCAAGTTCCCCATTCGCTAAATACTACTCCTACAAACAAGCTGTTGAGACTGGCATGTAGCCCAGAGCATGGGAAGTGCTGCAAACATATGGGGATTCAAGATGACCACATATCCCTTGTGGGGAGACTGAGAACAGGTGAGAATGGTGAGGAAAAACGGCAAGCTTTTTTACTTTTAAACTGAGTTCGTGGCGAATTTCCTCGGTAGAATCTTTAATAATGATCACATTGACCAGCCATGAGTACTAGCATGTGGCCAAGAGCCCTGTCAACAAGCCTAGATGGTTATGGGTGAGCTGTGACTAATACCCTAGTTGCAGCAACCATAATGCGGGTCGATGGCTGGTCAGCAAAAGATCAGATTGTCAACTCACGAGGAATTAGCTGTGTTTTCAATCATGCGTAAAAGTGGATCTACCCATAACTTTTCAATGAAACATGATTGGTGTGTCTCCCTCTGCCATGTGAAGCTATATTCCAAAAACCAAGAAGGTAGATGCATGCGTTCACACTTAAATACTAGCTACACTAGGTATGATTTCACATTAAACTCTATAATATCGGCCAGTCATCAAATAGGAGACCAAGTTCCCCATTTGCTAAATAATACTCCTACAAACAAGCTGTTGAGACTGGCATGTAGCCCAGAGCATGGGAAATGCTGCCAACATATGGGGATTCAAGATGACCACATATCCCTTGTGGGGAGACTGAGAACAGGTGAGAACGCTGAGGAAAAACAGCAAGCTTTGTTACTTTTAAACCATGTGAAGCTATATTCAAAAAATCAAGAAGATATATGCATGCACTCACACTAAAATAACAGCCCTATGAGCATGACTTTAAATTGACGCACTAAATTTCTGGCCAAACACCAAGCATGCAACCAACATCCTCATGCACTTAAGATAAATCTACCCATAACTTTAGAATGCATAATGAATGGTGTGTTGCTATCTGCCATGTGAAGCTATATTCCAAAAATCAAGCATAAATATATGCATGCATTCACACTACATTACCAACCCAACTAGCATGACTCTAAATTGACGGGCTTGAATTTTGGTCAAACACCAAGCATGCAACCAAGTTCCCCATTTGCTGAAAATAGTGATAAAAATCTATCTGTCAGGACTGGCTGGTAGCCCAGAGCATGGGGAATGCAGCTAAAATATGGGTCTTGATGATAAACCCAGTCCCTTGGCTTGGACTCTAGAAACAGGAGATATTTGTGGGGAAAATCAGACACCTCTTTTACTTTTAAACCAAATTGGTTGTGAGTTTCTTTGGTAGAATCCTTAATAATGATCACTTTGACTTACCATGTATACTGGCATGTGACCAAGACCTCTGGCTACAAGGCTAGATGGTAATGGGTGAGCTGTGACTGATTCCCTAGCTGCAGCAACCATAATGCCCATTGACGGCGGGCCAGCAAAAGATCAACATGTAAATTCGAGAGGGATTGTCAACTCTCGAGGAATTAGCTGTGTTTTCAATCATGTGTAAAAGTGGATCTACCCATAACTTTTCAATGAAACATGAATTGGGTGTCTCCCTCTGCCATGTGAAGCTACATTCCAAAAACCAAGAAGGTAGATGCATGCGTTCACACTAAAATACTAGCTACACTAGGGATGATTTCACATTTAACTCTATAATATCGGCCAGTCATCAAATAGGAGACCAAGTTCCCCATTTGCTAAATAATACTCCTACAAACAAGCTGTTGAGACTGGCATGTAACCCGGAGCATGGGGAATGCTGCCAACATATGGGGATTCAAGATGACCACATTCCCCTTATGGGGAGACAGAGAACAGGTGAGATCGCTGAGGAAAAAGGCAAGTTTTTTTACTTTTAAACCGAAATAGTGGCTAATTTCCTCGTTATAATCGTTAATAATGATCACATTGACCAGCCATGAGTACTGGCATGTGGCCAAGAGCCCTGTCAACAAGCCTAGATGGTTATGGGTGAGCTGTGACTAATACCCTAGTTGTAGCAACCATAATGCGGATCAATGGCTGGTCAGCAAAAGATCAGATTATTAACTCACGAGGAATTAGCTGTGTTTTCAATCATGCGTAAAGTGGATCTACCCATAACTTCTCAATGAAACATGAATGGTATGTCTTTCTTTGCCATGTGAAGCTATATCCCAAAAACCAAGATGGTAGATGCATGCGTTCACACTTAAATACTAGCTACACTAGGTATGATTTCACATTAAACTCTCTAATATCGGCCAGTCATCACGTATGAGACCAAGTTCCCCATTCGCTAAATACTACTCCTACAAACAAGCCGTTGAGACTGGCATGTAGCCCAGAGCATGGGAAGTGCTGCCAACATATGGGGATTCTAGATGACCACATTCCCCTTGACGGGAGACTGAGAACAGGTGAGAACGGTGAGGAAAAACGGCAAGCTTTTTTACTTTTAAACCAAAATAGTGGCAAATTTCCTCAGTAGAATCGTCAATAATGATCACATCGACCAGCCAAGAGAACTGGCATGTGGCCAAGAGCCCTGTTAACAAGCCTAGATGGTTATGGGTGAGCTGTGACTAATACCCTAGTTGCAGCAACCATAATGCAGATCAATGGCTGGTCAGCAAAAGAACAGATTGTTGACTCACGAGGAATTTGCTGTGTTTTCAATCATGCATAAAAGTGGATCTACCCATAACTTTTCAATGAAACATGAATGGTGTGACCCCCTCTGCCATGTGAAGCTACATTCCAAAAACCAAGAAGGTAGATGCATGCGTTCACACTTAAATACTAGCTACACTTGGTATGATTTCACATTAAACTCTCTAATATCGGCCAGTCATCAAATAGAACAAGTTCCCCATTCGCTAAATACTACTCCTACAAACAAGCTGTTGAGACTGGCATGTAGCCCAGAGCATGGGAAATGCTGCCAACATATGGGGATTCAAGATGACCACGTTCCCCTTATGGGGAGACTGAGAACAGGTGAAATCTGTGAGGAAAAAGGCAAGTTTTTTTACTTTTAAGCCAAAATAGTTCGGAATTTCCTCGTTATAATTGTTAATAATGATCCCATTGACAAGCCATGAGTACTGGCATGTGGCCAAGAGCCCTGTCAACAAGCCTAGATGGTTATGGGTGAGCTGTGACTAATACACTAGTTGCAGCAACCATAATGCGGGTCGATGGCTGGTCAGCGAAAGATCAGATTGTTAACTCACGAGGAATTCGCTGTGTTTTCAATCATGCATAAAAGTTGATCTACCCATAACTTTTGACTAGAAACATGAATGGTGTGACCCCCTCTGCCCTGTGAAGCTATATTCCAAAAACCAAGAAGGTAGATGCATGCGTTCACACTTAAATACTAGCTACACTAGGTATGATTTCACATTAAACTCTATAATATCGGCCAGTCATCAAATAGGAGACCAAGTTCCCCATTTGCTAAATAATACTCCTACAAACAAGCTGTTGAGACTGGCATGTAGCCCAGAGCATGGGAAGTGCTGCAAACATATGGGGATTCAAGATGACCACATATCCCTTGTGGGGAGACTGAGAACAGGTGAGAATGGTGAGGAAAAACGGCAAGCTTTTTTACTTTTAAACTGAGTTCGTGGCGAATTTCCTCGGTAGAATCTTTAATAATGATCACATTGACCAGCCATGAGTACTGGCATGTGGCCAAGAGCCCTGTCAACAAGCCTAGATGGTTATGGGTGAGCTGTGACTAATACCCTAGTTGCAGCAACCATAATGCGGGTCGATGGCTGGTCAGCAAAAGATCAGATTGTCAACTCACGAGGAATTAGCTGTGTTTTCAATCATGCGTAAAAGTGGATCTACCCATAACTTTTCAATGAAACATGATTGGTGTGTCTCCCTCTGCCATGTGAAGCTATATTCCAAAAACCAAGAAGGTAGATGCATGCGTTCACACTTAAATACTAGCTACACTAGGTATGATTTCACATTAAACTCTATAATATCGGCCAGTCATCAAATAGGAGACCAAGTTCCCCATTTGCTAAATAATACTCCTACAAACAAGCTGTTGAGACTGGCATGTAGCCCAGAGCATGGGAAATGCTGCCAACATATGGGGATTCAAGATGACCACATATCCCTTGTGGGGAGACTGAGAACAGGTGAGAACGCTGAGGAAAAACAGCAAGCTTTGTTACTTTTAAACCATGTGAAGCTATATTCAAAAAATCAAGAAGATATATGCATGCACTCACACTAAAATAACAGCCCTATGAGCATGACTTTAAATTGACGCACTAAATTTCTGGCCAAACACCAAGCATGCAACCAACATCCTCATGCACTTAAGATAAATCTACCCATAACTTTAGAATGCATAATGAATGGTGTGTTGCTATCTGCCATGTGAAGCTATATTCCAAAAATCAAGCATAAATATATGCATGCATTCACACTACATTACCAACCCAACTAGCATGACTCTAAATTGACGGGCTTGAATTTTGGTCAAACACCAAGCATGCAACCAAGTTCCCCATTCGCTGAAAATTGTGATAAAAATCTATCTGTCAGGACTGGCTGGTAGCCCAGAGCATGGGGAATGCAGCTAAAATATGGGTCTTGATGATAAACCCAGTCCCTTGGCTTGGACTCTAGAAACAGGAGATATTTGTGGGGAAAATCAGACACCTCTTTTACTTTTAAACCAAATTGGTTGTGAGTTTCTTTGGTAGAATCCTTAATAATGATCACTTTGACTTACCATGTATACTGGCATGTGACCAAGACCTCTGGCTACAAGGCTAGATGGTAATGGGTGAGCTGTGACTGATTCCCTAGCTGCAGCAACCATAATGCCCATTGACGGCGGGCCAGCAAAAGATCAACATGTAAATTCGAGAGGGATTGTCAACTCTCGAGGAATTAGCTGTGTTTTCAATCATGTGTAAAAGTGGATCTACCCATAACTTTTCAATGAAACATGAATTGGGTGTCTCCCTCTGCCATGTGAAGCTACATTCCAAAAACCAAGAAGGTAGATGCATGCGTTCACACTAAAATACTAGCTACACTAGGGATGATTTCACATTTAACTCTATAATATCGGCCAGTCATCAAATAGGAGACCAAGTTCCCCATTTGCTAAATAATACTCCTACAAACAAGCTGTTGAGACTGGCATGTAACCCGGAGCATGGGGAATGCTGCCAACATATGGGGATTCAAGATGACCACATTCCCCTTATGGGGAGACAGAGAACAGGTGAGATCGCTGAGGAAAAAGGCAAGTTTTTTTACTTTTAAACCGAAATAGTGGCTAATTTCCTCGTTATAATCGTTAATAATGATCACATTGACCAGCCATGAGTACTGGCATGTGGCCAAGAGCCCTGTCAACAAGCCTAGATGGTTATGGGTGACTAATACCCTAGTTGCAGCAACCATAATGCGGATCAATGGCTGGTCAGCAAAAGATCAGATTATTAACTCACGAGGAATTAGCTGTGTTTTCAATCATGCGTAAAGTGGATCTACCCATAACTTCTCAATGAAACATGAATGGTATGTCTTTCTTTGCCATGTGAAGCTATATCCCAAAAACCAAGATGGTAGATGCATGCGTTCACACTTAAATACTAGCTACACTAGGTATGATTTCACATTAAACTCTCTAATATCGGCCAGTCATCACGTATGAGACCAAGTTCCCCATTCGCTAAATACTACTCCTACAAACAAGCCGTTGAGACTGGCATGTAGCCCAGAGCATGGGAAGTGCTGCCAACATATGGGGATTCTAGATGACCAAATTCCCCTTGACGGGAGACTGAGAACAGGTGAGAACGGTGAGGAAAAACGGCAAGCTTTTTTACTTTTAAACCAAAATAGTGGCAAATTTCCTCGGTAGAATTGTTAATAATGATCACATTGACCAGCCATGAGTACTGGCATGTGGCCAAGAGCCCTGTCAACAAGCCTAGATGGTTATGGGTGAGCTGTGACTAATACCCTAGTTGCAGCAACCATAATGCGGGTCGATGGCTGGTCAGCAAAAGATCAGATTGTCAACTCACGAGGAATTAGCTGTGTTTTCAATCATGCGTAAAAGTGGATCTACCCATAACTTTTCAATGAAACATGATTGGTGTGTCTCCCTCTGCCATGTGAAACTATATTCCAAAAACCAAGAAGGTAGATGCATGCGTTCACACTTAAATACTAGCTACCCTAGGTATGATTTCACATTAAACTCTCTAATATCGGCCAGTCATCAAATACAAGACCAAGTTCCCCATTCGCTTAATAATACTCCTACAAACAAGCTGTTGAGACTGGCATGGAGCCCAGAGCATGGGAAATGCTGCCAACACATGGGGATTCAAGATGACCACATATCCCTTGTGGGGAGACTGAGAACAGTTGAGAACGGTGAGGAAAAACGGCAAGCTTTTTTACTTTTAAACCAAAATAGTGCAAATTTCCTCAGTAGAATCGTCAATAATGATCACATCGACCAGCCAAGAGAACTGGCATGTGGCCAAGAGCCCTGTTAACAAGCCTAGATGGTTATGGGTGAGCTGTGACTAATACCCTAGATGCAGCAACCATAATGCAGATCAATGGTTGGTCAGCAATGAAACATGAATGGTGTGACCCCCTCTGCCATGTGAAGCTATATCCCAAAAACCAAGAAGGTAGATGCATGCGTTCACACTTAAATACTAGCTACACTAGGTATGATTTCACATTAAACTCTCTAATATCGGCCAGTCATCAAATAGAACAAGTTCCCCATTCGCTAAATAATACTCCTACAAACAAGCTGTTGAGACTGGCATGTAGCCCAGAGCATGGGAAATGCTGCCAACATATGGGGATTCAAGATGACCACGTTCCCCTTATGGGGAGACAGAGAACAGGTGAAATCTGTGAGGAAAAAGGCAAGTTTTTTTACTTTTAAGCCAAAATAGTTGGGAATTTCCTCGTTATAATTGTTAATAATGATCCCATTGACAAGCCATGAGTACTGGCATGTGGCCAAGAGCCCTGTCAACAAGCCTAGATGGTTATGGGTGAGCTGTGACTAATACCCTAGTTGCAGCAACCATAATGCGGATCAATGGCTGGTCAGCAAAAGATCAGATTATTAACTCACGAGGAATTAGCTGTGTTTTCAATCATGCGTAAAAGTGGATCTACCCATAACTTCTCAATGAAACATGAATGGTATGTCTTTCTTTGCCATGTGAAGCTATATCCCAAAAACCAAGATGGTAGATGCATGCGTTCACACTTAAATACTAGCTACACTAGGTATGATTTCACATTAAACTCTCTAATATCGGCCAGTCATCACGTATGAGACCAAGTTCCCCATTCGCTAAATACTACTCCTACAAACAAGCTGTTGAGACTGGCATGTAGCCCAGAGCATGGGAAGTGCTGCCAACATATGGGGATTCTAGATGACCACATTCCCCTTGATGGGAGACTGAGAACAGGTGAGAATGGTGAGGAAAAACGGCAAGCTTTTTTACTTTTAAACTGAGTTCGTGGCGAATTTCCTCGGTAGAATCGTTAATAATGATCACATTGACCAGCCATGAGTACTGGCATGTGGCCAAGAGCCCTGTCAACAAGCCTAGATGGTTATGGGTGAGCTGTGACTAATACCCTAGTTGCAGCAACCATAATGCCGGTCGATGGCTGGTCAGCAAAAGATCAGATTGTCAACTCACGAGGAATTAGCTGTGTTTTCAATCATGCATAAAAGTGGATCTACCCATAACTTTTCAATGAAACATGATTGGTGTGTCTCCCTCTGCCATGTGAAGCTATATTCCAAAAACCAAGAAGGTAGATGCATGCGTTCACACTTAAATACTAGCTACACTAGGTATGATTTCACATTAAACTCTCTAATATCGGCCAGTCATCAAATACGAGACCAAGTTCCCCATTCGCTTAATAATACTCCTACAAACAAGCTGTTGAGACTGGCATGGAGCCCAGAGCATGGGAAATGCAGTAATTTCTATGTGAGGTACATGAACCTGTCACTGCCTGTCACAGAGGGGGGTTTCAGCACCCGACCTGTCCATCCATCAGCCTCTATTCTAGTCTGTTGGCATGTTTGACTATATTTGTAGTGGAAGGTTGCTGAGAACTGATTGGTTCTCTCAGCCATTCAGAGCATTTAGATTTCCCCCATAATAAAATGGTAATCACTTGTTGATACAATCAATACACGATGGAGACTGACTGTGTGGCGGGACCAGACAGTCTATGTACTGCCACCACAGCTCCACCTAGGGGGACTGCTGGGAAAGACTACCGTCTATCCCTCACAATGTACATCTATGTAGTAGGTGACAATGTAGAACACATACTACACCATAACAATGACTACAGTCTATCCCTCACAATGTACATCTATATAGTAGGTGACAATGTAGAACACATACTACACAATAACAACGACTACAGTCTATCCCTCACAATGTAACATCTATATAGTAGGTGACAATGTAGAACACATACTACACCATAACAATGACTACAGTCTATCCCTCACAATGTACATCTATATAGTAGGTGACAATGTAGAACACATACTACACAATAACAACGACTACAGTCTATCCCTCACAATGTAACATCTATATAGTAGGTGACAATGTAGAACACATACTACACCATAACAATGACTACAGTCTATCCCTCACAATGTAACATCTATATAGTAGGTGACAATGTAGAACACATACTACACCATAACAATGACTACAGTCTATCCCTCACAATGTAACATCTATATAGTAGGTGACAATGTAGAACACATACTACACCATAACAGGAAAAGGGAACATGATGACACAGGGTTAGGGGTCTAGAGAAATGCTTCTAGATGATGGCTACACTCTACACTGCACTGTCTGCTACTGTACTGGCCCCATGAAGGTCAGTAAAGTAAAGGTGACTATTAAAGGCACAGAACTACTCGCACAGAACTACTTTAACCTATAGCACAGCAGTATGGCAGTATAGCAGATAGCGTGAGGAGTCACCATTCAGCACTGATGATGCTGACAAAAAAAACCACTAAAGCACTCCATTTACGGGGCTCTAAATGTATATAAACCCCTCCTACTAGTGTATAAACCGGACTGACTGATTAGATTCCCATGGATTATGACATTCATGGACCGTAAAGGAGGCAAACTAAATAAGCTACTGTGTCCTTATTTAGATAGGGGCAGTTATGGGAGCCTGCTGTCACTGTGTGTTAAGGGGTTGGATGCAGACATCAGGATAACCTCTGACCACACACCATTAGCTTGAATACTGCCGATGGAGTATCGACACTATTGATGTATATTCTAGAGGAGTTAACCTCTCCTACCTCTGATCAGCATCATGGCTGCCCTGTGGTAACAGTTACCTCACCATGGCTGCAGTCACGCTATAGTGTTAGTAACCTCACCCTGAGGGACCAGCTGTATGGTGCTATAACCTCACCCTATGGAACCAGCTGTGCTATAACATCACCCTATGGCACCAGCTGTAAGGTGCTATAACATCACCCTATGAGACCAGCTGTAAGGTGCTATAACATCAACCAATGGCACCAGCTGTAAGGTGTTGGTAATCTCACCCTATGAGAGCAGCTCTAACACCGCTAAACAATGGGTCTGCAGGTGTCCAGTGCTTGACCAAGTTTTGTTCACAGAGGCACTCTAGGGCACACTTGTATATTTCATCACAGACCTCACCAGATCAAAACTAGAGAGTTTCAGACATATTGAAACTTTTTAAAGAACTTTAGTTCCTCATCAACAGAACAGTCCTGCTACAGATATATGTAGAATTACTTATACAAGAGATGGCAGTCTGCAGATCTATCAGGGTCTGACTCAATTGTGGGAAACAATAAGGGAGGCACATTTATAACTGACCGTTAAATGGCAGAAGAGCTAGCTGTATTTCTATTTGTATCTTCACTATGTGTTGTCTTATTTTTATTCAGGTCTGGCCACTTCTCATCTACTAATCTAAACACGTAGTTTGCAGTACAGCTCTTCTATGCCTTGTCTTTAATTACATTTATTTTGCATTTTTTCCAATTAACATAGCAGCACTCAAGGCACTCAATTACCAAGGTTCTTCATGGGGAACATTGCCTTCATTTTTACAATTCATCCGAACTAGAGAGCATCAGCCCATGGCAAGCCTTAGTCCCTACATGCCTCAATAGCTGGCCTCAGTGAGACTGCTCTGGTAAGATCCATAATCCTTTGTTGTCCAGTAGGAACACAACTCATCTCCATATTCAATAATGCATGATCCAGATTAGAATTCATTTCACTCAGCGTTATCCCCAGGGACCAATCAGGGTCCCACATCATTCGTCTCTGTAAGTCCAGCCATGAAACCTGACATAACTCTGTAACTACGGCTACCTGCTGCCATAGTTGTGTATCAGCCATGAAACCTGACATGACTCTGTAACTACGGCTACCTGCTGCCATAGTTGTGTATCAGCCATGTACCCTGACATGACTCTGTAACTACGGCTACCTGCTGCCATAGTTGTTCAGAGACAGGAAGTAGCAGCATGGATACACGCCTATAACAGCATTACAGGCAAATAGTAACAGTTTTGACAACACTCATGTAAAGCATACACCATATATCGTCAACTCTGGATATTTTAAAGGTAAAAAAAGAATGTGATGATGGTTTTTTTTGTGATGAATTTTCCATACAATTGGTTGTTATTGTGTGGGATTTCATAATAAATTTCTTAGATGAAATTCATTTTTACCAGTTCACAATTTTAGTGTAGGAAAAAAAGAAGAAAACGTCTGACTACCTGTAACATTTGAGTGTAGTGTCACTCTGACAACCCTAGCTGGGCTGTAAGTGGTCGCTTGTCCAAAAAGAATTTTCCAGGTGATCACATAATGATAACCCTGGCTGATGACCATGAACACCCAAAGTCGTCAGCATGAACCCCTGCACCCAGGCCTGGATGGCATAGGACCACCTAGAGTGGTCAGTAGTGACCACTTTAAACCCCGTTGGATTTTCAGTGTGACACAAGACTAGTCTGGATTTAAGGTAAATCTCTGCACCTGATTCTTGGACACAGGTCTCAAGAGTCTGCCACAATGCAGTCAATACCCTAGGTCCGAAGGCAGAACAACTATCCACGTTACTTACCTAAATCCCCCAGGATTCATCCAGTTTCCAGGAGAACCTGTAAATGAGTTTTAATTATTAAGTTGAGGATGTGTAAGATTAAATTCTATTTTTCTACTCATCCTCCTCCCCTGGCCACCATGGGAGTAGGGATTGGCCTTCATCCCCCTGCAGTGACAGTCAGAGCTGCGCAAGGACTGGCACTCTGTGTGGTGTGGGGCTTCAGGGCATGTAGTGCATCTCACGCTGTTGTGGTCATGACGCATGGCAAGGTATGTGTGTGTGAAGGGCTGAGTAGGTTACCGACCACATGGGCCACCAGAACCACCAGAGCCACCAGAAGCAGCTCTCAGTAATGGTTTACACTACCACGTCAGCTTGTGTTACCGTCTCCTGGTGCCACCACAGGCAGCTCTCAGTAATGGCTGACACTACCACGTCAGCTTGTGTTACCGTCTCCTGGTGCCACCAGAGGCAGCTCTCAGTAATGGCTGCCACTACCACGTCAGCTTGTGTTACCGTCTCCTGGTGCCACCACAGGCAGCTCTCAGTAATGGCTGACACTACCACGTCAGCTTGTGTTACCGTCTCCTGGTGCCACCACAGGCAGCTCTCAGTAATGGCTGACACTACCACGTCAGCTTGTGTTACCGTCTCCTGGTGCCACCACAGGCAGCTCTCAGTAATGGCTGACACTACCATGTCAGCTTGTGTTACCGTCTCCTGGTGCCACCAGAGGCAGCTCTCAGTGATGGCTGACACTACCACGTCAGCTTGTGTTACCGTCTCCTGGTGCCACCACAGGCAGCTCTCAGTAATGGCTGACACTACCACGTCAGCTTGTGTTACCGTCTCCTGGTGCCACCACAGGCAGCTCTCAGTAATGGCCGCCACTACCATGTCAGCTTGTGTTACCGTCTCCTGGTGCCACCACAGGCAGCTCTCAGTAATGGCTGACACTACCATGTCAGCTTGTGTTACCGTCTCCTGGTGCCACCACAGGCAGCTCTCAGTAATGTCCGACACTACCACGTGTTACCCTATCCTGGTCTGTTGTTGGTCCAAGAGTCAGGACAAGGTAAAGGTCAACATATAACTGGTTTTGATTGGCTTAGAAGTTCGCGCGTAGCTTACATGTGACCTGTAGTATGCTGTTATAAGTAAGTAGGCCTACTGTCAATCTACAGCAAAGTGTGCTGGCAGTTTTGGTTCCAGTAGATTTTGCTGTAAACAGAAGAATGTGATATAATTTTACATTATTTTTTCTGTTAATTCACAGCAAAATAAAGTGGATCCAATACTGCCCGCACATTTTACTGTAACTTTACATCACATTGTGTGCTGTAAGTTAACAGAAGAAAGTTCTGACAGTGCCAGAAGTTGTAGCTTTATATTAATCACACGCATGGAAACTTCAGTTGCAGTTATATAATAATTGGTTTCTTCCAAAAATTTGAAAAATGAAGAAAATGCACAACCCTTTCCTGCAGCAGGAAACTGCTGCTCACCTCAATATAAAACACATGTCTCTGTCATCTTTCTGTCCCTGTCAGTCTCCTGCTACTTCTTCCTCTCTGATTTAGCCCAGCTGAGAATGATTGTGCCCCTGGTCTAGAAATAGTGAATTCTATCCCTAAATTGAATGTTTCAAGCAGTTAGTATGTTTTTCATGATATTCAGATTCAGATATTCTGCCGGCTAAATTGATGCAGAACAGGCTGACACACTGGTATCGGGATGGGGGGGGGGGGGAGAACTCTACCTGAAGACCTAAGAGGACTGGGACGGCCAACTATTGGTGATGTTCATGGGGTATGACAGTCTGCAGGCTTAACATGCCTAATTAATGGGAGCAGGGAGTGCAGTGCTACGGGGGAGAGAGGGGATTATTCCTATAGGCCCAGCCTAGTGCTTTAAGGCCCTACTTTGTCTGATAGCTCACCAGTGCTGAGCCTGTTGGTGAATACACTGCCAATCTGTCTACAAGGTACATGGATGCCGCATCAGCCAGTCACTCCCCAGCTCATTATTAGGGCAGCGTAAAACCTAATTAACCATATACACTAGTATCAGGGTTAGAGTATCAGGGAGAGTAATTCATTCACCATCTGGCTCTGTGTGACGCAGTGCGTCTTACATCCAGAACACTCTGCCACCAGTCTCAGGTAGAACCCTTATAAGGGGGGTTTAGCCCATTTTAGGGCGGGTCAATCTCCTGTTGTAAAAGTAACTAGATTTTCATCAGGTTTTTGCCATAAGGCCATAATAGTATACACATTTCAACAAAGCTGAGATAATAGGAGGGTCCTAATATATTCAACTAAGTCAATGTTTCAATAATAGGAGTAAAGTGTTGTGCCACATATGTACATGAAATAGTATTGAAAAGTAGTGTCTATATAACTCTCTCAGAATATAGGCTTTAATGTTCTCTCTGTACCTTTTTAGGGTAATAAGACTAATAACCGCAAGGGGAAAAAAGTTTTTCCATCAAAGGATACCCTCGTAAGATTTGATCCAGGGATCTTTCTCTTTCACACTCAACACCACCTCTTACATTAGCCATCCCAGCACAAAGGATAGCATGGGGACCCCCAATTTTTTGCCCAATGAAATCTATAGTGTTTAAGAAACCATCTGTAATCTTTTTATAAGGCCTGACGCTGTGTTCAATTTGGGGGGAATGGGAGCTTTCGCAGTAGGCACCTGCTGCTTCCTCAATGTAAATAGCTGTTTTTTTCTACCCTTTTACGTTTCTATTATCATTCCTGAAATGGCTTTTATTTTTCCCCCTGATTTAGCCAGCTCAGAAAGAATCTGCCAGGTCTAGAAATAGTAAATCCAATCTCTAAATTGAATGTTCCATCCAGTCAGTGTATTTCCCATGATCTTTATCAGGATTTATCCTGGTCTGTTAGATTAAATGTTACAAAAACATGCAGAAACTTGCAGTGTGTTATGAAGCTTTCACTCAGCTCCCACCATCCTCTCACAAGTCCCTCACACCGTATTACAGAGTATTAGGGGGGTGGGGGGTGAGGTAACAGCTGATAGGTCTGTCACAGACACTCATACATCTGAGTATAACAGAGTATTAGGGGGTGGGGGATGAGGTAACAGCTGATAGGTCTGTCACAGACACTCATACATCTGAGTATTACACAGTATTAGGGGGTGGGGGATGAGGTAACAGCTGATAGGTCTGTCACAGACACTCATACATCTGAGTATAACACAGTATTAGGGGGTGGGGGATGAGGTAACAGCTGATAGGTCTGTCACAGACACTCATACATCTGAGTATAACACAGTATTAGGGGGGTGGGGGATGAGGTAACAGCTGATAGGTCTGTCACAGACCCTCATACATCTGAGTATAACACAGTATTAGGGGGTGGGGGACGAGGTAACAGCTGATAGGTCTGTCACAGACACTCATACATCTGAGTATAACACAGTATTAGGGGGTGGGGGATGAGGTAACAGCTGATAGGTCTGTCACAGACACTCATACATCTGAGTATAACAGAGTATTAGGGGGTGGGGGGTGAGGTAACAGCTGATAGGTCTGTCACAGACACTCATACATCTGAGTATAACACAGTATTAGGGGGTGGGGGATGAGGTAACAGCTGATAGGTCTGTCACAGACCCTCATACATCTGAGTATAACACAGTATTAGGGGGTGGGGGATGAGGTAACAGCTGATAGGTCTGTCACAGACACTCATACATCTGAGTATAACACAGTATTAGGGGGGTGGGGGATGAGGTAACAGCTGATAGGTCTGTCACAGACCCTCATACATCTGAGTATAACACAGTATTAGGGGGTGGGGGATGAGGTAACAGCTGATAGGTCTGTCACAGACCCTCATACATCTGAGTATAACACAGTATTAGGGGGTGGGGGATGAGGTAACAGCTGATAGGTCTGTCACAGACACTCATACATCTGAGTATTACACAGTATTAGGGGGTGGGGGATGAGGTAACAGCTGATAGGTCTGTCACAGACCCTCATACATCTGAGTATAACACAGTATTAGGGGGTGGGGGATGAGGTAACAGCTGATAGGTCTGTCACAGACACTCATACATCTGAGTATAACACAGTATTAGGGGGTGGGGGATGAGGTAACAGCTGATAGGTCTGTCACAGACCCTCATACATCTGAGTATTACAGAGTATTAGGGGGTGGGGGATGAGGTAACAGCTGATAGGTCACAGACACTCATACATCTGAGTATAACACAGTATTAGGGGGTGGGGGATGAGGTAACAGCTGATAGACCTGTCACAGACACTCATACATCTGAGTATAACACAGTATTAGGGGGTGGGGGATGAGGTAACAGCTGATAGGTCACAGACACTCATACATCTGAGTATAACACAGTATTAGGGGGTGGGGGATGAGGTAACAGCTGATAGACCTGTCACAGACACTCATACATCTGAGTATAACACAGTATTAGGGGGTGGGGGATGAGGTAACAGCTGATAGGTCACAGACACTCATACATCTGAGTATAACACAGTATTAGGGGGTGGGGGATGAGGTAACAGCTGATAGGTCTGTCACAGACCCTCATACATCTGAGTATAACACAGTATTAGGGGGTGGGGGATGAGGTAACAGCTGATAGGTCTGTCACAGACACTCATACATCTGAGTATAACACAGTATTAGGGGGTGGGGGATGAGGTAACAGCTGATAGGTCTGTCACAGACACTCATACATCTGAGTATAACACAGTATTAGGGGGTGGGGGACGAGGTAACAGCTGATAGGTCTGTCACAGACCCTCATACATCTGAGTATAACACAGTATTAGGGGGTGGGGGACGAGGTAACAGCTGATAGGTCTGTCACAGACCCTCATACATCTGAGTATAACACAGTATTAGGGGGTGGGGGATGAGGTAACAGCTGATAGGTCTGTCACAGACACTCATACATCTGAGTATTACACAGTATTAGGGGGTGGGGGATGAGGTAACAGCTGATAGGTCCGTCACAGACCCTCATTCATGGATCTGGGGATCTGACCTTGGAGACCTGTGTCCAGAAACAGGAGCAGTGAGGATCTACCCATAACTTTTCAGTGAAACATGAATGGTGTGTTTCCCTCTGCTATGTGAAGCTATATTCCAAAAATCAAGAAGGTAGATCCATGCGTTCACACTTAAATACTAGCTACACTAGGTATGATTTCACATTAAACTCTATAATATCGGCCAGTCATCAAATACGAGACCAAGTTCCGCATTGGCTAAATAATACTCCTACAAACAAGCCGTTGAGACTGGCATGTAGCCCAAAGCATGGGAAATGCTGCCAAGATATGAGGATTCAAGATGAACACATTCCCCTTTTGGGTACACTGGAAGCAGGTGAGAACGGTAAGGAAAAACGGCAAGCTTTTTTACTTTTAAACGGAGTTTGTGGCGAATTTCTTCGGTAGAATCGTAAATAATGATCACATTGACCAGCCATGAGTACTGGCATGTGGCCAAGAGCCCTGTTAACAAGCCTAGATGGTTATGGGTAAACTGTGACTTATACCCTAGTTGCAGCAACCATAATGTGGGTAGATGGCTGGTTAGCAAAAGATCAGATTGTCAACTCACGAGGAATTAGCTGTGTTTTCAATCATGCGTAAAAATGGATCTACCCATAACTTTTCAATGAAACATGAATGGTGTGTCTACCTGTGCCATGTAAAGCTATATCCCAATAATCAAGAAGGTAGATGCATGCGTTCACACTTTAATACTAGCTACACTAGGTATGATTTCACATTAAACTCTATAATATCGGCCAGTCATCAAGTATGAGACCAAGTTCCCCATTCGCTAAATAATACTCCTACAAACAAGCTGCTGAGACTGGCATGTAGCCCAAAGCATGGGAAATGCTGCCAAGATATGAGGATTCAAGATGACCACATTCCCCTTGTGGGGAGACTAAGAACAGTGAGGAAAAACGGCAAGCTTTTTTACTTTTAAACCAAAATAGTGGCGAATTTCCTTGGTATAATCGTTAATAATGATCACATTGACCAGCCATGAGTACTGGCATGTGGCCAAGAGCCCTGTCAACAAGCCTAGATGGTTATGGGTGAGCTGTGACTAATACCCTAGTTGCAGCAACCATAATGCGGATCAATGGCTGGTCAGCGAAAGATAAGATTGTTAACTCACCAGGAATTTGCTGTGTTTTCAATCATGCATAAAAGTGGATCTACCCATAACTTTTCAGTGAAACATGAATGGTGTGACCCCCTCTGCACTGTGAAGCTATATTTAAAAAACCAAGAAGGTAGATGCATGCGTTCAAACTTAAATACTAGCTACACTAGGTATGATTTCACATTAAACTCTATAATATCGGCCAGTCATCAAATACGAGACCAAGTTCCCCATTCGCTAAATAATACTCCTACAAACAAGCTGTTGAGACTGGCATGTAGCCCAGAGCATGGAAAATGCTGCCAAGATATGAGGATTCAAGATAAACACATTCCCTTTGTGGGGAGACTGAGAACAGGTGAGAACGGTGAGGAAAAACGGCAAGCTTTTTTACTTTTATACCGAATATGTGGCAAATTTCCTCGTTATGATCGTTAATAATGATCACATTGACCAGCCATGAGTACTGGCATACTGCCAAGAGCCCTGTCAACAAGCCTAGATGGTTATGGGTAAACTGTGACTAATACCCTAGTTGCAGCAACCATAATGCGGGTCGATGGCTGCTCAGCGAAAGATCAGATTGTTAACTCACCAGGAAATAGCTGTGTTTTCAATCATGTGTGAAAGTTGATCTACCCATAACTTTTCAATGAAACATGAATGGTGTGTCTCCCTCTGCCCTGTGAAGCTATATTCCAAAAACCAAGAAGGTAGATGCATGCGTTCACAGTTGAATACTAGCTACACTAGGTATAGTTTCACATTAAACTCTATAATATCGGCCAGTCATCAAATACGAGACCAAGTTCCCCATTCGCTAAATAATACTCCTACAAACAAGCTGCTGAGACTGGCATGTAGCCCAGAGCATGGGGAATGCTGCCAACAAATTGGGATTCAAGATGACCACATTCCCCTTGTGGGGAAACTGGAAACAGGTGAGAACGGTGAGGAAAAACGACAAGCTTTTTTACTTTTTAACCAAGTTCGTGGCGAATTTCTTCGGTAGAATCGTAAATAATGATCACATTGACCAGCCATGAGTACTGGCATGTGGCCAAGAGCCCTGTCAACAAGCCTAGATGGTAATGGGTGAGCTGTGACTAATACCCTAGTTGCAGCAACCATAATGTGGGTAGATGGCTGGTCAGCAAAAGATCAGATTGTCAACTCACGAGGAATTAGCTGTGTTTTCAATCATGCGTAAAAATGGATCTACCCATAACTTTTCAATGAAACATGAATGGTGTGTCTACCTGTGCCATGTTAAGCTATATCCCAATAATCAAGAAGGTAGATGCATGCGTTCACACTTTAATACTAGCTACACTAGGTATGATTTCACATTAAACTCTATAATATCGGCCAGTCATCACGTATGAGACCAAGTTCCCCATTGGCTAAATAATACCCCTACAAACAAGCTGTTGAGACTGGCATGTAGCCCAAAGCATGGGAAATGCTGCCAAGATATGAGGATTCAAGATGACCACATTCCCCTTGTGGGGAGACTAAGAACAGTGAGGAAAAACGGCAAGCTTTTTTACTTTTAAACCAAAATAGTGGCGAATTTCCTTGGTATAATCGTTAATAATGATCACATTGACCAGCCATGAGTACTGGCATGTGGCCAAGAGCCCTGTCAACAAGCCTAGATGGTTATGGGTGAGCTGTGACTAATACCCTAGTTGCAGCAACCATAATGCGGATCAATGGCTGGTCAGCGAAAGATAAGATTGTTAACTCACCAGGAATGAATTAGAATGAATAATGAATGGTGTGTTGCTATCTGCCATGTGAAGCTATATTCCAAAAATCAAGCAGATATATGCATGCATTCACACTACATTATCAACCCAACTAGCATGACTTTAAATTGACGGGCTTGAATTTCGGTCTAAAACCAAGCATGCAACCAAGTTCCCCCATTCGCTGAAAATTGTGATAAACATCTATCTGTCAGGACTGGCTGGTAGCCCAGAGCATGGGGAATGCAGCTAAAATATGGGTCTTGATGATAAACCCAGTCCCTTGGCTTGAAAACTAGAAACAGGAGATATTTGTGGGGAAAATCAGACACCTCTTTTACTTTTAAACCAAATTGGTTGTGAGTTTCTTTGGTAGAATCCTTAATAACGATCATTTTGACTTACCATGTATACTGGCATGTGACCAAGACATCTGGCTACAAGGCTAGATGGTGATGGGTGAGCTGTGACTGATTCGCTAGCTGCAGCAACCATAATGCCCATTGACGGCTGGCCAGCAAAAGATCAACATTTAAAATAAAGAGGAAATTCAAGCAGTTTTTCAATCATGATTGAAAGTCAATCTACCCATGACTTTTTAATGCAACATGAATGGTGTGTCTCCCTCTACCATGTGAAGCTATATTCAAAAAATCAAGAAGATATATGCATGCGCTCACACTAAAATATCAACCAAACTAACATGACTTTAAATTGACGGGCTTGAATTTCAGACAAACACCAAGCATGCAACCAAGTTTCCCATTCGCTGAAAATTACACTAAAGATCTAGCTTTTAGGACTGGCTCGTAGCCTAGAGCATGGGGGATGCTGCCAACATATGGGGATTCAAGATGACCACATTTCCCTTATGGGGAGATTGCGAACAGGTGAGAACGGTGAGGAAAAACGGCAAATTCTTTTACTTTTAAACTGAAATAGTTCCTCGGTAGAATCGTAAAAAATGTTCACATTGACCAGCAATGAATACTGCCTTGTGGCCAAGAGCACTGTTAACAAGCCTAGATGGTTATGGGTGAGCTGTGACTAATACGCTAGTTGCAGCAACCATAATGCAGATCCATGGCTGGTCAGCGAAAGATGAGATTATTAACTCACGAGGAATTAGCTGTGTTTTCAATCATGCGTAAAAATGGATCTACCCATAACTTTTCAGTGAAACATGAATGGTGTGTTTCCCTCTGCTATGTGAAGCTATATTCCAAAAATCAAGAAGGTAGATCCATGCGTTCACACTTAAATACTAGCTACACTAGGTATGATTTCACATTAAACTCTATAATATCGGCCAGTCATCAAATACGAGACCAAGTTCCGCATTGGCTAAATAATACTCCTACAAACAAGCCGTTGAGACTGGCATGTAGCCCAAAGCATGGGAAATGCTGCCAAGATATGAGGATTCAAGATGAACACATTCCCCTTTTGGGTACACTGGAAGCAGGTGAGAACGGTAAGGAAAAACGGCAAGCTTTTTTACTTTTAAACCGAGTTTGTGGCGAATTTCTTCGGTAGAATCGTAAATAATGATCACATTGACCAGCCATGAGTACTGGCATGTGGCCAAGAGCCCTGTTAACAAGCCTAGATGGTTATGGGTAAACTGTGACTTATACCCTAGTTGCAGCAACCATAATGCGGGTCGATGGCTGGTCAGCAAAAGATCAGATTGTTAACTCACAAGGATCCTTAATTATGATCACATTGACTTATGACGTGTCATCGACACACTCAAATATCCGCCAATTCTCAATTATGAGACCAAGTTCACCATTCGCTCAATAATACTCTAACAAACTAGCTGTTCAGACTGGCATGTAGCCCAGAGCATGGAGAATGCTGCTAAAATGTAAGGATACGTGATGACCACAGCCCCTTGTGTGGAAACTAAACACAGGTGACATCAGTGCAGAAAAGCGGCAAGCTCCCCAGGTAACAAAGAACGTTAATCTAACGTTGATTAACGTTCACTTACAGTTAATCTATTAACCTCATCTGAAAAATGTTATATCAACGTCGATATAACGATCATGTAATGACCCCAAATGAGTGAGGTTGATTACATGTTAAATACACATTCAGCAGATAACATTTTTCAACTTAAGGTTAGAAAAACGTTCACTGGTTAACCATCATCAAAAACGTTATTTCAACGTTAAAATTATTCAACCCATCCTATCCTACCATGTGCGATATATTTTCCCTATTATCGCCCTGTGTGCTTTTTATTTATCATGTTTGTTTGAAATACAGAATATCTAATGAAATAAAATGTTGATGTAATTGTGCTCTTGCCCATATATTTCTTATATTTTATATCACTAGAGGCTATATTCGTATATTTGTTCTATTAATCCTCCAAAATGGCACAACAGTGTTAAACCCCATATGTTGGCAGCATTCCCCATGCTCTGGGCTACATGCCAGTCTCAACAGCTTGTTTGTAGGGGTATTATTTAGCGAATGGGGAACTTGGTCTCCTATTTGATGACTGGCCGATATTATAGAGTTTAATGTGAAATCATACCTAGTGTAGCTAGTATTAAAGTGTAAACGCATGCATCTACCTTCTTGATTATTGGGATATAGCTTAACATGGCACAGGTAGACACACCATTCATGTTTCATTGAAAAGTTATGGGTAGATCCATTTTTACGCATGATTGAAAACACAGCTAATTCCTCGTGAGTTGACAATCTGATCTTTTGCTGACCAGCCATCTACCCACATTATGGTTGCTGCAACTAGGGTATTAGTCACAGCTCACCCATTACCATCTAGGCTTGTTGACAGGGCTCTTGGCCACATGCCAGTACTCATGGCTGGTCAATGTGATCATTATTTACGATTCTACCGAAGAAATTCGCCACGAACTTGGTTAAAAAGTAAAAAAGCTTGTCGTTTTTCCTCACCGTTCTCACCTGTTTCCAGTTTCCCCACAAGGGGAATGTGGTCATCTAGAATCCCCATATGTTGGCAGCATTCCCCATGCCCTGGGCTACATGCCAGTCTCAACAGCTTGTTTGTAGGAGTATTATTTAGCGAATGGGGAACTTGGTCTCGTATTTGATGACTGGCCGATATTATAGAGTTTAATGTGAAACTATACCTAGTGTAGCTAGTATTCAACTGTGAACGCATGCATCTACCTTCTTGGTTTTTGGAATATAGCTTCACAGGGCAGAGGGAGACACACCATTCATGTTTCATTGAAAAGTTATGGGTAGATCAACTTTCACACATGATTGAAAACACAGCTATTTCCTGGTGAGTTAACAATCTGATCTTTCGCTGACCAGCCATCGACCCGCATTATGGTTGCTGCAACTAGGGTATTAGTCACAGTTTACCCATAACCATCTAGGCTTGTTGACAGGGCTCTTGGCAGTATGCCAGTACTCATGGCTGGTCAATGTGATCATTATTAACGATCATAACGAGGAAATTTGCCACATATTCGGTATAAAAGTAAAAAAGCTTGCCGTTTTTCCTCACCGTTCTCACCTGTTCTCAGTCTCCCCACAAAGGGAATGTGTTTATCTTGAATCCTCATATCTTGGCAGCATTTCCCATGCTCTGGGCTACATGCCAGTCTCAACAGCTTGTTTGTAGGAGTATTATTTAGCGAATGGGGAACTTGGTCTCGTATTTGATGACTGGCCGATATTATAGAGTTTAATGTGAAATCATACCTAGTGTAGCTAGTATTTAAGTTTGAACGCATGCATCTACCTTCTTGGTTTTTTAAATATAGCTTCACAGGGCAGAGGGGGTCACACCATTCATGTTTCACTGAAAAGTTATGGGTAGATCCACTTTTATGCATGATTGAAAACACAGCAAATTCCTGGTGAGTTAACAATCTTATCTTTCGCTGACCAGCCATTGATCCGCATTATGGTTGCTGCAACTAGGGTATTAGTCACAGCTCACCCATAACCATCTAGGCTTGTTGACAGGGCTCTTGGCCACATGCCAGTACTCATGGCTGGTCAATGTGATCATTATTAACGATTATACCAAGGAAATTCGCCACTATTTTGGTTTAAAAGTAAAAAAGCTTGCCGTTTTTCCTCACTGTTCTTAGTCTCCCCACAAGGGGAATGTGGTCATCTTGAATCCTCATATCTTGGCAGCATTTCCCATGCTTTGGGCTACATGCCAGTCTCAACAGCTTGTTTGTAGGGGTATTATTTAGCGAATGGGGAACTTGGTCTCATACTTGATGACTGGCCGATATTATAGAGTTTAATGTGAAATCATACCTAGTGTAGCTAGTATTAAAGTGTGAACGCATGCATCTACCTTCTTGATTATTGGGATATAGCTTTACATGGCACAGGTAGACACACCATTCATGTTTCATTGAAAAGTTATGGGTAGATCCATTTTTACGCATGATTGAAAACACAGCTAATTCCTCGTGAGTTGACAATCTGATCTTTTGCTAACCAGCCATCTACCCACATTATGGTTGCTGCAACTAGGGTATAAGTCACAGTTTACCCATAACCATCTAGGCTTGTTAACAGGGCTCTTGGCCACATGCCAGTACTCATGGCTGGTCAATGTGATCATTATTTACGATTCTACCGAAGAAATTCGCCACAAACTCGGTTTAAAAGTAAAAAAGCTTGCCGTTTTTCCTTACCGTTCTCACCTGCTTCCAGTGTACCCAAAAGGGGAATGTGTTCATCTTGAATCCTCATATCTTGGCAGCATTTCCCATGCTTTGGGCTACATGCCAGTCTCAACGGCTTGTTTGTAGGAGTATTATTTAGCCAATGCGGAACTTGGTCTCGTATTTGATGACTGGCCGATATTATAGAGTTTAATGTGAAATCATACCTAGTGTAGCTAGTATTTAAGTGTGAACGCATGGATCTACCTTCTTGATTTTTGGAATATAGCTTCACATAGCAGAGGGAAACACACCATTCATGTTTCACTGAAAAGTTATGGGTAGATCCATTTTTACGCATGATTGAAAACACAGCTAATTCCTCGTGAGTTAATAATCTCATCTTTCGCTGACCAGCCATGGATCTGCATTATGGTTGCTGCAACTAGCGTATTAGTCACAGCTCACCCATAACCATCTAGGCTTGTTAACAATGCTCTTGGCCACAAGGCAGTATTCATTGCTGGTCAATGTGAACATTTTTTACGATTCTACCGAGGAACTATTTCAGTTTAAAAGTAAAAGAATTTGCCGTTTTTCCTCACCGTTCTCACCTGTTCGCAATCTCCCCATAAGGGAAATGTGGTCATCTTGAATCCCCATATGTTGGCAGCATCCCCCATGCTCTAGGCTACGAGCCAGTCCTAAAAGCTAGATCTTTAGTGTAATTTTCAGCGAATGGGAAACTTGGTTGCATGCTTGGTGTTTGTCTGAAATTCAAGCCCGTCAATTTAAAGTCATGTTAGTTTGGTTGATATTTTAGTGTGAGCGCATGCATATATCTTCTTGATTTTTTGAATATAGCTTCACATGGTAGAGGGAGACACACCATTCATGTTGCATTAAAAAGTCATGGGTAGATTGACTTTCAATCATGATTGAAAAACTGCTTGAATTTCCTCTTTATTTTAAATGTTGATCTTTTGCTGGCCAGCCGTCAATGGGCATTATGGTTGCTGCAGCTAGCGAATCAGTCACAGCTCACCCATCACCATCTAGCCTTGTAGCCAGATGTCTTGGTCACATGCCAGTATACATGGTAAGTCAAAATGATCGTTATTAAGGATTCTACCAAAGAAACTCACAACCAATTTGGTTTAAAAGTAAAAGAGGTGTCTGATTTTCCCCACAAATATCTCCTGTTTCTAGTTTTCAAGCCAAGGGACTGGGTTTATCATCATGACCCATATTTTAGCTGCATTCCCCATGCTCTGGGCTACCAGCCAGTCCTGACAGATAGATGTTTATCACAATTTTCAGCGAATGGGGGAACTTGGTTGCATGCTTGGTTTTAGACCGAAATTCAAGCCCGTCAATTTAAAGTCATGCTAGTTGGGTTGATAATGTAGTGTGAATGCATGCATATATCTGCTTGATTTTTGGAATATAGCTTCACATGGCAGATAGCAACACACCATTCATTATTCATTCTAATTCATTCCTGGTGAGTTAACAATCTTATCTTTCGCTGACCAGCCATTGATCCGCATTATGGTTGCTGCAACTAGGGTATTAGTCACAGCTCACCCATAACCATCTAGGCTTGTTGACAGGGCTCTTGGCCACATGCCAGTACTCATGGCTGGTCAATGTGATCATTATTAACGATTATACCAAGGAAATTCGCCACTATTTTGGTTTAAAAGTAAAAAAGCTTGCCGTTTTTCCTCACTGTTCTTAGTCTCCCAACAAGGGGAATGTGGTCATCTTGAATCCTCATATCTTGGCAGCATTTCCCATGCTTTGGGCTACATGCCAGTCTCAACAGCTTGTTTGTAGGGGTATTATTTAGCCAATGGGGAACTTGGTCTCATACTTGATGACTGGCCGATATTATAGAGTTTAATGTGAAATCATACCTAGTGTAGCTAGTATTAAAGTGTGAACGCATGCATCTACCTTCTTGATTATTGGGATATAGCTTAACATGGCACAGGTAGACACACCATTCATGTTTCATTGAAAAGTTATGGGTAGATCCATTTTTACGCATGATTGAAAACACAGCTAATTCCTCGTGAGTTGACAATCTGATCTTTTGCTGACCAGCCATCTACCCACATTATGGTTGCTGCAACTAGGGTATTAGTCACAGCTCACCCATAGCCATCTAGGCTTGTTGACAGGGCTCTTGGCCACATGCCAGTACTCATTGCTGGTCAATGTGATTATTATTAACGATTCTACATAGGAATTTCACCACTCTTTTGGTTTAAAAGAAAAAAAGCTTGTCGTTTTTCCTCACCGTTCTCACCTGTTTCCAGTTTCCCCACAAGGGGAATGTGGTCATCTTGAATCCCAATTTGTTGGCAGCATTCCCCATGCTCTGGGCTACATGCCAGTCTCAGCAGCTTGTTTGTAGGAGTATTATTTAGCGAATGGGGAACTTGTTCTCCTGTTTGATCACTGGCCGATATTATAGAGTTTAATGTGAAATCATACCTAGTGTAGCTAGTATTTAAGTGTGAACGCATGCATCTACCTTCTTGGTTTTTGGAATATAGCTTCACAGGGCAGAGGGAGACACACCATTCATGTTTCATTGAAAAGTTATGGGTAGATCAACTTTCACACATGATTGAAAACACAGCTATTTCCTGGTGAGTTAACAATCTGATCTTTCGCTGACCAGCCATCGACCCGCATTATGGTTGCTGCAACTAGGGTATTAGTCACAGTTTACCCATAACCATCTAGGCTTGTTGACAGGGCTCTTGGCAGTATGCCAGTACTCATGGCTGGTCAATGTGATCATTATTAACGATCATAACGAGGAAATTTGCCACATATTCGGTATAAAAGTAAAAAAGCTTGCCGTTTTTCCTCACCGTTCTCACCTGTTCTCAGTCTCCCCACAAAGGGAATGTGTTTATCTTGAATCCTCATATCTTGGCAGCATTTCCCATGCTCTGGGCTACATGCCAGTCTCAACAGCTTGTTTGTAGGAGTATTATTTAGCGAATGGGGAACTTGGTCTCGTATTTGATGACTGGCCGATATTATAGAGTTTAATGTGAAATCATACCTAGTGTAGCTAGTATTTAAGTTTGAACGCATGCATCTACCTTCTTGGTTTTTTAAATATAGCTTCACAGTGCAGAGGGGGTCACACCATTCATGTTTCACTGAAAAGTTATGGGTAGATCTGCTTTTACTCATGGTTGAAAACACAGCTAATTCCTGGTGAGTTAACAATCTTATCTTTCGCTGACCAGCCATTGATCCGCATTATGGTTGCTGTAACTAGGGTATTAGTCACAGCTCACCCATAACCATCTAGGCTTGTTGACAGGGCTCTTAGCCACATGCCAGTACTCATTGCTGGTCAATGTGATCATTATTAACGACTCTACGGAGGAATTTCACCACTCTTTTGGTTTAAAAGTAAAAAAGCTTGCCATTTTTCCTCACCGTTCTCAACTATTCTCAGTCTCCCCACAAGGGGATTGTGGTCATCCTGTATCCCCTTATGTTGGCAGCATTTCCCATGCTCTGGGCTACATGCCAGTCTCAACAGCTTGTTTGTAGGAGTATTATTTAAAGAATGGGGAACTTGGTCTCCTACTTGATGACTGGCCGACATTATAGAGTTTAATGTGAAATCAAACCTAGTGTAGCTAGTATTTAAGTGTGAACGCATGCATCTACCTTCTTGGTTTTTGGAATGTAGCTTCACATGGCAGAGCGAGACACACCATTCATGTTTCATTGAAAAGTTATGGGTAGATCCACTTTTACACATGATTGAAAACACAGCTAATTCCTCGTGAGTTGACAATCTGATCTTTCGCTGACCAGCCATCGACCCGCATTATGGTTGCTGCAACTAGGGTATTAGTCACAGCTCACCCATAACCATCTAGGCTTGTTGACAGGCCTCTTGGCCACATACCAGTACTCCTGGCTTATCAATTTGATCATTAATAACGATTATAACGAGGAAATTGGCCACTATTTCGGTTTAAAAGTAAAAAAAACTTGCCGTTTTTCCTCACCCTTCTCAACTATTCTCAGTCTCCCCACAAGGGAATTGTGGTCATCCTGTATCCCCTTATGTTGGCAGCATTTCCCATGCTCTGGGCTACATGCCAGTCCCAACAGCTTGTTTGTAGGAGTATTATTTAGCGAATGGGGAACTTGGTCTCGTACTTGATGACTGGCCGATATTATAGAGTTTAATGTGAAATCATACCTAGTGTAGCTAGTATTTAAGTGTGAACGCATGCATCTACCTTCTTGGTTTTTGGAATGTAGCTTCACATGGCAGAGCGAGACACACCATTCATGTTTCATTGAAAAGTTATGGGTAGATTCACTTCAATGCATGATTGAAAACACAGCTAATTCCTCGTGAGTTGACAATCTGATCTTTCGCTGACCAGCCATCGACCCTCATTATGGTTGCTGCAACTAGGGTATTAGTCACAGCTCACCCATAACCATCTAGGCTTGTTGACAGGCCTCTTAGCCACATGCCAGTACTCATTGCTGGTCAATGTGATCATTATTAACGATTCTACGGAGGAATTTCACCACTCTTTTGGTTTAAAAGTAAAAAAACTTGCTGTTTTTCCTCACCGTTCATACCTGTTCTCAGTCTCCCCACAAGGGGAATGTGGTCATCTTGAATCCCCATATGCTGGCAGCATTTCCCATGCTCTGGGCTACATGCCAGTCTCAACAGCTTGTTTGTAGGAGTATTATTTAGCAAATGGGGAACTTGGTCTCCTACTTGATGACTGGCCGATATTATAGAGTTTAATGTGAAATCATACCTAGTGTAGCTAGTATTTAAGTGTGAACGCATGCATCTACCTTCTTGGTTTTTGGAATGTAGCTTCACATGGCAGAGCGAGACACACCATTCATGTTTCATTGAAAAGTTATGGGTAGATTCACTTCAATGCATGATTGAAAACACAGCTAATTCCTCGTGAGTTGACAATCTGATCTTTCGCTGACCAGCCATCGACCCTCATTATGGTTGCTGCAACTAGGGTATTAGTCACAGCTCACCCATAACCATCTAGGCTTGTTGACAGGCCTCTTAGCCACATGCCAGTACTCATTGCTGGTCAATGTGATCATTATTAACGATTCTACGGAGGAATTTCACCACTCTTTTGGTTTAAAAGTAAAAAAACTTGCTGTTTTTCCTCACCGTTCATACCTGTTCTCAGTCTCCCCACAAGGGGAATGTGGTCATCTTGAATCCCCATATGCTGGCAGCATTTCCCATGCTCTGGGCTACATGCCAGTCTCAACAGCTTGTTTGTAGGAGTATTATTTAGCAAATGGGGAACTTGGTCTCCTACTTGATGACTGGCCGATATTATAGAGTTTAATGTGAAATCATACCTAGTGTAGCTAGTATTTAAGTGTGAACGCATGCATCTACCTTCTTGGTTTTTGGAATGTAGCTTCACATGGCAGAGCGAGACACACCATTCATGTTTCATTGAAAAGTTATGGGTAGATTCACTTCAATGCATGATTGAAAACACAGCTAATTCCTCGTGAGTTGACAATCTGATCTTTCGCTGACCAGCCATCGACCCGCATTATGGTTGCTGGAACTAGGGTATTAGTCACAGCTCACCCATAACCATCTAGGCTTGTTGACAGGGCTCTTGGCCACATGCCAGTTCTCTTGGCTTGTTAATGTGATCATCATTAACGATTCTACCGAGGAAATTCACCACAAATTCAGTTTAAAAGTAAAAAAACTTGCCGTTTTTCCTCACCATTCTCACCTGTTCTCAGTCGCTGATATTATAGAGTTTTATGTGAAATCATACCTAGTGTAGCTAGTATCTAAGTGTGAACGCATGCATCTACCTTCTTGGTTTTTGGAATATAGCTTCACATGGCAAAGGGAGACACTATATTCATGTTTCATTGAAAAGTTACGGGTAGATCCACTTTTACGCATGATTGAAAACACAGCTTATTCCTTTTGAGTTGACAATCCCTCTCGAATTTACATGTTGATCTTTTGCTGGCCCGCCGTCAATGGGCATTATGGTTGCTGCAGCGAGGGAATCAGTCACAGCCACTCATCACCATCTAGCCTTGTAGCCAGAGGTCTTGCTTGGTGTTTGACCGAAATTCTAGCCCGTCAATTTAAAGTCATGCTAGTTGGGTTGGTAATGTAGTGTGAATGCATGCATACATATGTTTGATTTTTGGAATATAGCTTCACATGGCAGATAGCAACACACCATTCATTATTCATTCTAAAGTTATGGGTAGATTTATCTTGAGTGCATGAGGAAGTTGGTTGCATGCTTGGTGTTTGGCCAGAAATTTAGTGTGTCGATTTAAAGTCATGCTCATAGGGCTGTTTTTGTTAGTGTGAGCGCATGCATATATCTTCTTGATTTTTTGAATATAGCTTCACATGGTAGAGAGAGACACACCATTCATGTTGCATTCAAAAGTCATGGGTAGATTGGCTTTTAATTATGATTGAAAACCTGCAGGAAATTCCTCTCGAATTTACATGTCGATCTTTTGCTGGCCCGCCGTCAATGGGCATTATGGTTGCTGCAGCTAGGGAATCAGTCACAGCTCACCCATCACCATCTAGCCGTGTATTCAGATGTCTTGGTTACATGCCAGTATACATGGCCAGTCAATCTGATCATTGTTAAGGAGTCTACCAAAGAAACTCACAACCGATTTGGTTTAAAAGTAAAAGAGGTGTCTGATTTTCCCCACAAATATCTCCTGTTTCTAGTTTCCAAGCCAAGGGACTGGGTTTATCATCAAGACCCATATTTTAGCTGCATTCCCCATGCTCTTGGCTACCAGCCAGTCCTGACAGATAGATGTTTATTACAATTTTCAGCGAATGGGGAACTTGGTTGCATGCTTGGTGTTTGACCGAAATTCAAGTCCGTCAATTTAAAGTCATGCTAGTTGGGTTGGTTGTAGTGTGAATGCATCCATATATCTGCTTGATTTTTGGAATATAGCTTCACATGGCATATAGCAACACACCATTCATTATTCATTCTAAAGTTATGGGTAGTTTTATCTTGAGTGCATGAGGAAGTTGGTTGCATGCTTGGTGTTTGGCCAGAAATGTAGTGTGTCGATTTAAAGTCATGCTCATAGGGCTGTTTTTGTTAGTGTGAGCGCATGCATATATCTTCTTGATTTTTTTAATATAGCTTCACATGGTAGAGGGAGACACACCATTCATGTTGCATTCAAAAGTCATGGGTAGATTGGCTTTTAATTATGATTGAAAACCTGCAGGAAATTCCTCTCAAATTTACATGTTGATCTTTTGCTGGCCCGCCGTCAATGGGCATTATGGTTGCTGCAGCTAGGGAATCAGTCACAGCTCACCCATCACCATCTAGCCTTGTATCCAGATGTCTTGGTCACATGCCAGTATACATGGCCAGTCAATCTGATCATTGTTAAGGATTCTACTAAAGAAACTCACAATCGATTTGGTTTAAAAGTAAAAGAGGTTTCTGATTTTCCCCACCAGTCTGTGTGCCGACTCCAAGAAGCACCATCCTTGGGTGGCGACCCTTTGCTGTGGGTAGCTGCCTGAGTACTGATTTTAGGGTTAATAACAGCCTGGAATGAACATCCATACTGTTTCTAAGGTAAAAGTAGCTAGATCTTAATCAGGTTATAATAGAATACACTTTAAAACAAAGTTGAGATAATAGGAGGGTCCCGAGCTGTTTTCTGAGATTTCCAAGCCTTAAGTCAGTGTTTTATACAATAGGAGTATATAATGTTTTGCCAGATATGTACATAAGATAGCATTGAAAAGTAGCTAAATATCTATGTAACTCTCTCAGATATAGGTTTTAATGTTCTCTCTCTAGAGAATCCCTTTTGAATATATGGTCCCGGGCATATTTCTTTTTTGTCCATTGAATGAAAAAAGCTGAAAGGAAATAGAAATATAGTAAGGGCTAGTTATGTATGACCTTTGAATGACAGCCACCACCACAGACTCCACAGCACAGTGGCAGAATGTGTGTCTTCATATCCAAAGGTTGATGGTTCTCACCCTGGCCAGGGCCTGGTAAAATAGACAAAGCAACAGCTTTGTCCATTTTAGGACAATTTGATACAACTTGTTCCAATATGAGACAAAGGTCCCCTGGTGATCTATGGTCAAACTAGAGAATGTACCTGCAGTGAACGGAAATGGCACCATATTGACCCACCTTAAACGGGTAGGAGCCACTGGCTGGGGTATAATGGTACAGAGGGGATCTTTAGATTAGGTGCTTAATGAGACCTAGTTTTACCAAATTGTGACAATTGACCTGTTGACGTCTATGACCAGGTGATGTTTTTGATCGGGTGACGTCTATGACCAGGAGGTACTGAAAATGCTTATATATAGTACACATACATAAAAATGTGATGTATCTATTTCACCAGGTTTTAGAAAGCAGTAAACCTTAACCCCCGGAGAATTTGTTTTATTAGTGTATGTACCCATTGAACCAGGATACCCCGGTCATAGACATCACCCAGTCATAGATGTCACCTGGTCATAGACATCACCTGGTCAAAGATGTCACTTTTAGCCGGTCATAGACATGAGACACTGAAAAGGGCATATATATTGTATATACATACAAATGTTATAAATCTATTTCACCAGGTTATACAAAGTAATAAATCTTAACTTCCTAGGCATTTGTTTCTTTAGTGTATGTACCCATTGATCCAGAATATCCCGGTCATAGATGTCGCCCAATCATAGACGTCACCGGATCATAGACATTTCAATTGTCACGATTTGGTAAGACTGAGCCATGAATGGTTCTGGCTGCGTTTGGCAATGGTTTAGGTATAAGGGGAGTCTTCACATTAGAGCTTAGTGGACAGTTGTAACTATATTGGCAATAAGTCACCCACTTACCCCCTACCTCCCCCCCCCCTCCTAGCAGGCCCTTCTCCTATTCCATATTACTATGGGAGGAGTCTTTATGTTAGGGCCTCAGGTGATGGTTTTGCCTATGTTTTGCAATGGTATAAAGGTATAGAGGTATCTTTACATTAGTGGCTTAGTGCATAGTTCTGGTTATTTTTTAAATTTGTACAATAGTATAGAGAGAGGCTTCACATAAGGGGCTTCGTGCATAGTTCTTGCTATGTTTGACATTGTTATAATAAGGGCAGTTTTTACTTTAGGGGCTAAGTGCATAGTACTGGCTATGTTAAACATTGATGTGATGGTATGAGATGTATCTTTACGTTAAGGGCTTAGTGCCTAGTTCTGGCTATATTTGATAGTGATATAATTTGGGTGGTTGAGGCTTTACATTAGGGGCTTAATGGATGGTTTTGGTTATGTTTGACATTGGTATAATAGTTTGGGGGGATTTTTGCTCTTATACTATTATACCAATATCAAACATAGCCATAATTTTGCCTTTGTTTGACAGTGGTATGATGGTATAGGTGGAGTCTTCACATCAGGGGCTTAGTGGAAGATTGTGGCCATGTTTGGCAGTAATTCACCAGATCTAAGTATGATGCCTTTAACCTTTAAGGATGACATCATGCCTTAATGCATCATAACTTGGTCGTCATGATGCATGAATCCAGCTCTGGTGAGTAACTTGTCCTGACCCATGTGAACTCACCCTTGTCAACTCATCTCATCCCATGTGAACACCTTAAAACCACTAGCTGGATGGAAGATGTGGGGAGGATGTGGAGAGGTGGTACCGGGTTCACTTTTTCCCATTAGAATATGAATGCACAAGTTTATTGATCATTTTGCATCAAAATACAAAAGTGTCAAATTTCGATTTTCTGAGTTCACTTTTCCCATTAAAATAAAAAATATAGAAACTTGATAAAAATATTGCATCAAATTTCAAGAGTGACAAATTTTGATTTTAACACTTCACATCTTCCGATCAAAAAATATAAACACAATTCATTAATCATTTTGCATCGAAAAACAAAAATGTCAAATTTAGATTTTCTAAGGTCACTTTTTTACATTAAAATATATACACAATTCATTAATAATTCTGCATCAAAACCAAGATGTCAAATTTTTATTTTGTAGATTCACTTTTCCCATTCAAAAATAAAATGACAAATTTAGAATATATAAGTTTATTTTTTCCCATTAAAATATATATACTCAAATTCATTAATAATTCTACTAAGAAATGCAATAAATATCAAATTTTGATTTTGAAGGTTCACTTTTTCACATTAAAATATAAAAACACAAAGTCAAAATCAATTCTTCATCAAATTTCAAAAATTACAAATTTCAATTATTTTGTTACTTTCTCCCATCAAAATGTGTATACAAAATTGATTAACTATTCTGCATTAAAATACAAAATGTCTAATTTCGATTTTGTTGGATTTCTTCTTTCCATTAAAAGATAAATACACAAACTGAATAATAATTCTGCGTCAAATTTAAAAAATGGTAAATTTCGATTTTAATAAGTTTACTTTTTCCCATCAAAATATTATTTACAAATGCATTAATAATTCTGCATCAAAAAAGAAAAATGGCTAATTTCGATTTTGTAGGTTTATTAAGCCAAGGGACTTGGATGCATCAAAATTCTGCATCCAAATACAAAATGTCAAATTGCGATTTTTTTTAAGTTCATGTCTTCCCTTAGAAGATAAATACACAAACTCATCAATAATTTTTCATCAAATCACAGAAATCTTAAATTTTGATTTGTAGCTTCACTTTTTTCTATCAAAATATAGATACACAAATTCATTATTCATATTGCATCAACATTTAAAAATGACTAATTTCGATTTTGTAAGTTCACTTTTTCCCATCAAAATATAAATACACAAATTCATTGCAAATTCTACATTAAAATTCAAAATTGTCAAATTTCTTTTTCTTTTTGCATCAAAATATAACTCACCAAAAAATATGCATCAAAATGCAACTTGTCAAATTTCGATTTTGTAGGTTCACTTTTCATGCATGAAATATCTGGCCACATGGGTGGTGACTATAGTGTTACTGCAGAGTAAACACTAAGTAAACAGAGCCATGCACTGAGCCTAACTAGGTCAGACAGAGGACAGGAAATGACCACAAACTTTGGGGGTCTTAACTTCAGCACCAGTGTGACCTAGATAATATGTGGGAATGACAATACCCCCCAACATGAATAATAACAGTTACACACATAACAAAATTGAAAAATGATAAATTTCAATTTTGTTAGTTCACTTTTTCCCATCAATATATTCATACACCATTTCATTTGATAGTTCTGCATTAAAATACAAAATGTCAAATTTCGATTTTGTGAGTTCCCTTTTTCCAATCAAAATAGATATATAGACCAATGTATGGATAATTCTGCATCCAAATACAAAATGTCGATTTTTTGAAAAGTTCATTTTTTCCCTTAGAAGATGAATACACAAACTCATCAATAATTTTTTATCAAATCACAGAAATCTTAAATTTTGATTTGAAGCTTCACTTGTTTATATTAAAATATAGGTTCACTTTTTCCCATCAAAATATAAATACACAAACTCATTGTTAATTCTACATTAAAATTCAAAAATGACAAATTTTGATTTTTTGGCATGAAAATATTATGCATAAACCCCCAAACAATATGCATCAAAATTCACCATGTCAAATTTCGATTTTGTAGGTTCACTTTTCATGCAAACAATGCACTTGGATGCATAACTAATAGTGTCTCTACACATGGCCATCTGCCCACATGGGTGGTGACTATAGTGTTACTGCAGAGTAAACACTAAGTAAACACAGCCATACATCAAGCCTAACTAGGTCAGACAGGAGACAGGAAATGGCCACAAACTTTGGGGGTCTTAACTTCAGCACCAGTGTGACCTAGATAATATGTGGGAATTAAAATAGACCCCAACATGAATAATAACAGTTACACACATAACAAAATTGAAAAATGATAAATTTCAATTTTGTTAGTTCACTTTTTCCCATCAATATATTTATACACCATTTCATTAAGAATTCTACATCAAAATACAAAATGGCAAATATCTTTTTTTTTTTAGTTCATTTCTTCCATTACACAATAAATACACAAACTCATTGATAATTCTGCATCACAATTCAGAAATCTTGAATTTTGATTTGTAGCTTCACTTTTTTGGTGACAGATGAAGCACTAACCATTATAGAAGAGAGGTCTCTTACACACATATACCTTCATGATACATATTATATACTCATACTAGAGTATAGTGGGTGTGTATGGTGTGTCTCCTCCAGGTGCCTCCCTCCAACTACTATAGTCAGGACTTCTGCCTGCCACACCCCTTCTGACACCCCTCTACACTCTCCTAGCAGATGCTGCTACTGACCACAGGGCAGTGGCTAGGGAGGTGCATGGAGAGTGAGGCTGGACTGAACATCTGTATTACTACTCCCCTACCACCCACCCCCACCCCCTCTGAAGGCACAGACCTCATCACCCCCTGCCATATACTTACACTTTTGTTAGGTACTATGAGACCATTCAACTTTTCACTTTTTCTCCACCTATTGTACCACAGCCAAACTTTAGCTATCCCATCCCTTTCTACATGCCATATTGAGTAGTTCCATGTCATTTCAAACTAAATGGAGCTAGAGTGAGTAAGGAGGGGACATGAGGGTATGTCCCCCAGTCTTCCACCCACCCCTCTGGTGGTGCCCTCTAGGGAGGTGTGGGGGAATCTAGTCACAAAGGGAGCCCTCTGATGGCAAAAGACAGAACTACAGTGGGAGGTTGATGCCCACAGGCCAGTGGGAGGAGGTGGGGAGGTGGTACCCGGCTTGTGGGTGTCCAGACAGTAGGTGAAGATGTCATATGTCATAGGGGGGGGAGTATAGGACAAAGACTGTCCGGCATTTTAAATCATACAATAACCAATTGAATAAGTTTCTTCATACACAGACTATACTAAAGGCGTAAATAAATACCTGGGGCCAATAGAAATAAAAGGTGTGTTTCAGATTACCCAATTCTACCTAGTAAAATGGCCAAACCTAAAAGGGTCTGGTAACAGTGTTCAATATACAGGCTTGTCAATCTATGTGATTGGCTGGGGGCCTGTCTTGTTATACGTGATTGGCTGGGGGCCTGTCTGGTTATATGGGATTGGCTGGGGGCCTGTCTGGTTATATGTGATTGGCTGGGGGCCTGTCTTGTCCTGATGGAGAAGTCTGTAAGCACAATCCAATCTAGCCTCACTGCAGTCAGTTCTATGTGACCTTCATGAACCTGTCAGGGCCTTTTGACCCTGTGTTCACAGAGGGGGCGTTCAGCACCCGACCTGTCCATCCGTCAGCCTCTGTGAGTCAGTTCCATCCATCCCCCAGTTTGTTGGCATGTTTGGCTTTATTCTGTAGTGAAAAGTTGCTGAGAACTGATTAGTTCTCTTAGGAACTCCCACCACGTATATTTACCCCATAACGCCAGCTATCATGTTGATGTCACTTGGGTTCCCGTTCTATCAATAAACACCTTGATCTGTCTGCAGATACTAATATAGAGACAAAATTGTTAATTTTGAAAATCGGACATAGGACTAAATGGGAATTGTGACTTGTGAAATACAACCATTGAAACACCAATTCAGGGTTGTCGTTACTGCTATCTCCCCCTGTGCCTGCCGTGCATTTTGTAAATCCTCTGTTGGTTTGAGCTCTACAACTCCAGGATACTTAGTATATGGCACAGCAGTATAGCAGTACATCAGTATAGCGTGAGGAATCACCATTCAGCACAGATGATACTGACAAAAAACACCACTAAAGCACTCCATTTACGGGGCTCTAAGTGTATATAGACCGCTCCTACTGGTGTATAAACCGGACTGACTGATTAGACTCCCATGGAGGGTCACTTTTATGGACCATAAAGGAGGCAAACTAAATAAGCTACTGTGTCCTTATTTAGATAACAGCAGTTATGGGATCCCTGCTGTCACTGTGTTAAGGGGTTGGATGCAGACACCAGGATAACCTCCGACCACAGACCATTAGCGTGACTAAGTTACAGATGGAGTATCGTCAATACTAATGTATATTCTAGACTGGGTAACCTTTAATATTTCCAATCAGCATCATGAGAGGCTATGGCTGCCCTGCGGTAACAGTTACTGTAGTCATGCTATGGTGTCAGTAACATCACCCTATGGCACCAGCTGTAAGGTGTTATAACCTCACCCTGTGACACCAGCTGTGCTATAACACCACCCTATGGCACCAGCTGTGCTATAACATCACCCTATGGGACCAGCTGTGCTATAACATCACCCTATGGGACCAGCTGTGCTATAACATCACCCTATGGCACCAGCTGTAAGGTGTTATAACCTCACCCTGTGACACCAGCTGTGCTATAACATCACCCTATGGCACCAGCTGTGCTATAACATCACCCTATGGGACCAGCTGTAAGTGCTATAACATCACCCTATGGGACCAGCTGTGCTATAACATCACCCTATGGGACCAGCTGTGCTATAACATCACCCTATGGGACCAGCTGTGCTATAACATCACCCTATGGCACCAGCTGTGCTATAACTTCACCCTATGGCACCAGCTGTGCTATGACCTCACCCTATGGGACCAGCTGTAAGGTGCTATAACATCAACCAATGGCACCAGCTGTATTGTGTTGGTAACCTCACCCTATGAGAGCAGTCACTTCCGGTCACGTGACCAAATGGAGGCCTCTGATTGGCTAACTAGGTCACGTGACGTCACCACTAATCCCCTAAGTAGGTCACTTCCGGTCACGTGACCAAATGGAGGCCTCTGATTGGCTGCATGTCGATTGAGTAATAAACAGTACTTAACTATAGTCCCGTTCCGATACATACTATACTACTTAGGTCCTATAGTATAGTGTTTTTTTGGCTTGTTTTCTCTGATTACATCGATTTTTCACAGAAATAAAAGACACACAGCGATCAATTTGCAAAGGGTGATTGGCAGGGGACTCCACATTATGAAGTGAATGCTATTTTGTACCTTGGAGCTTGGATTTATAGAAAATAGGGGTAAAATGAAGAAAAAAAATAACTTAATCAGTTAATATAAAATCAGGTAAAACCCAAATATTCGACATAGTAAATCACAATATTAGCTCTTCGTATGTATAATTCCAGTTCCCCCTCATTGTAACATTAGAGTTAAGGGCAGTTTTTCACATCCCAGCAGATGTTGATTGGTAGTGTACAACAAAATTTATGAAACGGCTTCCCATAGAGCACCAACATAGTTTTGAGTGACTATTGGCCCCTAGAGAGGAACACCAGGGTTGTGTATTTTAACTGGTTAATTTGTCAGAGACCACTCCTAGCCGCAGACTCCGATAACTTAGTTTCTGATGATTTTACACTATATTCCTCAATTCTTTTCATGCTTTTGGGCCATAGTCTCATCAAACTGACTTAACCTAAGCAGAAAAGACACATTTTTGTCAGATCTTGGGGATTTGGTAAGAGGCCCTTTACATCATCTAGAGGCTGCAATACACTAATTATTTTTCCACTATAGGCCTATATAGCATATGTGCAAAAATAAGATAGCCATGCGTTTCTTATGGCATAGCCACTGTTATTTTCTTATACATATACATTTTTCCCAAAAATTCAAAGCCAATAAAAGGGTTGTTTTGTAAATGGCTTTTTCAATACAGGCCTTTTTGTGTGGTCATACCTGTTTTCACTAGTTCTGCAGTGGGAGCAATTTTGCCTTAGTAGGCCTATCTAGCATCAAATCTTATCCTAAATACCACTGGAATCAAGTAGTTTACACTCTACGGATTAATTTGATGCCTTGTTTACAAACCCACTGTCAAATTTAGACCAATACATTTTGAACAACACCATACTCTGTAGGACTGCAGCAAAGATGCTATCTGTAATCTGCCTAATGGATGTGGGGGCAAATATTTACTGTGACAGCTACTATGAGAACTTTTTTTTGGCCTTTCCTAGTACTACGGCATAGGGGCAGTGTCCTTAGGGTTGTTGTTTTTGTAGTTCTTGAAGGATACAATCTTGGTTCTAACCTTTTTCCATAGTAGCAGAGGGAGTCATCAGAAAGCCTCTGTGTGTTTGTGTGTGTGTGTGTGTGTTTGTGTGTGTGTGTTTCTGCCCATAACTGGGGACTCGGATTAGAAAAATTACCTTGGAACTGGGAACTCAGACTTGACCCACTCCCCACTTAATTGAGACCTGTTTTGGACAGGAAATAGCTTTGAGATACCTAAAAATCAGTTTCCACTTGCAGTGAAAAATCCACCACTCTTCATACTCACACACTGCCACATACTGAAGGCTACTGAGTACCCAGTTCCAGGTGGAATTCCCTACAGAAAAGTGACCTTAGAACCGGGGACTTGAAATTTAACTGGGGACTTGGGTCCCGACTTAATTGAGACCTCACATACTGCCACACACTCAAGGTTGCAGGTGGAATACCTGATGCTTCCAGGTGGAATACCTGATGCTATGCCATACATATAAATAACCAATATGGCCGCTAATGTGAGCGATATTATGTTTTTAGAAGTCAAGACAATGCATTCAGTAGGGTTGCAGAGCTCCTTAACCCGTCCCAAGGCATGGTCCCCAGTATAAGCACAGATCCCCAGTTCCCGGCATAAACACGTAATAGTGAGTAGGAAATAGCTTCGTGATACCTAAAAATTTCCACAAAAGTCCCCAGTTACAATGAAAACCACTTTTCATACTCACACACTACCACACTCCGAAGGCTGCTGAGTACCCAGTTCCAGGTGGAATTCCCAATGCTATGCCACACATACAAATAATCAATATGGCCGCTCATGCGAGTGATATTACATTTTTAGAAGTCAAGTGAATGCAATTAGTGTAGTGATATCCAGTGATAGCCACCCCACTAAGTGGTATAAACAGGAACTAATAATATAACCTTTGACTCCACCTGGTGGTGGACTGGGGAACTTGGGGTTCAGCCATTATGGAGCCATATATGAAGATGTAAACATGCCAGTCATCTCAGGAATAAATCTATCAACATCTGCCTTACCAACTACTTAAATGGTTACATTATCATTACAATTAGTAGTATTGCAGAGGTCCTAAACCTGTTGCAAAGCATGGTCCCCAGTAACCAGCACAGATCCTGAGTCCCCAGTTACCAGCATAAACATGTAATAGTGTGGGTATGTGTGGGTATGGGAGTAGTATTGTATGTATCGGAACGGGACTATAGTTAACTACTGTTTATTACTCAATCGACCTGCAGCCAATCAGAGGCCTCCCTTTTGGCGGGAAATTCAAAAGCAGCCAATGAGAGGCCTCCCTTTTGGCGGGAAATTCAAATAGGTCACGTGACCGGAAGTGACCTACTTCCGGTCACGTGACCTTTGGGCGGGAAATTCAAATAGGTCACGTGACCGGAAGTGACCTACTTAAGAGGGTCACGTGACCACCATGTTGGCGGGAAATTCAAATAGGTCACGTGACTGGAAGTGACCTACTTAAGGGGGTCACGTGACTACTAGGTTGGCGTGAATTTCAAAATAAGTCACTTGAGATTTTTATGGATAAATAAATTTTAAAAAAGAAAAAGCAAGCTGAAAGCTTGCTAAAAAATAATTTTAAAATGCTCTTTTTTTTTAGGGGGGGGAGGGGCACTCTGGGGGGCACTCTTTAAGATGCATGGGGGGGGAGGGGGGAGGGGGGGAGGGGGGAGGGGAGGGGAAGGGTTTTTAAGAGTGAGACTCGCCTCTCTGCCCTCTCTTTTAGAGGGCAGAGAGGCGAGTCTACTGATTCGTCTACTTACAATGAAATGTATCATGATTGCGTTTATGATGATGTGCATCATGATGTGACTATCTTACAACCCTATAAGAAATAAGCAAGGTCTCTCTCCTATACATGGGCGTACTTACACTGGCTATTTGTAAACTAATGAATGCGACTTCCTCGTTAAAATCAGTATCTACAACTCTTTCAATCCTAAGGCTTTTTTTTGAGTTTATTCTTTTGTTCAATTTTGGGCCCACCTCAAAAGAGGAATAGGCCCTCGCTTGCTCATCAGAGCCGGGGTGTAGAAGGCCCCTGCCCTGTCGGGTACGTTCTGAGATAGATCGCCCTCTGGTACGTTTTGGTTGGTTTGGAGCTCTCAGTCGACTGTCTTATGCACCCGAAAAAAAACAGACTTTCGGTGTCTCATGATAAAACTGGTGCGTTATACTAAGTGCTGGATTACTTTCTCATTTTTTTATTGTTCTATCCGATGCTTATTTAATTTTTGCACTGATAAAAACGGCTAGCTTGTACAAACACGTGGTCTATTTAAGCGTTAAGTGTAGAAAATGAACAGAACAGTGCACAGAAAATAGAGCTACCGACTACATTTCGCCCAGTCACTCAGCGGAGAACAAAAGAACTACTGACGTAGTGTACCCGCTATTCCGACAGTTGGCGCCACCGTTCGAATCTTTATACTTTTCCCGCGTGCGACATGAAGCCCTGGGGTGGGTACTGGCTGTTTGGTTGTAGGTACCGAAACATAAAAAACTACAGCCAGCCCATGTCATGGTGAGACAGCTCTCTTATTCCCTCTTGAGTAGCGTCCGTAGGGCCTATGACAAAACCTAGTCCCGTACACTGAGCAGCTTCAGGTCTGAAGGCTCATACAGAAAAATGTGTGGGTGTGTGGGTGTGTGGGTGTGTGGGTGTGTGGGTTGCTTTACGCCTTAGTTAACAGCTATGGTCATTTCAAGGGCGGTGATGGTGATCGAATCTATGGCCCTTTTACCGAGACAAGGGTTTCTTTTACATCCCACACTACATAGGGGTGTGTGGGTGTGTGGGTCTGTGTGTGTCTGTTCGGTCTGTGTGTGCACGCGTCTTGCACTCCGGAACATGTTCAGACACGTTCGAACCTGCTCGGACGTGCCTGGACAGGTCTCACACGCCGACCGTGTCTGAACATGTTTTCACCTTATAGCTGCTGCCGATGCTGCTACCGCTGCTGCCGATGCTGCTGATGTTAGTAGTCGCGTCGACAAAGAATCGTCATTTGTCACACTTAAGCCTCTAGTTAAATGCGCGACGGGTAGTAAGGCTACCAACGCGAAGACCGGATCGCGCTCTTGCTTAAAGGTGCACCTCAACTCAGTGCGCCTTTAACACCCGTCCCAAATAGGTAAAGTTCCTGACGCAGCACAGCACCTCCCACCAGTAGCCAATCAGCGCGCCGAACGCCGGACACACCCCCACCGTGTGAGCCTCTAAGTAGGTCACACGAACCATACTAAGATGCCGACAGGACTAATTGGTCCGTCCGCGGTGGCTGCGAGAGATTGCGCTCCGTCTAAATTCACTGCCATGATTGGCAGAGGGGGGGGCTGATTACCCCTCGTCGGATGAATTGCGGCGGAACCACAATCAATTTTTCGCTGTTTTAGATAAAAAGAGATCCAGAGCTATCCGCTCGTCCAAGAATTATTTTTCTATCAGCCCGGGATCACCCCCAAATTCAGGCCTAAAGTCCAAAAACCCAAAAAAAAATTTCCTATGGGATTTTAAGGTTGAAGCGTTTTTTGTGACCCCAAGGAGCAGCTCACGAGTTCGAACCCTGTAAACGCCTTGACGCGCTTTCGTCGCCTAAGGCGCCTGTGGCTAGACGTCTTGACTAAAACTTAGTGAGGGTTCGAACCCGGAACGTCTATATTAGCCGCCTAATTTCTACTAGTCCCGAAAACGAGAGTATCACATCTATATAGGTCACCCATGTTAGCCTTGGTTTAAGTGCGTGCAGAACCGTGTATTGTGCATTTATGCAGCATACAGATATGGAGACATGCTGCTACAGTGTCAAATTGATCGACATTGTATGTAACTGGACATGAAGAAGGATATTTTTACTTAGTTTTCTAAAAAGAGGGTAGTTCTCGGTACTCCTCCAGCAGCAGTGGTAGGGGAGTCGGACAGGTACTTAACCCTATTTATAGGGGCGCTAAGGTAGGGAGTTTGATAAATTTTTGAAAAATGAGTTAAAAAATACATAGTGGTTCCATTAGTATAGATCTCTATGAGAGCTTTTCAGATCTGCTTAGATCCAGAAATATCATGGTGAATGCATCTGAACATATTTCCCATTTCTGTGATCTAGGCAGGAGAGGGGCACCTTCACAGCAGTTAGGGGTTCTGTAGCTCTGGCCCTAGGCACCCTTCTAACTCAGACAGAACAGGTTTACTTAAAATGGCTAGGGTCATTGTTGGGCAGAGGCACATACATCTGGATTTCACATACGTCTTCAAGAACACAATTACCAACATCCCCATGGTAACAAGTTTTAACAACTCATATTTATTTATTACATTTTGACATGAAGAATGTCACCATAATATTGTAGGCTACAGAAAACAGAGACTCTTATCTTTCTCCACTAATGACTCCATTCATGTTGACTGCCATGATATTGTGATTAAAATGAGGGGTTTGTGTTTTTTTATAGCTCAAGAAATGAGGTCAGGAGGGCTATTTTTATGCAATGCACCAGTTGGGGTGCTATTAGGAAGGGTGCATATTTGATCACAGAAACGGGCAGACTACAGCGGCAGCGCTATTTTGAACTCTCTAGAGGCTAAGGGTTTGAGATGAACGTGTCCCATGTCGCATGTCGATTTTTAAGAAATGACCATGTCACATGACACTAAGTGAAAAAGGCGTTGTCACTAGTGTCACTAAGGGGGAAAATGTAGGGGCACCGTAATTGATACAATCGGACTCTTGGGACCATAGACTACTAGGAATTTTTTTTTTTTAATTTGACCACCCGCAAGGCCGGAATTTGAAGGAAGAGTTGAGGCGCCTACTTATACAGTAATTGAGAATTTTTTATTCATGTCACATGTCGATTTTTAAGAATGGTCTAATGACACAGATAGCGCTAAACTTAAAGACCTACTCCCCGCCCCCTTAGTCTTTCTAAACTGAATCCGGGACTTGCCGGCGAGGCCGACAAAGGGCTGACCTAATGAGCTCACAGCTGGACTAGATACCCAATGTTTTGGATTGGAGAAATCAGCAGAGCAATAAAAGCGTGGTGAGGCTGGTGTTATTTTCAAGGGTGGCCCCTGTGAGTTGTAAAATTGGTGCTAAATGTGGTAACCAAGAGGATGCTAAGTTTATTGATATTGTCCGTTAAGGTGGGTGTTGTCTAAAGTTTTAATTGATATTACCAATGTGGCCAATAATGACTTCACAGTTGGGGCCTTCGCCCGCAGGTCCCAGATTCAGGGTATTCTTTGTTTATTGTGTGGCCCCTAAAGAGGGGCCGACTAACTCCTTAGAGTTAGTTAGATGCTGCCGCTGTGCTATGCAACATCAGCGTAATTAATTACGCCTCATGTTGGGCAGCATGGATCACTTGATGGGTGATACCTCAAAGCACAAACACGGCAGAGCCGTGTGTGGCATGCGAGGACCAGTGGGTCAGGGGTGATCCGTTGCAGACAGAATACCGATCCGTGTGAGGTTCTGACTTTCTATAGCTTTTTATAAAGCCTTAGATATGGTGTGGTATTTTTCATCTCGCTATAGTTTAGTTGGTATTTAAGGAAACCGCCTCATTTCTATCAGAAATACACAATATTGAATTGTTTTTATATTTTAATATATTAGAAGCGCGCTTTGTTGCCTATATAGCTCATTATGCGTTGAAATGCTCGCGAGCATCGTAGGAATGTACAAAACCCCTATTGTGGCGCCATCTGACGAAAGAGCGGGGAACTATACTAGCGCGTTCGTTATTCACATCTTTGACAGGGACTTGGTTGGTTGTTGGGCTGCTTTACGCCCTAATTAACAGCTGAGGTCATTTCAAGGGGGGTGATGGTGATCGAATCTATGGATGACTGAAGGTGGAAAGCACACCCCTACACTTTTACCGAGGCAATGGAGCTGCTCAAAGGGTGTGGCGAGCTAGACTGGAGGATGTAATAACTAGGCGGCAGAGGGGACAAAAAGACAATCTCGTAGTAGTAGGTCTACTTGGATCTTGAGTAGCCGCCCTTGTGGTTATAATTACCTAGACTAGTTGGCTCTGCCAGCCTGGTCAAGTGAAAATTGGTAAGGAGACTATGAACTAAGCTAAGCTCGGATTTTAAAATGGTCTATAAAAGTATAATAAAACTATAGCGCACCCTCTTAGATTTGATGATAAGACACAGCCTACTAGGTATACGCATTTGTACAAGGGTATCATTGTGTATAAAATGCTCTTTTGGTACATCATCCCGACTCTACACGAGCACCATTTTCAACGACAGATAGTGCTGTAGTGAATTTCCCATCTCAAGGCGAGCCCCGCTAATTATGGAGACCCTGGAGTAGGATTAACATTATATCCCAATGTCTGTGGTGGTCATTTATGACATGCAGACTGCACCCTGGAGGTGATAGATCTGACCACAGGCCCGCAATATGGGGCTCCCCTCTGAGAGTATCAAGGTTTGCGTATAGTCTCCTGCAGTTTAAATCTGTTACCTCCCCCTTTGTCGGCCTCGCCAAAATCCTGGGAGATTCACTTTAAACCTAAGGCTTACCCTTTTTTATTCTTTGTTTATTGTGTGGCCCCTAAAGAGGGGCCGCGGTGTTGATTAATTACACCACATGTTAAGCAACATAAGATCAAACCTCCCTCAAAAGCGTCAAGGCTCAAAGTCCTGTTGGACAGGAGCCCTGTGTGGCATTCGAGGACGAATGGTTGAGTGATCCGTTGCAGATGCCGTTCCGTGAGAAGTTCTGACTTTATATAGCTTTTATATCGCTTTAGTTATGGTGTAGTATTTTCAATCTCGCTATAGTTTAGTTGATATTTCAAAGAATCTGCCTCATTCTATCAGAAATACACAACGTTGACATGTTTCTTATATTCAATATATTAGAAGTGTGCTTTGTTGCTTATTATAGGTCATTATGCGTTTAAAATGTTCGCGAGTATCGTGGAAATGTACAAAAACCCTATTGTGGCGCCATCTGACGAAAAGAGCGGAGAACTATACTAGAGCATGTAATCGCCAGACCAGCAGGCGGCAGCAGAGTGGTCAAAAGACAATCTCGTAGTAGTAGGTCCACTTGGATGTTGAGTAGCCGCCCTTGTGGTTGTAATTACCTAGACTAGTTGACCCTGCCGGCCTGGTCAAGTGAAATTAGTAAGGAGACCGCCCATTAACGTGCTCCACAGTCTTTAGACAGTTAAGCCTATAGTCAAGACCGGAGAATTTGGCGAGACGCCCCTTTGGGAGGTCATAATCCTCAATGTTAGGTGTTAGCTCATTAACATCAGATACCATATTAACAACCCATTTAAAATGGTCATTTTAAGAGCAACTCACCCTATTCTGACAAAATCCTATTAGCAGGTAACCTCTGTATAATCCATACTGCAAACATCTGCTACTTCGAGCGTCTGCCTCGTGACTGATAGTGTACAACAAGACGAAGTGGGCAGAGATAAAAAAAATTGAGGCTCTTTATATAGCCGAGAGAGCGGCTAATCTGGATGGTCTAAGCTTGTTTTCACCTAGAGCCCCACCCTCTTCCAGAGAGGAATCAAATCGCTTTTCACCTGAACCCTTCCACCCCTAATCCCTCAGCATGAAAAGAGAGATAACGAGTGTAACGTGCGCTACATGTATATGGGATTATAGCTGGTGAAGAGATAAAGCCGGGTACCTGCGTATACAAAGACTACAGGGGGTGATTAACGACAGGTGTGACGCGCCAGCCCGTGGACGGATTATCTTTTAAGCTGACGCTTATTCAACTAGCCAGCCGACGTCCGCGCCACTCACTGCGGCAAGAGGAGGTGCTTTTGTTTTACACTTGAGCCGCTTACCACATGGTCTCTACCTCACAGACAGACACGCGCCCCCTGTAGCTTTTTTTTTTTTTTTTTTTTTTTTTTTGTATACACACGCTCATAACCCCCTTATCCGTTATACAGGTAATGGGTATTCTCTTTTAAAATAGCTGCCAGTCAGCTTAGCTCTAGAAGTAAGAAGGCGTATATAAGGAGGCTCACACGTGTATAGGCGCCTTAAAAGTCGGCAGGGGGTAAATACTAGTGAAAAAGGAAGGCAGGTGTGCAAGTAGCTTTTCTAAAAGACACGTGTGTGCACTAAGCTGCTTAAGTCTAAACCCTCCCGCAGTAGTCAGGTGGCATCTGAAAACTTACTTAACAGATCTCTTACATTGAGTAGAGACTCTGTGCTGAGAGAGTCTTTTCAGCTGTTTAAGAGGATTATCTAGGACAGGGTACATAAGGAGTGAAACGCCGAATAGCGGCTACTCGGTCTCGTGCAGCACAAGCAGCAGCATCTGGCAGAGGCTACAGCAGCATCTGTCAACAGCATCTGTGACATTGTCAGCAGCTGCAGCAGCTGCACGAGCAGCACAAGCAGCTAGCAGCTGCTACAGCAGCTGCACGAGCAGCACAAGCAGAAGCATCTGTCAGCAGCATCCGTGACATCGTCAGCAGCAGCAGCAGCAGCAGCAGCAGCAGCATCCATGACATCGTCAGCAGCACAAGCAGCCAGCAGCTGCTGCAGCAGCTGCACGAGCAGCACAAGCAGTAGCATCTGTCAGCAGCATCCGTGACATCGTCAGCAGCAGCAGCAGCAGAATCTGTCAACAGCATCCGTGACATCGTCAGCAACTGCAGCAGCTGCTGCTGCTGCAGTTGCAGCAGCTGCACGAGCAGCGCCGACAGCAGCAGCACCGACAGCAGCAGCAGCACCGACAGCAGCAGCAGCGGCGGTGTGGACCACTAAATTCGAGATGAGGCCTAGTGACATTTGACATGAAGCTTGAAAAACATAGTGACAGGTGACATGAGCAATTCTTAAAATCGACATGAGATATGAGCATAATTAAGCGACATCGACATGCGCCATGGCTATTTTTTAAGACAAACGTCATATGCCATAGCCTCCTCATCCAGACCTCCACTAGTAGTGCTCTATAAGCGCAGGCTTTGCCTTAAGAGAGCTGTAGCTGTGAACCCTCTCCTCCCCCCGTGCACACAGGCGAATATCAGAGTCAGCTAATGGCGCCAATACCGCTCTCATACAAGGGTCAGGCGCTGCTGGACTATAATAGATGGGTCAAGGACCGTTCTACTGAGGGTCAGGCAGGCTAAGTCGGACATTCAATGACAGGCTGGTCTTTGGCAAACTTGCTTGAAAGTCTGGCCAGCATTGACAGACTGGGGCATAAGGATCCCGCATGGTCAGCCTTTCAAGCAAGTTTGCCAAAGTCCGGCCTGTTATTGAATGTCCGGCCTAGCCTGACCCTCAGTAGAACGGTCCTTGACCCGTCTATTATAGTCCAGCAGTGCCCGACCCTTGTCTGAGAGCGGTTTAGGTGTCATTGGGTGCCTCTGATATTTGCCTCTGTGTAAGATGAGAAAAGGGGGCTGTCGCTGTTGAAAGACTATATTTCAAGCTCAGAAAACTGTAATTAGCTTTCCAAGTTGTTTATTTAACAATATCTTAGCCTAGCAAGAAGCTGTCAGATGACATCTAAGAAAAAATGTAAGCTGTTAATTGATTCAAGAGAAATTAGTTTACAAATAGCCAGTGTAAGTACGCCCATGTATAGGAGAGAGACCTTGCTTATTTCTTATAGGGTTGTAAGATAGTCACATCATGATGCACATCATCATAAACGCAATCATGATACATTTCATTGTAAGTAGACGAACCAGTAGACTCGCCTCTCTGCCCTCTAAAAGAGAGGGCAGAGAGGCGAGTCTCACTCTTAAAAACCCTTCCCCTCCCTTCCCCCCTCCCCCCCTCCCCCCCTCCCCCCCCCATGCATCTTAAAGAGTGCCCCCCAGAGTGCCCCTCCCCCCCCTAAAAAAAAAGAGCATTTTTAAATTATTTTTTAGCAAGCTTTCAGCTTCCTTTTTCTTTTTTAAAATTTATTTATCCATAAAAATCTCAAGTGACTTATTTTGAAATTCACGCCAACCTAGTAGTCACGTGACCCCCTTAAGTAGGTCACTTCCAGTCACGTGACCTATTTGAATTTCCCGCCAACATGGTGGTCACGTGACCCTCTTAAGTAGGTCACTTCCGGTCACGTGACCTATTTGAATTTCCCGCCCAAAGGTCACGTGACCTATTTGAATTTCCCGCCAAAAGGGAGGCCTCTCATTGGCTGCTTTTGAATTTCCCGCCAAAAGGGAGGCCTCTCATTGGCTGCAGGTCGATTGAGTAATAAACATTAGTTAACTATAGTCCCGTTCCGATACATACTATACTACTTATGGGTGTGGGTGTGGGTGTGGGTGTGTGGGTGTGGGTGTGGGTGTGGGTGTGATGAATCAGCTGTTTTGTTCTACCATGGACAGCATACTGTCATAACATGACTCTTTTATTGTTTCTGTCCTATAAAGGTTTGGACTAATGAACTGAGGACAGCAGAGGTCAACCTTTTGTGTGTACCCCAGTCATATCTCTTCAATTGTTACTTCAATTCAAGCGACATTACTCCACCAAGGCCTAGACAGGTCTCCTTTATGGATGACGCTCGTGCACCTGGTGACCACGGCCTGAACCACGTAGAGTCCTACCTTTGTGCTGCTAGTTCAGGTGTCCTCATATCACCTTTCACAAGCAGCATTTAATCACAGGCACTACTCATATACCGCTTTCATCGCACAGTGCCAATTCCAACATCTTTAGTGGTCTCTGAACTAAGACACCAAAGTAGCCCTGACCTGCAGGAAACTGTCTCAAGTAGAACAGGAAAGGGGCCCTGACTTTTTTCTATAGTCGATAAAACAGTTTTTGGACCAGGTCGGCCCACTTCTGGTATGACACCTCGTAATTTCTCTCCAAGAGTAGAACGCGGAACGCCATATAACAATGCTGCCTTTTTACGACTCATACCTCCAGTCTTCCCCAGTGGGCCAAAGATTCGGTTCAATGTTGAGTTAAGATTGAATCAACATTGACTCAACATTGTCAACCATTTGTCAATGTGATTCAATGTTTTGTGCCCACTGGGTCACTGCCCGCAGTGCCAATACCATGGCACTTGGCTTAAAGCGACAACGTACTTGAGACATCTTTCTGAAGGCGATATAATGCAGGATATATTGATAACAATGCTTTACTTTAGGATGCACAATCACACACTTATACACTCACACAGAATACAGACAGATATGATTAGATATAGCAGGCCATGATATGCCGCAGATGATTCAGGGAGAGCTCATTTTTTAACAATGGAGACGACAAATATAAAAAAATATAAAAATTCTCATGTTGAAAATCAGGGGCATTCATGCCCATTAAAGAAAAGTAAGGCAGGGCCTATTTTTCACAAAACAAAGGGTGTGATTTATTTCCCGCCATTACACAGGTGGAATTTGCCCCCCCCCCGAGGGGTGACATTCCCCACCGGTCAAGCAGTCAAAATTGGTCACCCACCCCAGAGAACAGGTTGAGGACATACCCACTATTCTAGTACGGCCTAAAGGGGCGGCACCTGTACTCACCATCTAGGACGTACCAGTATAATGGGCTACCCACCAGCATCAGTGTATCTAGTTATTTATATAATATTTCACTCAAAGTCACAATATACTACATACATATCATGTTTGGTACCATTAGAAAGAGGACATCTTAATCTCTACACTGGCCGATTTACAAACTACAATCACTTATATTTATCCAAATATCATCCATCATACATGACACAGGCATAAAATAATCCAGTTTAATCCATTTCCAAATTTTGTGTTAGATTTGCTGATAAATATAAATACACAGGCTGATAGAGTAGATACTGATCTATCACTCTACGTTTGGGTTTTATTTCCTTATGGAATGGTAAGGTCATAAATAGATACAATCTTGAAGAAAAAGGGTATTTTCTCCCCCACCCATGCCCTCAGTGTTGGTATAGGTAAGACCCATTGTTCTATGAACACTGCAGACCCACCCATGGGGGCCAGTATTCTAGTACAGCAGTCTGTTCATGGTCTAATGGTCACACGTTATGTACCAGATTAATGGTACACACCAGCACCAGGCACCGCACTACTATACTGGTACAGTCTGTTTGTATAGACTGTACCAATTAAGTAGTACATACCAACAACCTATTCCCGTCCCCGACCTGGAGAAATCCACCACCTCCCCTCCCCTATTATAAAATGAGCACTCCCTAAACGATATTCTAATGTCATCATTAGTACATAGGTAATCTCTAGATAGAGAATGTTTGGAGGGCAGAATTCAATGGCATCCTTAGGTACAACTGACATATCATTAACAGAATAAGAATGGCATGTCATTGTAGTTATTCTTACCTATTGCTGTCGTTCCTTAGGCCTCCTCTACCCTCCTGAATGCACATGTGAAATGGCTGGAACCACTCTGGTTTGCAGACTGGTGACCACCCTAGGTCACAAGGTGCACATTCCAAATAAGTTAACTACTAATAATAATCAACAGGGAACCTTCTAAATTGGGTTACACACCCTAGTAGCAAGTCCACACGGGGCCAATTTGGTTTTAGCTCGGATTGGCTGTTTGAAGTTGGGCAAAACTTAGCTTGGTTTCATGTTGGGCAGATGGCTGGGCTGAAGTGTGGCCCCGATCGGGCTGCCCATTTTGGGCTCAAAGCGGGCTGCCCAATTTGGGCTCAGATCAGTTTCAAATTGGGCTGCCCGCTTTGGGTTCATGTCGGGCAGATGACAGGAAGCCTGTCCAAAACCAGATCTGAGCCCAATTCGGGCAGCCCACTTGGGGCCACACAAAGCCCAGTGCCCTAAACCAACGGGCACCCATCGGTTAGCCCACTCAGGGCCGATGAGGGCTGAGGTTGGGTTTGGACAGGGCAACTGGTTTAGTAGTTCTGATGATTGACACCAGATGTCACTACTATACAATATATAGAGTTTTCCAACAAAGTCCGATGAAAATGATTTCATACAATAATACAAGAAAAGGTTAAAGTGTAGTAGAATAGGAAACAATAAACAGATGCTCTCACAGTTTGGAAATAAGGTAGACTATATATATTTGAATGATAAAAAGAAGGTTCTCCAAGCAGCTATCCAGTGTAGACACTATTTCTGTGGCATTACAATTTACTTAACATAGTCTCATAAGCTCCATGTGGGTATGAACTATGGATTTGAAGGCCAATGTACACCCTAGACACTTGTCTATGCTGCATGTGGCTCAAACCTGATGATAATAGGCCTGCTTGATATTTCCATTATTGGGTACCATAATGTCGCGTTTTGGGGCCCCGGCGCCTATTATTTTCAACTCCCCTTTACCCCCGGCGCCTATTCAAGGGAGGCGCCTATTCAAGGCCCGGCGCCTATTACTTTAGAGGAGTAAATTCATTGAATCATGAGACAATGTGAGGCTATAAGTTAGTGAAGGGTCTATATGTTGACAGTGGGAAGCTATGTAAATGCTATAGACTAGGTGATAAAGCTGCCCCTCGCCCTCAGACATCTTAATTGGCTGGCATCTTTTCACACATAACTGGTAATCCCCTATACTCTCTGTCCTTATACATCAGGGAAATGCATGTAGCTACCCCCCCCCCCCCCCCCCCCCCGCCAACCAAATTTGTCTTAAATTACTTAGAAAACAGTCAGCCCCGGCGCCTATTCAAGGCCCGGCGCCTATTGATTTCAGAACCCTCTTACCCCCGGCCCCTATTCAAAGCAGGCGGCTATTCAAAACACGGCGCCTATACGCGACATTACGGTAGGAAGAGTATGAATATGCCTTGGGTTGATACAAGAAATCATTGGGGAATGATTGAATAGATTTTAAAAACCCATAATTATCAGGGGGTGCTGTGGCACCAAATTAGCGGCCCTTCCAAAAACCGATCTGAGCCCGCTTTCAACCCGTCCAAAAACCGATCTGAACCCACTTTCAGCCCGTCCAAAAACCGATCTGAACCCGCTTTCAGCCCGTCCAAAAACTGATCTGAAGTGGGCAACCAGTCCAAAACCCGGTCTGCCCCCAACATGGGCAGCCCGCATGGGACCAGACCAAAACCCAGTGCCCTAAACCGACGGGAGCCCATCGGTTAGCCCACTCAGGGCCCCACTTGCAAACACAGTCTGGCCCCGTCTGGGGCCACAGTGTGTTTGCTACTAGGGCAGCCTAGGTATAATATGACACATGAGAGGCAGCCAATTTAGAATAGAGAATCAATAGCACACCAGTATGCATATGGCTTTAATTGTCTTATACAATGTATATAAAGCAAACCCACATATATTTAGCAACAACCTTATTCATACATTGAACTTTTACATTGTATCCATACAGGGGAGAAAACATGAGTCATATACTGTGGGACAGTGTTGACCAGAATTAGGACAGTTAGGGTGCCAGTAATACCAGCAACTGGGCAGGTATGTCGGTATTACTGGCACCCCCTATTAATTCCACCATTGTTGAGATTCTTTTATTTTTTTATGTTTGAGGCAGACAGATGACATCCATAGGCAATAGAAATGCCCAGGAAACCAATTCAAAACTTAGCTGGAATAAGGTGACAATTGCTATGAAGTTCATCATACACATTAGCCAAACCCACAAAAACGCAATTCTGTTGACTGGGGACACCAGGACCAAAATCTCAAAGTGAAATATCATATCTTAGAAACATGATTTACTCACTATTTAAACTAAGGGATGATAGAAGAAGGTCTCTAGGAAGGTCTCAACGTGGAAAAAATAACTTGTGCATTGTTTATTTATTGCCAAAACCCCCTCACAATGTCAGGGTGCCAGTAATACCCCCCTGCCAGTAATACCCCACGGTACTCTAGGGGAAGTACAGGGAAGCTTGTATTGTTCTCTGGTTCACTTTAGCTGCATGCCTGCTACTTGTCACCCAGAGCTGCTACTTGTCACCCAGAGCTGCATGCCTGCTACGTGTCACCCAGAGGTGCATGCCTGCTACTTGTCACCCAGAGCTGTGCTACTTGTCACCCAGAGCTGTGTGTCTGCTACTTGTCACCCAGAGCTGCTACTTGTCACCAAGAGCTGCATGTCTGCTACTTGTCACCCAGAGCTGCATGTCTGCTACTTGTCACCCAGAGCTGTATGTCTGCTACTTGTCACCCAGAGCTGTATGCCTGCTACTTGTCACCCAGAGCTGTATGTCTGCTTCTTGTCACCCAGAGCTGTATGTCTGCTACTTGTCACCCAGAGCTGTATGCCTGCTACATGTCACCCAGAGCTGTATGCCTGCTACTTGTCACCCAGAGCTGCATGTCTGCTACTTGTCACCCAGAGCTGTATGCCTGCTACTTGTCACCCAGAGCTGCATGTCTGCTACTTGTCACCCAGAGCTGTGTGTCTGCTACTTGTCACCCAGAGCTGCATGCTACTTGTCACCCAGAGCTGTATGTCTGCTACTTGTCACCCAGAGCTGCATACCTGCTACTTGTCACCCAGAGCTGTATGCCTGCTACTTGTCACCCAGAGCTGTATGTCTGCTACTTGTCACCCAGAGCTGTGTGTCTGCTACTTGTCACCCAGAGCTGCATGCTACTTGTCACCCAGAGCTGTATGTCTGCTACTTGTCACCCAGAGCTGCATACCTGCTACTTGTCACCCAGAGCTGTATGCCTGCTACTTGTCACCCAGAGCTGTATGTCTGCTACTTGTCACCCAGAGCTGTATGTCTGCTACTTGTCACCCAGAGCTGCATACCTGCTACTTGTCACCCAGAGCTGTGCTACTTGTCACCCAGAGCTGTATGTCTGCTACTCATCACCCAGAGCTGCACACCTGCAGTACACAGTCCGTACACCAGGTGCGCCACCAGCCGGTGGTTGTAGTGTGTGGTTTACCCACAGGGGGGCAGCACCTGAAGCTGCGTCCTGCTGGTCTCAGACTGCCTCCACCAGTTTCTGTTCCTGAAGGGCTCCAAATGGGACTGGTGGAACTACTAGCATTTACTTCCTGTCAGGCTGTGCACAGCAATTGGTGTACAAGATTTGACTGGTCAACTCCTGAGGAAAAGTTATTGAAACAAGTTTTTCATATGAGTTTGACCAGACTCTACTATTATAGAGTCGGGGCCTGGGACTGGTCTGGCCGCATGTTTGGTACGAAGCCTGCACCTTGAGTCAAGAAGACACAGCCGTGCGGCATCTACAATACAAACTGTGCACATTCTTAAAGTACAAACTGTGTGTAGCCTTACAGAGACTTGTTATGTAGATTGTCATTTATAAACCATGCATACCGTAAAACCTCGCGTATAAGCCTAACTCGCGTATAAGCCACACCCCGAGTTTGTGCCGATGCTATAAGCTGCACCAGAGATATGAGTATTGTGACATTTAGTACTGTACCATAGTAGCAAAACCTCGCGTATAAGCCGCACCCTGACCCTGGGCCGCACCGCCGATCTGACTTGCGTACTAGCCGCGGCTTATACGCGAGGTTTTACGGTAGTCCTAGAGTACAAACTCGCAACAAGCCTAGAAGGTGATTTATAAACCATGTCATTTATAAACCATGTCTTTATAAACAATGCATAGTCCTAGAGTACAAAGTGTGTGTAGTCTGACAGAGAGTTGGCCTCTAGAAGGCACCACCAACTACACTAACAATGTTTTATACTGACTGAATTTTAGAAGAAAGAATAGATATGGGAAGAAAAACCCGGGGTTGGGAGAAAACTAGTCATGTGGGTGCAGCGGCAGGACTCCCCTCAGGGCAGCCATGTGGCAAAGGGGATCCAAGGCTGCATGTTATGAAGGTGGCTTCTGTGCCAAGTTTTACCAAAGTTATCAAGAGTTTGTTAATACTCATGAAGTTAAAACCTTAAGTTTAAGCCTTTAAGTCAACAAGGAGCGCTGAACGATGGTCACTGGCGTTTTAGGAGATCCCCTTGTAAGGTAACCATAAATTTAGAAGATTGGATTCGAGAAAACTTAAAAACAGGGACAATCTATAACACCTTCTCACGTCAAATGGTGCTTAGCACGAACCTGTGATTATAGACGTTTTGATAAAAGCTCCATTTATGGAAGATGTTTATTATTTCAAGCTTTCACAGAATCGTCTTCTTCTTTTCTCTACTTTCCCCCCTATGGCTGAGCGTGTTGCTCTCTCATTGCTTCTTCCCTGCAGCACCTGAAGGTTCTGTGAAGTGCATGTAGACTTAGACTTAGATTACAAAAATACTAAATAATCAATCAGATGACACAAAAGAAATAACACAATTTAACAAATAAAATCCAATCGTGTTTAAGAGGGTTATTTACTGTGAGCCAAACCTAGTAAAAAGGTTGAGTTTTAAGGTGGGTTTCAAGAGACGTTTAAGATAAGTACCAACATTCATCAAGTAAAAACCATCATCAGGTTAAGCCTATCACCTGCTATCTTTGTCAACAAGGAACTCTGATCGATGGTCACAGGCATTTTATGTGATCTCCTTGTAGGATAACTATTAGAAGATTTGAGATGAAAAAAATCTTTAAAAAACAGGGACAATCTATAAAACCTTATCACGTCAAATGGTGCTCAGCACGCACCTAGTCGTCATTTATGTGACTAAACCCGACTTGCCTTAGTGTGGCTGTAGGGCTGTGTGGGGTAAACAGTGCTTACCTTACCAAGGTGAGCACATCTGTATGCACTCTTTTGTAGAGATGAGTTGAAACTACATGTATCCTGCTTATTTATTGATTAACCATATTAAATGGCACTTTTAAATTTGTTCCATTTATGAGGTTTTTGACTTAATTGATTTAAACAGCATTATGAGATATAAATCTAGTCACTAATGATTGGAAAGATCTGTTTATTTGTTGCAACGGAGATGTACAACGGCAAGGAGCAGTATGAAATGCTATTGTATAACTGGCTCACTTGTCCAGCACAACAGTACATTGATTGTAGGCCATACTGACTTAAGGCCCACTGGCCCTAAAGCCCTGCAGCTTATGGGCCCCTTGCCACAAATCGTGATGACCATCCCCAATGTCCAATTTACTGTCTCTAAAGAATATCCAAACTGTCTTTTTTACACTCCAAATGGGAGCAGTTTGCCAGTCAAGCTGTCCCCCCCCCCACCCGCCTAAGCTTTTTTGACGACCACCACCTTCCTTACCCCATAAACTGGGACTTTATTACCCCTTAACTTGCACCCTCCCTGTCTCATGACCACCATCTTCCTTTAGCCCAACCCATCTTTTATTACCCTCACTTTGCACCCAGGTTACAGACCAGGTGCCAGAGGCTGCTGTGCCACACACCAATCAGCAGCAATATTACCATTATTTTGGTGTGACCATTAATTGTAGTAACACATTATTTTATCATAGTAAAACACATATTTGATGGTTCATCTCCTCATTATGTTTTAGTATGTTTATACCTCATAATTATCCTGTAAAAAGGTGTTTTTCTCCATCCCCCTTCCCCCTATACAAAATCAGTTCATTATGCATTGGTTAAAGACATCACCCAGTCAAAGACGTCACCCAGTCAAAGACCATCCAATTGTTACAATGTTATGAGACACAGCCACCAGTGGATCCTGCCGCACACATCAACCAGGCCTGCCGAGGCTAAACTAATTAGACATTCCTGCCCTGACCACTGATGATGAGCCAGTATGGACATTAACCTGATACCTTGGACTTCTGATCCAGTGAAGCTTTACCTAGATTTTACTTAAAGTGGGTATATCCGATTTTTACCAAATTTTAAATTCTACATAAAATAGTAAATAATATACTGTAAACATACATTTTTTGTGGGTTGGGGACATTATAACTGTATCCATGGCCAGTATCAGCTCAAAAGGTGGGTTCCATGGTGTCCAACCATGGTATTTTACTGTGTATTTTCAATGGGGAGAATAAATTGTGCACAATTTTATTCCAAAATGACCATTATATTGGGCAATAAAATCAGAAAATGGAATGTAGTATTGCACTACCACTTGTAGTAGCACATATTGTAGATATTTCATTACTTAATAATCTTATACCATAATTCTCAGAAATGCCAACAGGAGACACATGTAATTGGAGCCAAATTTATCGAATATCATGGAAATGAATAAATTTGTTCAAACCAAAAAATATAGACAGTGTTCATAGTGTTCTGGCATTAAGTCATCATTGTATTGACATAAAGTCATTGACGCACCAATGTCAAGTCTTGTTACCTATATACATGTTTGTTACCCATGTTACAGAGTAGGCGAGTACCGACCCTACAAGTCTCCCTTATGTCACCCCTACAGACCTTATGCTAAGGTGGTCTGTTTCACAAAGTACTGGTTAAAGGTTAACCGCATACAGCATACGTTACAGACAGTATCATTGACGAGCCTTAGCTACCTCGATATGGTGGAATGAGGTCGCTGTGCACTACACCGTCCCTCACTGGTGTTGTTGTCTCTTACACCAACTACCAAGGCCAAAGATTAAAGGTGTGTTTCAGGTTACATGGTCAAAAAATCCAGGTAGGGTAGGTCGTTTTTTTTTGTTTTTTTTAATCGAAAGAAATCTTTGGCCTGAAAAGTACCAACTCCAGACTTTCTGGGTCGGCCCTGCTTTGCTAGGTAGGGTCGGGTAACCTGATGTGGCCTAGCTCACCAGCTACACTACATTCACATTAATACTGACCACATCATCATGTCAATGAAAGGTATCAGACCAATCAACAGAACAGAAACCCAGGAAATAACCTCTACTTGAATCTGAACAGAGGAAAGTAAATATATGAAGAGAGACAAAAATGCAAACCAGATGCTGATTTGACAAAAACGCAGCAAAATTGATACAAGTAGATTCTTTTCTGCTTTTGAGAAGCTTTGGCGACCACTCTTATTCTTTTGGTCCACCAGAATTTTTAAGGCTAGGGTGGAGCACAACAAACTAATACCAAGCATGAATAAAATGCTGATCACCTGAATGAATATATACATCCAATTATGTGGTGTATTAGAGGTTGGAATAATACATGTTGTGGTGTAATCTGTACGTGGCATTAAGATAGCTGGTATTACCACCAGTATGGGAGCAACGAGCCAGCAAATAGCGAGTAGAAATAGTCTTTTCATTGTTGTATTTGGCATGATACCATAGGGTTGCACAGTAATCTTTAATTGTATCCCAGCCATTAGAAGAGAATGAAATGATGTCTCTACTCCTGATAGGAAAAGGCAGAAACGAGCAACATCACAATCTACCTGATATGCATTTCTGATTTTTATAGATATGAAATCATCCAAGTGTTTAGAATCTAAAGACACCAAAACAACAAAATAGACACTTAGTAGTAAACTAGCCAAAATCTGGTTGATAACATTTACAATGCTCTTCCTCTGCAAAACAAAATAAATAGCCATGAAAGCTTTCAGTAAATTCAAAATTATTGTTAACAATGAACAGACCATTTGAATGTATAAGAGATATTTGATAGAAGACAATGGGAATAGTCCCCTACACGAACCACTGTATTCAGATCCGATTTCAGGTTGACAAACACTTTGATGTGGGAGGACACAGCACCATCTGGAATCTGTGACCAAAACCATGATTAATGATCGGGGCATTGGTATGAAAGCCTCAGCCGACACAAACGCTAGTGGGTTACCAGATATATCCAGGTGACTCAATTGTGTTAAACCACATAGTGCACATTCCTGAATCACTCTCAGACTCCCATTCCGAAGACAAAGTGTTTCCAACATCACCTGTTTACCAAAATGATATGTATGCATTATTGTCATCAAATGTTGATCCAGTCTAATTGAAGTAATCAGTGTTGAGATCAGGAAGGCATTTCTTTGAATGACAGAAATAGGATTGTTCATCAAAGAAAGTAGCCTGAGAGATGCAAGGTGGGAAAGTGCAACTTGAAGTTTTTGTATATTGTTATTATCAAGAATGAGAAAAACCAAAGCTTCTAATCCCTCAAACACATCGCTCTCAAGTGCGTCAATGTGATTGGATGACACATCTAGAATAAAAAGTTGATGAAAAGTATTAAATATTCTGTCACTCATTTGTATTGAATTAAAAGAAATGTTTAGCGTCTTAGCATTGTTGATAAAGTTGGGAAGGTGCGTGAGACCCATGTAAACACAGCTTACAGCATAGCCATAACACAAACACTCATCAGGGCAGTGCTGAACATCACATAACGCCTCATCATCCCCTGACAGAGGACAGTGTACAACACCATCACACACATTGGAGGCATCCACACAAAGTCTGTCCATGCTGCACTTCAGAAGTCTTTGGCATTTCAAGGTGTAACAATTCTCCTCATCTTCTCCATCTGGACAGCCTCTCCTTCCATTGCATACTAAATGGAGCGGAACACAATAGCTGTGGTGACATTTAAAGTTGTGGCCGCATTCAAAGAATTGACAAGAGGCCAAATGCTCACCATTTGGGCAGCCCAATTTATGTATAGGGTCAAATAAACACAAATCGTGTAGATTGTATAGATCATTTGTAAATGAAGAACACCTTTTCATAGTATTGTGTGTTGCATTTGAAGAAATCTCACTAAATTTACTAAATGATCTTTTGACTCCTGAGTCATTGCCAATTTTTACAAAAGAAAAGGTCTCATCTGAACATGAGCTACAGTCACAGTGAGAATCATGGAGTTTTGAACTTGGAATACACATATAATTGTCACATTGAAAGTAGAGCTCTGTACATGTGCAGTTTGCAGTGAAGCAGTCTGTGAAACAAGCAGTGAGTGATGTGTCACTGGTGGCCAGTTCATCAGATCCATCTGGGCAGTCCTGGACACCGTCACATCTACGATGACTGAGTATACATGTTCCATCCCTGCAGGCCCAGTGCTGTCTCATACAGCGGTTAACGAGGCCTGGAGTTCTACATTCCTGGTACCAGGAGCTGAAGTCCTCCCCCTGATGGGCCTGCAGCATGGCCTGCAGTGTACAGGGATACTTGGAGGCTACAGCCAGCGCACTCAGATCTGTCAGGTTCTGTCTCAATAAATAGAATATATCAAACAGACCATAGTGTGTGTCTCTGTGAAACATCATGTGTTCCAAGGGCATGTTTCTTACATAGTAGCAGGGACTGGAGGATATGAATGACCGAGGTTTGGTACAGCATACCTGCTCACTTCTGTAATGGTTGCTGTAAAGTAAGGGTTCTTCGGCACATCTGTCCTCTGGTAAAGACAATATCAGGGGATTGTGAACATGTATTGGTTCTCTTCTTTCAGAACACAATATGTTTGCCATAGGAATGGTTTGATTACATGGAATGGAGACCCAGGTGATATTGAATGCATCTATGGGCATAGCCATGACACATAGTTTATCATATGTAGAAGTATGTTGGTCCTCAAGTGTCTCTGATCTGCTGTCTATGTTTAGAACCACTGCGCTTCCTGCATCAAAGTTTACCTCACTAGTCCGACTGGAATATGGATTCTTCATCATTTTCTTGATAACAGTTTTCCTTATGAGTAATCCCGCTGTTCTGAAGCTGTTGTATGATAATGTCTTTCCATCTAACCATGTTGGCACTTGCTATGGAAGCAAAGAAACGATTATTACCAAGGATGTTCATTCTTTTATTGAACACCCAACAACAACAATTTTAACTCAAACTTGTGTCATTGTTGAATTATCTAAGCACCAAGTGCCATATTTATTTTTCTGTTGGAGATAAGGACATTGAAGTTGGTATGATAGTTAACTTCTGTCATCATCTTGAATTTTAGAGATTTCTGTTAGATCTACATATGTATATATATATATATATATATATATATATATATATATATATATATATGTGTGTGTGTGTATATATGAGCTCGATATTGCAGCCTGGGAAATACCAGTGTATATTGTCGACATTCAGGTACATCTTCTAATACCGCCACCACTCACTAGGGGGAGTTTCATAGGTCGCTCTGGCTGCACTGCTGCGTCAGTCAGTGGTCAGAGCTAAGCCAGGACGGACACACACACACATATATGTATTACTATATCATGAAGGCTAAATATACCCACCTTATTCTGCTGCCTTGTCTGTAGTGCAAGGAACGTCCCAAACACCATTGGTGTACTCAAGATATACTTTTCAACATCAAGATATTCCATTGGTTGAAACAGGGTTTTGTTTTCACTTGTGCAAATCTTATATGCATTCTGCCAAGATGTATTGCTCAAGAGGTTTGGAACGTAATGATTAGACTCCGTCTTAACGAATCCTTTTATTCTGAGACTAATATGGCACTTCTCTAAGGTAATCTTGTTTATCTTGCTTCTGATGTCCACAATAAAAATGTCACCTCTCGTTACCCATTTCATGTCTGATTTCTGAATTTCTAATACAGAAGATTTCACTTCAAATAACAAATCTTTCTTAAGTGAACCATGGTAGAGGTAATCAGTAATTGTTATGTTGAATCTATTCAAGCATCCTGTATCCATTCCTACAAAATGTAAAACATTGAATTTCCTTTGTGTTTTAAAGGTAAACTTTCCATGTTGAAAAATTGAGGCATCTGGAAATTTGATAAACAAAGGCATCCGGTCCCATAAGGTGGCACTTCGCTCAGTTGACACAGGGGATTGGAAATACAATTTTGGTATGTCCATTTGAGATCCCCTATAGCCGGTCGGAGTTATAGACACCCAGAATGCAGATTCTGCCGTGTGGAAACAATCACCATGCTGCCAGTCTATCATAAGTTTATCATCATGAGTTACAAAGGATATCTCATGTTTTCCATCTTGTTTAATAAAAAGTTCATTGCCTAAAGTGTCCTTAATTAGTAGATAACCTTTGCATTTCTTCATTAATAGTTCATTTAGATATTTGGTACTTTTGATATGGACTACTCCCTTTACAATGTAAGAGAATAGCCAAGTAAACTGTACAGTCATGTTGCAAGGAGAGAAACCAATGTATTGGTCAAATATTATGTATGGTGCACGAAAGAAATTATTTCTCAGAAACTGTCTGTCTGAGCAATATCGTGTAAATGGTGATAACCAGTGATAGTTGTAAAATGTGATTTTAAAGACCAATGTGGAGAGTGAATGGGTATGAAATAAAACTAAGTAATTTGTCTTGGGCAAAAAGATCATATTTGTTTGTGGAGAAAATATGTCCATCATTTCACAAGTGTGCATTGCCATGAAATATCGATACTGTTTGATTAATAAGTGAATCCCACCGAATTCACACAGTGCTGATGAAAAGCCTTGATATGAAAATTCTGTCACTCTCCATGTGAGTGATCTACCAACTCTCCACACCTGGGGACTAGTGTTATTGCCATTGAATATTACAGCATTATTCTCCGGAAGTTTATAGTCATTATAAGTTTTAGAAATAATCTGAACATGATATGATAATCTAGATGGATGAATACTGAGTATCAGCACTCTAATGTTACCTGAGTAAGACCTGTCATAGAGTGTCTTATTACAGTAGGTGCTATAGCTGTCCTTGATCAGCAACTTGGACAGTTCACTAGGACCTGAATACACATACAGTGCTCCTGATGTATCAACACCAGAACACTGCACCTGGATAGACGCTGCGCTGAACATCTTTGCAGTGAATGAGAAAATGATGTCAAAAACAGAAATAATGTTCCCTCTATAAATGACAGATGTTCCACCAAGCACCAATGATGTCTCAGCGACCAGTGCTTTTACTATGACTCCGTTTTGTACTTGGACCTCGTGCACTTGATGCACTTGATATAACATCTTGATAACTGATTCATGTCTCATCTTCATTAAGTCAAACACCACATATATGACATGTTCTATAGAGTACTCACTCCATGGAGGTTTCCTCCCACAGTGCTGTGTTGGTGTTGTAGTATTATGAACCTTCATATTGTTGAGTCTACAGTGAGGAGATAAGGGCAGAGAAAAGTACGACACGGTCAGATTAATCATGAAGCCCACGTTCACCTGGATATAGAAAGTTGGCATTATGAAAGAACCTCTGCTCTCCACATGAAAACTTCCACACTGAGAACTATGGACAGAAAAGCTGCTTCCACTATATTGTTGTGAATCTAAGCCAGCACACGTCTGATGTGTACGCTCCACCCTCTTAAACCAGGCTGTTGTTAGGTGTGACAGCGACCCTAGTGGCATGTCTGGGGGAAGGAGAACAGAATGTACCAAGTGTTTCCAAATATACTCATCTTCCCGATCCTCTCCATGTTCAGAATGAATCATCTGAAGAGTCCCGGGCAGTATAGATAAGGCGGAGGTCCTATTGATGACCAAGGCCATGTACAACCACAGCCTGAGGTTTACAAAGTACATGGTGTACATGTGTGTATACAGGTACAACATCGTTAGAGGTACAATGTACAATCAGAGTGCTTCTTGTATGTCACATTGGGCTTAGAAAAGGTGCTTTTCCAAATAGTCCACCGCCCTGTGAGGTACCGGCACCATGGTTCCTATAGGTTCAAGGGATCAGAAATGCTTACCTCTGATTGGTGAATCAGGAGGAGAAAGTCCAATACGAGGCTGGATGTGATTGGTCAATGTCTCCCCTCGGCTGCTCTCTAGTCTCCAGGTGCAGCCACTTAACCATTTTCAATGTAGGTATGACAAGTCGTGCACAGGCAATCCTTTCTACCTTTATTGAACCAATTTACGCAGTCTTTGGGCTTCTAAATGGGGACCTATCGTTGGGTGTGTCTCACTGGATTGTGTTACTGTGAACGGTAGAAGACATTCATGAACTCTTTAAGGGCCACATACTGCATTAATGAATCATGCCCCTTGTAATCATGATGCATGAATGCAGCCATTGGCAAGTAATTCACCAGTACTCCCTCAAGGCATCATGCCAGCGCTAGAGAATTGATATTAATGGCACAATACAATACAAGAATGCAGCTCTGGCGAGTTACTCACCACTACTGCATTCATGCATCATAAAGACGCAAAGAGAATTAAAGTGTTAATCCATATACATCCCTCCCACATCACGACACAGAGGTGTACGGGGCCAATACTCTGTTCTCCAGCTTGACACCAAGCTGACACACCCACAGTTAATGGGCGTCCAGCAGCTGCAGACTGAGGCACTTAGAGGTATTAGCTCTGGGTGGTAGTCTCTGAGGGAACTTCCCTCATCTGTTACAGAAACGTGTTCAGCATATCATTGACCTGAGCACTGGTGAACTACTAGCCAGGGTGGCTGTCATGCATCACGAAGACAAACGTCACATTAAAGTGCTATGCGGCCTTTAAAGGGTTAATGAACATACATTCTGAGGACTGGGTATAATGCCTTTGTACATGCCCAAAGAATATCCAAGGGGTGCGTCTGCATGTCAGACATGCACACTGTATGTACATTACACTGAACATACACCTTCTTTCATAGACAACAAGTCTGGCATGAAGCGCTGTACCTGACACACCTTATGAATAAAGATTATCTCCTACTTCTGCAGACCAACCCAAGCTGAAACTAGTTTGTGTAGTTCTCTCAAGGTGGAATAGCCACAGCTACAAGATATAATGAATTTGGATGAGAAGTTGAAGTAGTCGTATGAAATGGTCGTAAGAAATCTGCCTATTGTCCTGAAGTCAGGGGGACACACACCAGGGGGGGGGGCTATGCACCGTGGGCCTTAGTGCAGGGAACATATGGTGCTGGTGGCCTAAGTACTGGACACCCACGTAACTGACCCTGGAGGTAAGATATTCTAATGTCTAATGGGGTTAGGGCTCTCTCTGATTACCCTAGAATTGACAAAAAAAAGGATAGAAATAAGAAACTTCTTCAAAATTGCATAAAAAACCCTAGGGTCGGCCTTGTTTTGGTTGGGTGACATGAAACAATTTTTTTTTTTGGCCTAGTCTGGATGGAGGCAGACACACCCCCTGATGCATTGATTGGCCTAGACATGATTATACCCACCTACTGGTCCACTTCACATCACCCAATTAGGCCCCTAAGTGGTATAGACTCAAGGGCTGTTGATTGGTTGACATCAGGACAACCATTAGAAAACTGACCCCTCTGTCAGTAACTCTCAGACAGTCCTTGACCCCACTTGTTACAGCCGTAACTAAGCAGCGCTGGACAGGAATGCAGCCTGAGTCCCACTTCTCTGCAGACAGTCACGGTGCACGTCTACCCGGGTAGCGGAGGTGCAGACAGTCACGGTGCACGTCTACCCGGGTAGCGGAGGTAGGATGAGTGTCTGCATCACCAGGCCCTCCTGATTGCCTATTAACCCTGTAAGGGCAGCTTACTGCCTTAAAGGCGCAGATCTCGGTACCCCTCCAGCGGCAGTCGGAGTGTAGCCAGGACAGGTACTCAGCCCTTTATATAGTGACGCTTGGGCCTATTAACCCTGTAAGGGCAGCATACTGCCTTAATGCACTCTGTATGAGGCACGAGTAACTCACCAATGGTACACGCATGCTGACCTAAGATGATGCACACATGCAGTGTGAGTGCTGCTGCATACTTCAGGCCTGATACACTCATGCAGGGTTGATACACTCCTACAGGGTTGATACACTATTGTAGGGTTGATACACTCCTGTAGGTCTGATACACTCCTGTATGGTTGATACACTCCTACAGGGCTGATACACTCCTACAGGGCTGATACACTCCTACAGGGTTGATACACTCCTACAGAGCTGATACACTCCTACAGGGCTGATACACTCCTACAGGGCTGATACACTCCTACAGGGCTGATACACTCCTACCTTACAGGGCTGATACACTCCTACAGGGCTGATACACTCCTGCAGGGCTGATACACTCCTACAGGGCTGATACCCTCCTGCAGGGCTGATACACTCCTACAGGGCTGATACACTCCTACCTTACAGGGCTGATACACTCCTACAGGGCTGATACACTCCTGCAGGGCTGATACTATCCTACAGGGCTGATACACTCCTACAGGGTTGATACACTCCTACAGGGCTGATACACTCCTACAGGGCTGATACACTCCTACAGGGCTGATACACTCCTACAGGGTTGATACACTCCTACAGGGCTGATACACTCCTACAGGGCTGATACACTCCTGCAGGGCTGATACACTCCTACCTTACAGGGCTGATACACTCCTACAGGGCTGATACACTCCTGCAGGGCTGATACACTCCCACAGGGCTGATACACTCCTACAGGGCTGATACACTCCTACAGGGCTGATACACTCCTACAGGGTTGATACACTCCTACAGGGCTGATACACTCCTACAGGGTTGATACACTCCTACAGGGCTGATACACTCCTGCAGGGCTGATACACTCCTACCCTACAGGGCTGATACACTCCTACAGGGCTGATACACTCCTACAGGGCTGATACACTCCTACAGGGCTGATACACTCCTACAGGGCTGATACACTCCTGCAGGGTTGATACACTCCTACAGGGCTGATACACTCCTACAGGGCTGATACACTCCTACAGGGCTGATACACTCCTACAGGGCTGATACACTCCTACCTTACAGGGCTGATACACTCCTACAGGGCTGATACACTCCTACAGGGCTGATACACTCCTGTATGGTTGATACACTCCTACAGGGTTGATACACTCCTACAGGGCTGATACACTCCCACAGGGCTGATACACTCCTACAGGGCTGATACACTCCTACAGGGCTGATACCCTCCTGTATGGTTGATACACTCCTACAGGGCTGATACACTCCTACAGGGTTGATACACTCCTACAGGGCTGATACACTCCTACAGGGCTGATACACTCCTACAGGGTTGATACACTCCTACAGGGCTGATACACTCCTACAGGGCTGATACACTCCTACAGGGCTGATACACTCCTACAGGGTTGATACACTCCTACAGGGCTGATACACTCCCACAGGGCTGATACACTCCTACGGGGCTGATACACTCCTACAGGGCTGATACCCTCCTGCAGGGCTGATACACTCCTACAGGGCTGATACACTCCTACAGGGTTGATACACTCCTACAGGGCTGATACACTCCTACAGGGTTGATACACTCCTACAGGGCTGATACACTCCTACAGGGCTGATACACTCCTGCAGGGCTGATACACTCCTACCTTACAGGGCTGATACACTCCTACAGGGCTGATACACTCCTACAGGGTTGATACACTCCTACAGGGCTGATACACTCCTACAGGGCTGATACACTCCTGCAGGGCTGATACACTCCTACAGGGCTGATACACTCCTACAGGGCTGATACACTCATACAGGGCTGATACACTCCTACAGGGCTGATACACTCCTGGCAGGTTGATACACTCCTACAGGGCTGATACACTCCTACAGGGCTGATACACTCCTACAGGGCTGATACACTCCTACAGGGTTGATACACTCCTACAGGGCTGATACACTCCTACAGGGCTGATACACTCCTGCAGGGCTGATACACTCCTACCTTACAGGGCTGATACACTCCTACAGGGCTGATACACTCCTGCAGGGCTGATACACTCCCACAGGGCTGATACACTCCTACAGGGCTGATACACTCCTACAGGGCTGATACACTCCTACAGGGTTGATACACTCCTACAGGGCTGATACACTCCTACAGGGTTGATACACTCCTACAGGGCTGATACACTCCTGCAGGGCTGATACACTCCTACCCTACAGGGCTGATACACTCCTACAGGGCTGATACACTCCTACAGGGCTGATACACTCCTACAGGGCTGATACACTCCTACAGGGCTGATACACTCCTGCAGGGTTGATACACTCCTACAGGGCTGATACACTCCTACAGGGCTGATACACTCCTACAGGGCTGATACACTCCTACAGGGCTGATACACTCCTACCTTACAGGGCTGATACACTCCTACAGGGCTGATACACTCCTACAGGGCTGATACACTCCTGTATGGTTGATACACTCCTACAGGGTTGATACACTCCTACAGGGCTGATACACTCCCACAGGGCTGATACACTCCTACAGGGCTGATACACTCCTACAGGGCTGATACCCTCCTGTATGGTTGATACACTCCTACAGGGCTGATACACTCCTACAGGGTTGATACACTCCTACAGGGCTGATACACTCCTACAGGGCTGATACACTCCTACAGGGTTGATACACTCCTACAGGGCTGATACACTCCTACAGGGCTGATACACTCCTACAGGGCTGATACACTCCTACAGGGTTGATACACTCCTACAGGGCTGATACACTCCCACAGGGCTGATACACTCCTACGGGGCTGATACACTCCTACAGGGCTGATACCCTCCTGCAGGGCTGATACACTCCTACAGGGCTGATACACTCCTACAGGGTTGATACACTCCTACAGGGCTGATACACTCCTACAGGGTTGATACACTCCTACAGGGCTGATACACTCCTACAGGGCTGATACACTCCTGCAGGGCTGATACACTCCTACCTTACAGGGCTGATACACTCCTACAGGGCTGATACACTCCTACAGGGTTGATACACTCCTACAGGGCTGATACACTCCTACAGGGCTGATACACTCCTGCAGGGCTGATACACTCCTACAGGGCTGATACACTCCTACAGGGCTGATACACTCATACAGGGCTGATACACTCCTACAGGGCTGATACACTCCTGGCAGGTTGATACACTCCTACAGGGCTGATACACTCCTACAGGGCTGATACACTCCTACAGGGCTGATACACTCCTACAGGGCTGATACACTCCTACAGGGCTGATACACTCCTACAGGGTTGATACACTCCTACAGGGCTGATACACTCCTACAGGGCTGATACACTCCTGCAGGGCTGATACACTCCTACCCTACAGGGCTGATACACTCCTACAGGGTTGATACACTCCTACAGGGCTGATACACTCCTACAGGGCTGATACACTCCTGCAGGGCTGATACACTCCTACAGGGCTGATACACTCCTACAGGGCTGATACACTCCTACAGGGCTGATACACTCCTACAGGGCTGATACACTCCTACAGGGTTGATACACTCCTACAGGGCTGATACACTCCTACAGGGTTGATACACTCCTGCAGGGCTGATACACTTCTACAGGGCTGATACACTGCTACAGGGCTGATACACTCCTACAGGGCGGATACACTGCTACAGGGCTGATACACTCCTACAGGGCGGATACACTCCTACAGGGCTGATACACTCCTACAGGGCTGATACACTCCTGGCAGGTTGATACACTCCTACAGGGCTGATACACTCCTACAGGGCTGATACACTCCTACAGGGCTGATACACTCCTACAGGGCTGATACACTCCTACAGGGATGATACACTCCTACAGGGCTGATTCACTCCTACAGGGCTGATACACTCCTACAGGGCTGATACACTCCTACAGGGCTGATACACTCCTACCCTACGGGGCTGATACACTCCTACAGGGCTGATACACTCCTACCCTACGGGGCTGATACACTCATGCAGGGTTGATACACTCCTACAGGGCTGATACACTCCCACAGGGCTGATACACTCCTACAGGACTGATACACTCCTACAGGGCTGATACACTCCTACAGGGCTGATACTCTCCTACAGGCTGATACACTCCTACAGGCTGATACACTCCTACAGGGTTGATACACTCCTACAGGGCTGATACACTCCTACAGGGCTGATACACTCCTACAGGGCTAATACACTCCTACAGGGCTGATACACTCCTACAGTATAGGGCTGATACACTCCTGCAGGGCTGATACACTCCTGCAGGGCTGATACACTCCTACAGGGCTGATACACTCCTACAGAGCTGATACACTCCTACAGGGATGATACACTCCTACAGGGCTGATACACTCCTGCAGGGCTGATACACTCCTGCAGAGCTGATACATCCCTATAGGGCTGATACACTCCTACAGGGCTGATACACTCCTACAGGGCTGATACACTCCTACAGGGCTGATTCACTCCTACAGGGCTGATACACTCCTACAGGGCTGATACACTCCTACAGGGCTGATACACTCCTACCCTACGGGGCTGATACACTCCTACAGGGCTGATACACTCCTACCCTACGGGGCTGATACACTCATGCAGGGTTGATACACTCCTACAGGGCTGATACACTCCCACAGGGCTGATACACTCCTACAGGACTGATACACTCCTACAGGGCTGATACACTCCTACAGGGCTGATACACTCCTACAGGCTGATACACTCCTACAGGCTGATACACTCCTACAGGGCTGATACACTCCCACAGGGCTGATACACTCCTACAGGACTGATACACTCCTACAGGGCTGATACACTCCTACAGGGCTGATACACTCCTACAGGCTGATACACTCCTACAGGCTGATACACTCCTACAGGGCTGATACACTCCTACAGGGCTGATACACTCCTACAGGCTGATACACTCCTACAGGGCTGATACACTCCTACAGGGCTGATACACTCCTACAGGCTGATACACTCCTACAGGTCTGATACACTCCTACAGGGCTGATACACTCCTGCAGGGCTGATACACTCCTGCAGGGTTGATACACTCTTGCAGGGCTGATACACTCCTACAGGGCTGATACACTATTACAGGGTTGATACACTCCTACAGGGCTGATACACTCCTACAGGGCTGATACACTCCTACAGGGTTGATACACTCCTACAGGGCTGATACACCCCTACAGGGCTGATACACTCCTACAGGCTGATACACTCCTACAGGGCTGATACACTCCTACGGAGCTGATACACTCCTACAGGGCTGATACACTCCTACAGGGCTGATACACTCCTGTAGGGTTGATGCACTCCTGTAGGGTTGATACACTCCTACAGGGCTGATACACTCCTACAGGGCTGATACACTCCTGCAGGCCTGGTACACTCCTTTGAGACATCTTGTGGCTGTTACAGCCTGTGTAAGAAGGCCGACCCTACGTTTTACATGCAATTTTGAAGAATTTTTCAATTTTTAACCATTTTTTGGTCAATTATAGGGGATTCAAAAAAGTTGGGTAGTACATTCATGTCAAAAAAAAAGTCAAAAAAAAAAAAAAACGACCTACAGACCCTACATTTCCCTCCCATGTTACCTGAAACAAACCTTCTTTTTTTTTTGGCCTTAGTCAGGGTGCAGACTACCTCAGGGGGGAGGGGGGTTGTGGGGGGTCAGTGATCAGCAAGGGGGAGGAGTTACACAACATGCCACCAGGATTACATTCTCTGGCACCAGACGCGTCCTTAATCATCTCACATGGGAACAAGGTCAGGCTCCTGTCGTCCTGATTGGGGATGAACCTGGCACTTCACACCCAGGACACCTACAAACAGTGTACAGGATACATATACTGCTTCTAGAAGGAATTCCTACTGTACACGCACCTATGCTACACAGAGCCCACCAACCAAAGCATGTTGTTGCTATGTGTAAGCGGCTTAGTCAGGGTGCAGATTATCTCAGGGTACTAAGGAGGGTGCTGGGGGGGGGGGGGGGTCGGTGATCAGCAAGAGTTGCAGGACATGCTACCAGGATTATATGCTGACCCTTCAGCACCAGACGTACCCCTAATTACCTCACATGGGGGTTAGGGGGTCAGTGCAGCAGCCCTATAAGGACAAGGTCGTCCTAATTGGGGATGAACCTTGCACACCTAGGACTCATACAGACTCATGTACAACATTCTTATTGTACATGCACCTACCCTACATAGAGCACACCAACCAAAGGATTCATCTCATAGTATTTTTAGTGAATGAATCTATATGGTTGGAAAGCAATATAACATTATGAAAAGTACATTTCTGCAATTCAAGTTAGATCAAACCTGGATATCAATACGTAAAGTATGTGTCATGTGGGGGTTAAGCTGACATTGTATTTTTCTTGTTCATTTGACATTTCTACATTTCATTATACACTTACAGTTAAAGCTTGAGACATGCAATCAGCCGCGTGCAAAATACATTTATGAATTGATAAATAATGTACTGATACTCTTAAATTCTAAATAGTCTTATATAAGGGCTGTAATGACAGCATGCCACTCAAATGGACAAGTATTGATATATATGGAATCAAATACTAGTATCAAATGTCAGTAATTAAGTGAGCTAGGGAGAACTTGCATTATAACAGCGTTTGCAGATGCTAAAACTACTTCCATGTTGTCTGTGCCGTCCAAGGGGACCGGCACATGAGAAGAGGTGTGGGCGACCCTGTTGCTAGACCGAACATGTCAGTGTGGGTCTGTGTGGCAGAACTATGTCTGTGCCGTCACTTACTTTCATGTTAAATCTTTCGCATAAAGTCTCTATTTCCCTATATATTTCAGCCCCAGTGAAAATTTAAAAAATACCATCATCTACAGAGAGCTCCACTCAGCTATCTACACCTTGTTACTATTACAGCGCAGGTTACGCTACATGATGGTTCTCAGAGTGGAGTCAGTTACTCTGGATGTGTGGGAGGCTGAGTGGAAGCAGGCCTCGTCACGGCCAATATCTGCCCCCATCTTACCTAGCTCTTTACACTGATATTCCTAGGCTCCCTATACGCCCAACCTCTCAGTCACTAGTGCCTAACCTAGTTAGTCATTTCTTGGCTCCCTATACGACCAACCTAGGTCAGTTATTATTGTCAGGTTGGTCAGTACTGACCAACCCACCTTAGTCTTTTTATTTCCAGGGGGAGCCACTGAGTGGTCATGACAGGTGGCCCCAACTAGTGGTATACAAATAAAACACACCAATGGTGAACCTAGGTTAGCCACTACTGACTGACCCCTCGGTCATTTTTGAATATAACTTTGCCATTATGACTAACACTCATATGACCAACCTAGGATAGTCTGTACTGAGTAACCCTTTCAATCTATGGATTTTCAGTGTAGGGTTAACATGGCCCTGGTGTAGAGGGAGGAGGGAGTACAGGACGGCATGGCTGTGGGGGGGGGGGGGGTGGGTGTAATTAACCAGACAGGGGGGGTGGGGATTGGTAGGACTCGTGAACCAAGCAGTCAGCAAACTATGCATCCCCCATGCCCCACCACAGCCACCCCACAGCACTGTATAACAGTGGGAGGTCTATCAGAGTTGGGTGGCATTGATTTGAATAACTTGAGGTAGCCATAGAAAAAATGTGTTTGTGCAAGATGCACCAACCATGTGGGACACATTAGCGCAAGCCTATTTACTAGACTTTATCATATAGTCATATAGCTGAACATTGTGGGATGACCAAATTCAGGTAGAACTTAATTTTGGCTGCCAATACATTCCCCCAACCTCCCAACTGGACCCCTTCATTCTGGATTGTAGCTAGTAGCTTGGACTTGCGTCCATTCCGGGTGTCTAAGTGTAACGGTTCAAGAGATATATTGTAACATATTCTGTCAAATCACTGGAATAAAGCATATTTGCCTCATTCTTAAAACCTGTTTAGAGGTTTACATTTTCCGAAGTCAAAGGCCTAGAGTTATCAAAATGGACTCAAAAGAAGCAGAATTTAGTTTTACTCCTCCTGTGGACTGTGCGTCTACGCTGTAAATAGTTTCCTTGAATTAGCTCTCAGAGTGATAAAAGGTAAAGAAAAATCAGATAATTCAGAAAACTTTTGTCATTGTTTCCATGGCAACCAGTCACATAATATTTAAAATATGGGAGTGACAATGCCACATTCAGATACCCCTTTATCTTAGCTTTAACCTGATACCTGGATCATCATTGTAGGCTGAGGGGCTGAGAAATTATCTATGTTCAAAACATACAGAGGAAACTTTAGGTTTGGGTCCCATATATGGTGGGACTTTTACCCCCTTAGGACTTTTAGCCCTTCACCACCTACCTCTCCCCCACCTCACCCCCACCTCTCCCCCACCTCACCCACATCTCCCTGTTTACCTCATCTCCCCGTCTGGCCCGTCTCACCTGTCTCCATCTGCCTCCATTAGTACCAGCCTCATGAGGCGTCCAGGTCTTCCCCTAATGAGCTGCTATTGGTGTCGCATGTCACATCGAGCAGGGAATGACCCGCGACCTAACTAAGTTTCCCAGAACCTGTCTCCCCTGCGTGCTGAGACGGCCGCTGTGGGAGTGGTGCCGCTGTGGGGGCGGTGCTGCTGCTCGTTAAGCGGTTAATCAACACCTTGTTTATTGGCTATTGGAGGGACCTGAAACTGTGAAACTAGAATCATATATATTATAAATATGTGTGTGTACACACATATATTTATACACTGTAAAAAATAGAGGTACTTTTTACAGGTTCACTCGGTAAAATTAAACGCTGATTCACTGTTATTTGGAATACAATGAAGCATCGTAAATATCAGCCATTTCACAGTGGATCCTTGTTAAATGCTAACCTGGTTTGGATTACAACGGTTCAACGTAAATTCCTCTTCTAATGTCAAATCCCAGAGGGAGCCACATATAGATGATCTTGCAATAGATAGGTGGCCTGGTTTGACAGAAGATTTTTCTGGAGAGTGTGAGCCCTTGAAGTGGAGTAAACATGTTGAAATAATGGTAATTTCCAAGTGATCTATATGTTTGACAATTCAACAATTCAATCCTGTGATAGGTTTGACAAAATACCATGATCAATTTATAATATCCAGAAGGAAGTAGCTCTCTGGATCTATACGCCTATTTTGTGGTTACATACTATGCATATATCCTCAACTCTGGAAACTTGTATCAATCCTATGGAGTAAAACCTCTTGTATAGGCCAGGGCTAGTATGCAAGTCAGATCGCCGGTGTGGCATATAGGATAAGGACAAAGTCAAAGTATGGCTTATACGTAAGTTTTTAGATGTATACTACGGTAACTAAAGTCACCATAATTAGATTCCCTGTGAGGCTTATAGAATATTCTCTGTATATTTGAATACTCTGAATCTATTAATGGTGATTCTACATAAAATTAACGGTGATTTAACGTAAAATTAACAGTGATTCTACTTAAAATGAACAGTGATTCTGCGTTAAATTAACGATGACAGTCACCGTTAAAAAAACGGTGAATGTTATGTCCCAAGACTTGCCGCTGATTCAACGTCATTTTGACGACATTTTTTTTACAGTATATATATGTATATGTGTGTGTGTTTCTGCCCATAACTGGGGACTCGAATTAGAAAAATGTCCTTGGAACTGGGGACTTGAGACTTAACTGGGGACTTGACCGAGTCATACATATTAGAGTTAGGGTAGAGTTAGGGTCGGGCTAGAGGCCATTTTTGTTCTTGATTGTGAGCCAATGTAAACATCGAATGGCACCAGATCCGCTCACAGTGCTCTCTGCCCAACCACTAGCTCTGGCAGATCAGCACATGTCTGTGTGGGTGGCTCCATATCTGTTAGCTGCAGACAGAAATACATCCATATAACTTACCTTACCTTTACAGCAGAGCATTGGGCTGAGTGACTTGTCCCCTAGACAGCAGTCATGGATGCCTCACACCACACCCAGACACCTTACCCGTTACTGCTGTGTGTGGCCTGCAGTAAGTGATGGACTCTACCCTCACCCAGTAAATAGTGGTTTATACAACATTTTATAACGTTATATAATGCTATATAACGTTTCTCTAAGACTCCTTATTATGGCAAAACATCACATCATGTTTAAAACGCTAAAAGATGTAAAATAGTGTGTGTTTTATTGTTAGCTGGGCAGTTTTATGTTGGCTGTGGAGGAGCGTATCAACCCATTCATACTGTTTGTAGAGGCAGGGAGGGGGAGATGGGGAGGGAGAGAAAGAGCTATGGAGAGACAGAGAGAGAATTTGTCATACCCTTTGACAGGGTCTTATGCCAGGTCGTCCTTTGTGCTGCTGAGTAGGCCTTTTATACCTTCAGCAACCTTTTCATCCTGTAGACTGCATGTCGACCCCAAAGAGGGCCCTTGATGGGGGGTCCCCATGTCGCATGTCGGTTTTAAGAAATGAGCATGTCGCATGTCTATGTCGCTAAAGATGCTCATGTCCCATGTCAATTTTAAGAAATGTCCATGTCCCCTGTCAATAAGCCTCATGTCGCATATCACTAGGCCTCATGTCGCATGTCAATTTTAAGAAAGGCCCATGTCGCCATATCGAAGTTAGGGGTCTAGAGCCATACAAAGCACTGTTAACCTTTCTTACCATTGTCATGTTACATATACCTCTTCTGCCCAGGCCTGTACATCAGCATACAGCCTCCCTTTGTCCTGTGTACCACGTCTTCAGTAACATCCCCTGTGCTCATCCTGCTGCAGACAACTGGACATGTATAACGTGGTGTCTTACCTTTCAGATGCTCATTCTGTCTCCTTCACCTTTGGTGTATTATAGCAGTTACTGTAGCCTGTCTATCAGCTTGCCACTACACTGGAGGACAGGTTAACCACTCTTAGTGAGGCTTGCAGACTGCATGTGTAGGAAAAGACCCACAATAGGGGTTAGGGGCCAACAGGAGACAAGGTATACAGGGTAAGGGGCCAACAGTACACAAGGTGTACAGGGTTAGGGGCCAACAGTACACAAGGTATACAGAGTAAGGGGCCAACAGTAGACAAGGTGTACAGGGTTAGGGGCCAACAGAACACAAGGTATACAGGGTAAGGGGCCAACAGTACACAAGGTGTATAGCGTAAGGGGCCAACAGAACACAAGGTATACAGGGTTAGGGGCCAACAGTAGACAAGGTGTACAGGGTTAGGGGCCAACAGTACACAAGATATACAGGGTTAGGGGCCAACAGTAGACAAGGTGTACAGGGTTAGGGGCCAACAGTACACAAGGTATACAGGGTTAGGGGCCAACAGTAGACAAGGTATACAGGGTTAGGGGCCAACAGTAAACAAGGTGTACAGGGTAAGGGGCCAACAGTAGACAGGGTATACAGGGCAAGGGGCCAACAGTACACAAGGTGTATAGCGTAAGGGGCCAACAGTAGACAAGGTATACAGAGTGAGGGGCCAACAGTACACAAGGTATACAGGGTAAGGGGCCAACAGTAGACAAGGTATACAAGGTAAGGGGCCAACAGTACACAAGGTGTACAGGGTAAGGGGCCAACAGTACACAAGGTATACAGGGTTAGGGGCCAACAGTAGACAAGGTATACAGGGTTAGGGGCCAACAGTACACAAGGTATACAGGGTAAGGGGCCAACAGTAGACAAGGTATACAGGGTAAGGGACCAACAGTACACAAGGTATACAGGGTTAGGGCCAACAGTAGACAAGGTATACAGGGTTAGGGGCCAACAGTACACAAGATATACAGGGTTAGGGCCAACAGTAGACAAGGTAAACAGGGTAAGGGGCCAACAGTACACAAGGTATACAGGGTAAGGGGCCAACAGTAGACAAGGTATACAGGGTTAGGGGCCAACAGTACACAAGGTGTATAGCGTAAGGGGCCAACAGAACACAAGGTATACAGGGTTAGGGGCCAATCGTAGACAAGGTATACAGGGTAAGGGGCCAACAGTAGACAAGGTATACAGGGTTAGGGGCCAACAGGAGACAAGGTATACAGGGTTAAGGGCCAACAGTAGACAAGGTATACAGGGTTAGGGGCCAACAGTACACAACGTATACAGGGTAAGGGGCCAACAGTACACAAGGTATACAGGGTTAGGGGCCAACAGTACACAAGGTATACAGGGTTAGGGGCCAACAGTAGACAAGGTATACAGGGTTAGGGGCCAACAGTAGACAAGGTATACAGGGTAAGGGGCCAACAGTAGACATGGTATACATAGTAAGGGGCCAACAGTAGACAAGGTATACAGGGTTAGGGGCCAACAGTACACAAGGTATACAGAGTAAGGGGCCAACAGTAGACAAGGTATACAGGGTTAGGGGCCAACAGTAGACAAGGTATACAGGGTAAGGGGCCAACAGTAGACATGGTATACAGAGTAAGGGGCCAACAGTAGACAAGGTATACAGGGTTAGGGGCCAACAGTAGACAAGGTATACAGGGTTAGGGGCCAACAGTACACAAGGTAAACAGGGTTAGGGGCCAACAGTAGACAAGGTATACAGGGTAAGGGGCCAACAGTAGACAAGGTATACAGGGTAAGGGGCCAACAGTAGACACGGTATACAGGGTTAGGGGCCAACAGTAGACAAGGTATACAGGGTTAGGGGCCAACAGTAGACACGGTATACAGGGTTAGGGGCCAACAGGAGACAAGGTGTACAGGGTTAGGGGCCAACAGTAGACATGGTATACAGGGTTAGGGGCCAACAGTACACAAGGTATACAGGGTTAGGGGCCAACAGTAGACAAGGTATACAGGGTAAGGGGCCAACAGTACACAAGGTATACAGGGTTAGGGGCCAACAGTAGACAAGGTATACAGGGTTAGGGGCCAACAGTACACAAGGTATACAGAGTGAGGGGCCAACAGTAGACAAGGTATACAGGGTAAGGGGCCAACAGTAGACAAGGTGTACAGGGTAAGGGGCCAACAGAACACAAGGTATACAGAGTGAGGGGCCAACAGTAGACAAGGTATACAGGGTTAGGGGCCAACAGTACACAAGGTATACAGGGTTAGGGGCCAACAGTACACAAGGTATACAGGGTAAGGGGCCAACAGTACACAAGGTATACAGGGTTAGGGGCCAACAGTAGCCAAGGTATACAGGGTTAGGGGCCAACAGTAGACAAGGTATACAGGGTTAGGGGCAAACAGTACACAAGGTATACAGGGTAAGGGGCCAACAGTACACAAGGTATACAGGGTTAGGGGCCAACAGTAGACAAGGTATACAGGGTTAGGGGCCAACAGTACACAAGGTATACAGGGTAAGGGGCCAACAGTAGAAAGGTATACAGGGTAAGGGGCCAACAGTAGACAAGGTATACAGGGTTAGGGGCCAACAGGAGACAAGGTATACAGGGTTAGGGGCCAACAGTACACAAGGTATACAGGGTAAGGGGCCAACAGTAGAAAGGTATACAGGGTAAGGGGCCAACAGTAGACAAGGTATACAGGGTTAGGGGCCAACAGGAGACAAGGTATACAGGGTTAGGGGCCAACAGTACACAAGGTATACAGGGTTAGGGGCCAACAGTACACAAGGTATACAGGGTTAGGGGCCAACAGGAGACGAGGTATACAGGGTAAGGGGCCAACAGTAAACAAGGTATACAGGGTTAGGGGCCAACAGTAGGCAAGGTATACAGGGTTAGGGGCCAACAGTACACAAGGTATACAGGGTTAGGGGCCAACAGTACACAAGGTATACAGGGTAAGGGGCCAACAGTACACAAGGTATACAGGGTAAGGGGCCAACAGTACACAAGGTATACAGGGTAAGGGGCCAACAGTACACAAGGTATACAGGGTAAGGGGCCAACAGTACACAAGGTATACAGGGTTAGGGGCCAACAGTACACAAGGTATACAGGGTAAGGGGCCAACAGTACACAAGGTATACAGGGTTAGGGGCCAACAGTACACAAGGTAACCAGGGTAAGGGGCCAACAGTACACAAGGTATACAGGGTAAGGGGCCAACAGTACACAAGGTATACAGGGTTAGGGGCCAACAGTACACAAGGTATACAGGGTTAGGGGCCAACAGTACACAAGGTATACAGGGTTAGGGGCCAACAGTACACAAGGTATACAGGGTTAGGGGCCAACAGTACACAAGGTATACAGGGTTAGGGGCCAACAGTACACAAGGTATACAGGGTTAGGGGCCAACAGTACACAAGGTATACAGGGTAAGGGGCCAACAGTACACAAGGTATACAGGGTAAGGGGCCAACAGTACACAAGGTATACAGGGTAAGGGGCCAACAGTAGACAAGGTATACAGGGTAAGGGGCCAACAGTACACAAGGTATACAGGGTAAGGGGCCAACAGGAGACAAGGTATACGGGGTTAGGGGGCCAACAGTACACAAGGTATACAGGGTAAGGGGCCAACAGTACACAAGGTATACAGGGTAAGGGGCCAACAGTACACAAGGTATACAGGGTAAGGGGCCAACAGTAGACAAGGTATACAGGGTAAGGGGCCAACAGGAGACAAGATATACAGGGTAAGGGGCCAACAGTATACACGGTATACAGGGTTAGGGGCCAACAGTACACAAGGTATACAGGGTAAGGGGCCAACAGTACACAAGGTATACAGGGTAAGGGGCCAACAGTACACAAGGTATACAGGGTTAGGGGCCAACAGTAGACAAGGTATACAGGGTAAGGGGCCAACAGTAGACATGGTATACAGAGTGAGGGGCCAACAGTAGACAAGGTATACAGGGTTAGGGGCCAACAGTACACAAGGTATACAGAGTAAGGGGCCAACAGTAGACAAGGTATACAGGGTTAGGGGCCAACAGTAGACATGGTATACAGGGTAAGGGGCCAACAGTACACAAGGTATACAGGGTAAGGGGCCAACAGGAGACGAGGTATACAGGGTAAGGGGCCAACAGTACACAAGGTATACAGGGTAAGGGGCCAACAGTACACAAGGTATACAGGGTAAGGGGCCAACAGTAGACAAGGTATACAGGGTAAGGGGCCAACAGGAGACAAGATATACAGGGTAAGGGGCCAACAGTATGTACACGGTATACAGGGTTAGGGGCCAACAGTACACAAGGTATACAGGGTAAGGGGCCAACAGTACACAAGGTATACAGGGTAAGGGGCCAACAGTACACAAGGTATACAGGGTTAGGGGCCAACAGTAGACAAGGTATACAGGGTAAGGGGCCAACAGTAGACATGGTATACAGAGTAAGGGGCCAACAGTAGACAAGGTATACAGGGTTAGGGGCCAACAGTACACAAGGTATACAGAGTAAGGGGCCAACAGTACACACGGTATACAGGGTTAGGGGCCAACAGTACACAAGGTATACAGGGTAAGGGGCCAACAGTAGACAAGGTATACAGGGTAAGGGGCCAACAGTAGACAAGGTATACAGGGTTAGGGGCCAACAGTACACAAGGTGTACAGGGTTAGGGGCCAACAGTAGACAAGGTGTACAGGGTAAGGGGCCAACAGTACACAAGGTATACAGGGTAAGGGGCCAACAGTACACAAGGTATACAGGGTTAGGGGCCAACAGTAGACAAGGTATACAGGGTTAGGGGCCAACAGGAGACATGGTATACAGGGTTAGGGGCCAACAGTACACAAGGTATACAGGGTTAGGGGCCAACAGTAGACAAGGTATACAGGGTTAGGGGCCAACAGTAGACATGATATACAGAGTAAGGGGCCAACAGTAGACATGGTATACAGGGTAAGGGGCCAACAGTACACAAGGTATACAGGGTTAGGGGCCAACAGTACACAAGGTATACAGGGTTAGGGGCCAACAGTAGACAAGGTATACAGGGTAAGGGGCCAACAGTACACAAGGTATACAGGGTAAGGGGCCAACAGGAGACAAGGTATACAGGGTTAGGGGCCAACAGGAGACAAGGTATACAGGGTAAGGGGCCAACAGTACACAAGGTATACAGGGTAAGGGGCCAACAGTACACAAGGTATACAGGGTAAGGGGCCAACAGTAGACAAGGTATACAGGGTAAGGGGCCAACAGGAGACAAGATATACAGGGTAAGGGGCCAACAGTATACACGGTATACAGGGTTAGGGGCCAACAGTACACAAGGTATACAGGGTAAGGGGCCAACAGTACACAAGGTATACAGGGTAAGGGGCCAACAGTACACAAGGTATACAGGGTTAGGGGCCAACAGTAGACAAGGTATACTGGGTAAGGGGCCAACAGTAGACATGGTATACAGAGTAAGGGGCCAACAGTAGACAAGGTATACAGGGTTAGGGGCCAACAGTACACAAGGTATACAGAGTAAGGGGCCAACAGTAGACAAGGTAAACAGGGTTAGGGGCCAACAGTAGACATGGTATACAGGGTAAGGGGCCAACAGTACACAAGGTATACAGGGTAAGGGGCCAACAGGAGACGAGGTATACAGGGTAAGGGGCCAACAGTACACAAGGTATACAGGGTAAGGGGCCAACAGTACACAAGGTATACAGGGTAAGGGGCCAACAGTAGACAAGGTATACAGGGTAAGGGGCCAACAGGAGACAAGATATACAGGGTAAGGGGCCAACAGTATACACGGTATACAGGGTTAGGGGCCAACAGTACAGAAGGTATACAGGGTAAGGGGCCAACAGTACACAAGGTATACAGGGTAAGGGGCCAACAGTACACAAGGTATACAGGGTTAGGGGCCAACAGTAGACAAGGTATACAGGGTAAGGGGCCAACAGTAGACATGGTATACAGAGTAAGGGGCCAACAGTAGACAAGGTATACAGGGTTAGGGGCCAACAGTACACAAGGTATACAGAGTAAGGGGCCAACAGTACACACGGTATACAGGGTTAGGGGCCAACAGTACACAAGGTATACAGGGTAAGGGGCCAACAGTAGACAAGGTATACAGGGTAAGGGGCCAACAGTAGACAAGGTATACAGGGTTAGGGGCCAACAGTACACAAGGTGTACAGGGTTAGGGGCCAACAGTAGACAAGGTGTACAGGGTAAGGGGCCAACAGTACACAAGGTATACAGGGTAAGGGGCAAACAGTACACAAGGTATACAGGGTTAGGGGCCAACAGTAGACAAGGTATACAGGGTTAGGGGCCAACAGGAGACATGGTATACAGGGTTAGGGGCCAACAGTACACAAGGTATACAGGGTTAGGGGCCAACAGTAGACAAGGTATACAGGGTTAGGGGCCAACAGTAGACATGATATACAGAGTAAGGGGCCAACAGTAGACATGGTATACAGGGTAAGGGGCCAACAGTACACAAGGTATACAGGGTTAGGGGCCAACAGTACACAAGGTATACAGGGTTAGGGGCCAACAGTAGACAAGGTATACAGGGTTAGGGGCCAACAGTAGACATGGTATACAGGGTTAGGGGCCAACAGTAGACATGGTATACAGAGTAAGGGGCCAACAGTAGACATGGTATACAGAGTAAGGGGCCAACAGTAGACATGGTATACAGAGTAAGGGGCCAACAGTAGACATGGTATACAGAGTAAGGGGCCAACAGTAGACAAGGTATACAGGGTAAGGGGCCAACAGTAGACAAGGTATACAGGGTAAGGGGCCAACAGTACACAAGGTATACAGGGTAAGGGGCCAACAGTAGACAAGGTATACAGAGTAAGGGGCCGACAGTACACAAGGTATACAGGGTAAGGGGCCAACAGTACACAAGGTATACAGGGTTAGGGGCCAACAGTACACAAGGTGTACAGGGTTCGGGGCCAACAGGAGACAAGGTATACAGGGTTAGGGGCCAACAGGAGACTAGGTATACAGGGTAAGGGGCCAACAGTAAACAAGGTATACAGGGTGAGGGGCCAACAGTAGACAAGGTATACAGGGTAAGGGGCCAACAGGAGACAAGGTATACAGGGTTAGGGGCCAACAGTAGACAAGGTATACAGGGTGAGGGGCCAACAGTAAACAAGGTATACAGGGTAAGGGGCCAACAGTAGACAAGGTATACAGGGTAAGGGGCCAACAGTAGGCAAGGTATACAGGGTAAGGGGCCAACAGTACACAAGGTGTACAGGGTTAGGGGCCAACAGTACACGAGGTATACAGGGTAAGGGGCCAATAGTAGGCAAGGTATACAGGGTAAGGGGCCAACAGTAAACAAGGTATACAGGGTAAGGGGCCAACAGTACACAAGGTATACAGGGTAAGGGGCCAACAGTATGCACGGTGTACAGGGTTAGGGGCCAACAGGAGACCAGGTATACAGGGTAAGGGGCCAACAGTACACAAGGTATACAGGGTGAGGGGCCAACAGGAGACAAGGTATACAGGGTTAGGGGCCAACAGTAGACATGGTATACAGGGTTAGGGGCCAACAGTACACAAGGTATACAGGGTAAGGGGCCAACAGTACACAAGGTATACAGGGTAAGGGGCCAACAGTACACAACGTATACAGGGTAAGGGGCCAACAGTACACAAGTTATACAGGGTAAGGGGCCAACAGTACACAAGGTATACAGGGTAAGGGGCCAACAGTACACAAGGTATACAGGGTAAGGGGCCAACAGTAGACAAGGTATACAGGGTAAGGGGCCAACAGAACACAAGGTATACAGGGTTAGGGGCCAACAGTACACAAGGTATACAGGGTAAGGGGCCAACAGTAGACAAGGTATACAGGGTAAGGGGCCAACAGTACACAAGGTATACAGGGTAAGGGGCCAACAGTACACAAGGTATACAGGGTAAGGGGCCAACAGTACACAAGGTATACAGGGTAAGGGGCCAACAGTACACAAGGTATACAGGGTAAGGGGCCAACAGTACACAAGGTATACAGGGTAAGGGGCCAACAGTACACAAGGTATACAGGGTAAGGGGCCAACAGTAGACAAGGTATACAGGGTAAGGGGCCAACAGTACACAAGGTATACAGGGTAAGGGGCCAACAGTAGACAAGGTATACAGGGTAAGGGGCCAACAGTACACAAGGTATACAGGGTTAGGGGCCAACAGTACACAAGGTATACAGGGTAAGGGGCCAACAGTAGAAAGGTATACAGGGTGAGGGGCCAACAGTAGACAAGGTATACAGGGTTAGGGGCCAACAGTACACAAGGTATACAGGTTGAGGGGCCAACAGTAGACAAGGTATACAGGGTGAGGGGCCAACAGTACACAAGGTATACAGGGTAAGGGGCCAACAGGAGACAAGGTATACAGGGTAAGGGGCCAACAGGAGACCAGGTATACAGAGTAAGGGGCCAACAGTACACAAGGTATACAGGGTAAGGGGCCAACAGTAGACAAGGTATACAGGGTAAGGGGCCAACAGGAGACAAGGTATACAGGGTAAGGGGCCAACAGGAGACCAGGTATACAGAGTAAGGGGCCAACAGTACACAAGGTATACAGGGTTAGGGGCCAACAGTAGGCAAGGTATACAGAGTAAGGGGCCAACAGTACACAAGGTATACAGGGTAAGGGGCCAACAGTAGACAAGGTATACAGGGTAAGGGGCCAACAGTAGACAAGGTATACAGGGTAAGGGGCCAACAGGAGTACAGGTATACAGCAGACTCTGAGCCACTGAGGCACACTGGTTAGCTATGGAACATAGGGACATCGAGGTAAAGGGAACATAGGAATATCACAGGTAAGGGGTAATGTGGTGTCCATAGAGTACCAATTGGATTCTTGCTGGGTTTAGTTGGTAAGTTTGGAACTATGTATTTACCCAGTATTGGACTTTCCATGTTGAACACCCTTCATAGAACAACGTTATAAAAGTTGTGATTATAGCTTGTTCTTATTTTCCATTGTTAATTGCTATTTTCACATATCTAACTGGAGGGATGTGTTTTGGCAACATTTTATTATTTTTGACCTTCAGTTTTTGTTTCCTATAGATTTTTGGAGAATAGTTTTGCTGCAGTTGTGTGCCACTTTAAGGTGGGTGTGTTGAGGTCAGGGACACAGTGCGGCCTCATCCCTACAAGAGCAGCTCCTGCTGTGAGGGGTAGGGGGGGGGGGTAATGAGGGGTTAATGGCAGATGGGGATCCACCTCAAGCAGATACGGGGATTACTGACTGCATACATCATGAACTATCCTATCAGAAGCTGGGTCAGGTCTATGCAACTATCATAACCATGTTAACAAAATGTCATTTTTACCCAATCTCATTCAACATATATTTGCTCATATTAAACTGAGTATATCCGATGTATGGGACAAAAAAAATACATTTCCCTAATAATGAGTCAGGATGCCCCCAAATATCATAGTTAACCCCTTCGCCACTGGGTTTCTGGTAACTCAATGCAATTTTGTGCAATATATTGGCTTACCGCATGGAAGGGGTTAACTTCTTATCTACTCAATTCCTCCTCATTCCCACCGGTATTGCCCAAATTTGATTTAATTCCCTGAGATATGGTCATTTTAAAATCAAATCGTGCACAATTTTAATGTCCCTTGATAAAAACACTAGACAAGACCATGGTTGGACCACTTTCTGAGCTGCTACTGCCCAGGGATACCACTTTAATGTAGTCCAACCATAAATAATACACTTTTACAGTATTTGGAACACATTTATATATGATTTAGAATTTAAAATCGGATATACCCACTTTAAGATCCGATATGTTTCTCTCATAAGTTTCAACAAATTGTTGCAGAAGCTCGGGATCGATACATTCGCTCTACTCCTCTCGCCAGGACCTATTCTTAGAAAGAGGGCAATACCTTATTTCTGCCTGCAGCGAATGCCCTCTAGATGTCACACTAGATGGACATCTCACGTCACACATCTAGCAGAAGGACTTTTCTCTGACGCCCTGGCTGACACCCCATCTGACCGGCGCTGACCTCTGTGTAAAGCAATATGCTGCACTCTGCCCTGGTACCTGGCACGTGTCCACCTGAGATGTGGGTGGAGGTTGTTATATGGACAAGCTGGCCCCAACGTGCCCACCTTAGATGTGGGTGGAGGTTGTTACAGGGACAAGCTGGCTCCAACGTGCCCACCTTAGATGTGGGTGGAGGTTGTTATCAGGTCCGGGAAATGGAGGAAAACCCTCCGTAGTATTGTATGTATCGGAACGGGACTATAGTTAAGTACTGTTTATTACTCAATCGACCTGCAGCCAATCAGAGGCCTCCATTTGGTCACGTGACCCCCTCATTTGCATAATTACGTAATAGGCCACGCCCCCTCATTTGCATAATTACGTAATAGGCCACGCCCCCTTGATCACCAGCCAATCAGGGGCCACCATTTGGTCACGTGACCCCCTCATTTGCATAATAGGCCACGCCCCCTTGATCACGTGACCTCCTCATTTGCATAGTAGACTACGCCCCTTTGATCACCAGCCAATCAGAGGCTTCCATTTGGTCACGTGACTCCCTCATTTGCATAATAATGGATCACGTGACCCCCTCATTTGCATAATAGGACCACACCCCCTTGGTCACGTGACCGGAAGCGCTCTTTATTTGGAAAATAGGCCACAACCCCTTGGTCACGTGACCTGACCCCCTCCCTCATTTGCATAATATAGACAATAGACAGGCCACGCTCCCCTTTTGGTCACATGACTTGGACTAGCCAATGGGAGGCTTCTATAAGGGGGGAGGGGAGGGGGGGGAGGGGGGCACTTTAAGATGCATGGGGAGGGGAGGGGGGGGGGGAGGGGGGCACTATTTATAAGGTGGGCGGGCACTTGGGGGGAGGGGGGACTTTTGGGGTCTGCTCGGGAGAAAAAAAAAAAAATTATCTGATTTCTAGAGAATCGCTTCCTCTCTACCCCCCTTTAGGGGGGTAGGGAGGAGGCGAGTCGGAGGTGACTGTAGAGGAGTTTTTCGGTGACTTGATGACTTTCAAACGACCGTGCTGATAGTTGATGAATTTGACTTTTTGACTTGAATATTTCTTGCGACTTTGCGAAAGCGACTTTGCGGCCCGTAGCCCCTTAAATAAAGAGGTGACTTTGTAACCTCAGGGGGGAGATCCTTCTACACCACCACAGAAAAAGATCTCGGTTGATTGACTGAACGCGGCGGGTATGAGTCATCATGGGGCCCTTGACGGGTGGGTCCTCCCCATGCAGCCGTATGTCGAATTTAAGAAATGCCCGTGTCACACGTCACTAAGGGAGAAAACGTTTTTTGAAAATATTTAGAACCCGAATTTGAGCATTCTGGTACATTTTTAAGGACCCAGACACCGCAAAGCCGGGTACCATCCAAGAAAAAAAAAAAAAAAAAATTTGGCGAAATGCTTAGGTTTGAAATGGTACTTTTTCTGATGCACTCTTCGAACATTTTTTTTTCCTCATGTCACTATGGTCCATGTCACATGTCGGACTCAAGAAATGCCCCATGTCCCATGTCACTTAGATGTCCGTGTCCGTGTCGTCGTATCGATTTTTAAGAAAATGACCATGTCACCATATCGAATTTAGGGGTCTAGTGACATCAGCATGTCCGGCTATCCTCCACAAATTTAGCTCTAAAATGTTTCCTTTTTTTTGGCCGATTTTTCATCATTTAAAAAAAAAACAATAGGCTGTTTGAAATGTTTGCTGTTGTAAATAGAAACAAAAACAAAACAAAGCGCATGGTAAGATTATGTCACATTGTAGTCGCGGGTCCGCTCGTTGCTTATCCAGCCTCTTCGCGGATCCGCGACTGCCAATGTGATCATATACTAATCACCGGCGTTTACGGTATTATATACTAAGGTATGAGACGGGTCTTACAGAAAAGGTGTCTAAAAAGCCCTGTGACCTGATTGAAATGACGTCAGCGGCGTCTGCTCGTCAGTGCCCGGCTGTAGCCCGTAGGACATGTTATTCTGCTTTTCTGGATGTTTTGAAATATTTTGATTTAACTGTTAATACCTGATATCAAGCCTCTGAAGCAGTTTTTGATTGAGCACCTCTTCTCTACTTTTCCATCGATTAGCTGCTTCAGCAAAAAAAATCGCGCGCGCGGTCTAGTCTAGATGACGGAGTCGCTAAAGCTCTGTTTAGAGAGTGGAACTTGACCTTGACTATAGACTCAGTACTAACTGAACGCCCCGCTATGTCACTCCTCACGTGGGTATATGTACAAGCTCGGGTTCTTCACTTTACGGCTTGACTAAAACTGAGACGCGTCCATGATAAACTCTAGCCTTTTTTTCCTTTTCTAGGATCGAGAGAGAGATTTTAAATGGGGCGGTTATCTAAATAGCGTGGAACTAAAATCAGGCTGCGGCAGATAGTATCTCTGCGCACCTCAAGACTCAACGTAACTTTCACTCTCCAGCAGAAGTTTAGTTGTCACTAATTATGGGCGGCGACCGTCGTGCACCGGCGGATATTGGAGAGTGTTGGAGAGCTGAACCATACAGACATATAAATCAATCGCTCTGGTGGAAATATCTCGCCATAGATTGGAACCAAATACTTATCTAATGGAATCGTTATCAGTTTTCAGTTTTCTTGCCGTACAAAATTTATTTCCAACTCTTCACGTGGTGATAGCTGAAGGTCGCTCGTCATAGGTACGTGTGACCGGAACACCCTTTTTGGTTTTGGCGCGGGTTGACATCAGATTTGTACCGTACTGTCGCGATTAAGGGCTCTGAGGGAGCGCTTTTCAATTCGGTGAAGTTCTTACTCAGGAGCTATATACAAGCCAGGCGCTGGCGCTTATTCAAAGTGGCGATTTTAGTGCTTGAGAAAAAACATTTGGAGGCTCTTATACTCCGGCGCTTATACAAGACCGGCGCGCTTTCAACACTAGTTGCTATATCGCGACCGTACGGTATGACTTCGGTGTCACAAGGTCCCAAACTCCAAATAAGGAAGTTAAACGACGTCGCCTGTCTACCTCGTGCGCGTCATAGCGTCGTCGAAAATAGTGTGACGTCAGCATCTCTCAGGCGGCTAGGAAGTCAGTTCGACAAAATGGCTCACCGAGTTAACTTCGTGGCCGTTTCTCGATCTATGATCGATGCGGCCGTGGAGAAGGAGTTCGTAGCCGCGCTACAGAGAGAGGAGAGACAGCGGACTGCTGCTGAAGCAGAGGGTGTGGTGGATGAGCTGATCGCGAACGTCACTGATCAACTCATCCGCCAGTGCGTGGAACAAGTCAAGCAGCAAGTCTGCATGGAGGAAGGTCTACCGCCCGCCTTGCTGGGGGAGCTGCTGCAGGACTACCACGCGTTATGACCACGCCCTCCGCTTCAGCAGCAAAGTCCCTGCGACCCTCTCTACCAAACGGTCCTTTTAAGGACCAACCACTTATCACAAAAGTTGAAAATCAATCTCAATATAATATACGCATCAGAAAAACCCCTAATAGGCTCTACACTGAAACCCTGTTGAGTAGGTAGATCGGGTTGGGTTTTTTTTTTTTTTTTTTTTTTTTAGGAAGGGCAATCAGGTCATCGTGTGGAGGTCATCATGTGTCCTGTGTGCTGTCTGTCTGTCTGTCTGTCTGTCTGTGTGTGTGTGTGTGTGTGTGTGTGTGTGTGTGGGTGGGTGGGTGTGTGTGTGTGTGTGTGTGTGTGTGGGTGGGTGTGTGTGTGTGTGTATGTGTGAATTTTATACAAATACAATTATTCATTCCTTTCAGCAAGAAAATTAGCTCAATGTAATCATATGATTTTAACTGCCCTACTTATCAGGGCCTTGACGACATCTGACCGCCCCCCTTTTCAGGATCTAAATGGAAATTCACCGCCACCACTTTTCAGAGTCGTGCTGCAGTGGTTATCCAATACATGGCGGAGTGCCATTACCTAATTCTTTTGTATGTGAAAAAAAAACAGCACTGATAAGGGGTTTAATTAGACAGATATTGGTTCTACACTATCAAAAAATAACCCCTCAGCGCTTTAATGCTAAAGGTAGCATAGTGCTTTAATGCGCTACGCCCTTTGTCGATATGTCAGTGTATGCATGCATGCAGCCCTGGTGAGGAACTCTGAGTGCTGCATTCATGGCTTATGACGACAACGGGCACTGCACATTAAAGCGCTATGCGACTATTAAAGGGTTAGATCCAGTCTTGCTCCAGTCATCCCGAATGCTATACCCAGAGTTGGTGGTCTGGTCCAGACTGCTGTACACAGATTGTGGACGGGATGGCGGGTTGCTGCCAGACTATCCCCCTGGTACGATATGCGGCTGGCGCGGCCGAGACTGTCTTATATGATGCTGAGTCGAATTATGTATTAGATACCCTACGAGTAACTGAGAGTATGTCAAAATAATCACGGCAAACTGACTGGCGACTTCATAGGATCATAGGGCGGTTATTATTACATAACTCAGTAACCTTTGGTTATGTGTTAGATAGAGTACACTTGGACACGGTTATTCCATATACCCACTGCCCCACAGGGTCAAGACGAGGTGATTTAAATAATAAGACCCAGACGGGTAAAATAGCCAAAGTCAACAATGACCTGTTTTTTAGCCAATATGGACAAAGAGACACGGGGTGCTGTACACAACTTGTGGACGGGCTGGCGGGTCGCTGCCAGACTATCTCCCTGGTCCGATATGCAGCCGGCGTGGCCGAGACTGTCTTATATGATGCTGAGTCTAATTATGTATTAGATTCCCTACGAGTAACTGAGAGTGTGTCAAAATAATCACGGCAAACTGACTGGCGACCTCATAGGTCAGTTATTAATACATAACTCAGTAACCTTCGGTTATGTGTTGTGTTAGATAGAGTACACTTGGACACGGTTATTCCATATACCCGCTGCCCCACAGGGTCAAGACGAGGTGATTAAATAATAAGACCCAGACGGGTAAAATAGCCAAGTCAACAATGCCCTGTTTTTTAGCCAATATGGACAAAGAGAAACGGGGTGCTGTACACAGCTTGTGGACGGGGTGGCGGGTCGCTGCCAGACTATCCCCCTGGTCCGATATGCAGCCGGCGTGGCCGAGACTGTCTTATATGATGCTGAGTCTAATTATGTATTAGATGTCCTACGAGTAACTGAGAGTGTGTCAAAATAATCACGGCAAACTGACTGGCGGCCTCATAGGTCAGTTATTATTACATAACTCAGTAACCTTCGGTTATGTGTCAGATAGAGTACACCTGGACACGGTTATTCCATATACCCACTGCCCCACAGGGTCAAGACGAGGTGATTAAGTAATAAGATCCCCAGACGGGGGGTAAAATAGCCAAGGCAACAATGTCCTGTTTTTAGCCAATATGGACAAAGAGACACAGGGGGTGCTGGGAGTTGGCGACAAGGGGCAAGACGGGCAAGACTACTTCTCAAAATAGACAATGACAATGGCCAAGACCTAGTTCTTAAATTCGACAAGGCCCATTGGTATCTCTTATATTCGACAAGTGACACATGTGCCCCGTCTGTGGTCCTAATATAGATTTTCTAAAAAAAGTAAATTTTCTGCACCGTGTGACAACGACCGATCAGCTACATAGCAGAGATTTCCCCAACCTATTTTGGTTATTTTTCTATTCAGTTTTTGATCAGCGCACTATATTATCGTGTTTTTTTTTTTTTAAATTTTTTAATCATAAATAATATGTAGACTTGGAAAAAAAAAGAAAAAAAAGAGAGCTGACACGCAAACTCCTACTCACATGTCGCTGTTTTGTCACTAAACCCAAAGACCCACCCACCCCGTAGGAAGGGGAGACGCTTGTGAACGTTCCCTTAGGCCTCTATTCTTTATTTATTGTGTGGCCCCTAAAGAGGGGCCAACCAACTGACACTGTCAGTTGGTTAGATGCTGCACAACATGGGCGTAATTAATTACGCCTAGTGTTAAGCAGCATGGATCACTGTGGTTTGACAGACTGACCTCAAAGGGCCCCCGTTGGACGAGTCAAAACGAGTTGATCCGTTTTTCAGATTACCGACTCGGCGAGAGTTTCTGACTATGTATCTTTTATAAAGCCTTAGATATGGTGTGGTATTTTTCATCTCGCTATAGTTTAGTTGGTATTCAAAGAAACTGCCTCATTTCTATCAGAAATACACAATATTGAATTGTTTTTTATATTTTAATATATTCAGAAGCGCACTTTGTTGCCTATATAGCTCATTATGCGTTGAAATGTTCGCGAGCATCGTAGGAATGTACAAAACCCCTATTGTGGCGCCATCTGACGAAAGAGCGGGGAACTATACGTGACCTGAACCCCGCCCTCAGCGCGTTCGTTATTCGCATCTTTGACAGCGACTAAGAGACGCTCAAACTGTCTCTTATTTAGTTTGAACTTATCACAAATTTGTCTTTGATAGGTCGTAGATTGACTTCTGACTTTTTTTTCTTTTTTAGTTAGAATAAAAAACAAGTGACGCCGACACAGACCTGCGCATTAACGCGCTCCACCGTCTTCAGAGGGTTGAGTCTATAGTACAGTAGATTCTACTGTGTACTTACACTAACAGTGCTACATATACATACCTGAGTCATAAGTGGGGGGTTTTTGTTGTTTTTTTTAGGGGAAAAAAAGTGATCTACTCACCAAACCGCTATTAGTAGGTAACCTGTATGACCCATACCGCAAACATCTGCCTCGTGACTGATAGTGTACCGGTACAATTGAGGCTCTTTATATAGCTGAGAGAGCGAATGGTCTAATCTTGTTTTCACCTTGAGCCCCACCCTATTCCAGAGAGGGTATCAAAAATCACATGTACACGTATATGGGCTTATAGCTGGTGAATAGATATGGCGGGGCAACTGTGTATACTAAGACTACAGGGGGCGTTTTAACGACAGGTGTGACGCGCCAGCCCGTGGAGGGAGCTTTTGTTTTCACCTAGAGAGGGGATCGAGAGTGTATACAAAAGCCTACAGGGGGTGATTAACGACAGGTGTGACGCGCCAGCCGGTGGCCGGATCACCGCATCTTCTAAGCTTTGTTTTCACCTAGAGAGGGGATCGAGAGTGTATACAAAAAAAAACCTACTGGGGGTGTTTAACGCAGCCGGCTGCCTACATGCTATGGTCTAAGCCTGTTTTCAGCTAGAGAGGGACCTAAATCACCTAAGCCTTTTCCACCCTTAAATCGATCTGATAATTACCATAAAGAGGAGTAATGCGCGTTACATGTATATGGGCTTATAGCTGGGTAAGAGATTAAGATGCTAGTCAACTGTGTATGCAAAAAAAACACAAAAAAAAAACTACAGGGGGTGTCTAAAGTCGATTGTCATGCGCCAGCGGGCGGACGGAAGTCTGCCACTCTAGCTGTGACTACAAGCGCGTGCGTGTGGTAGACAGCTTAAATCAAACACAAGTTAAGCTCCTTATAGCTTCCTACTGACTGCGGATTCGAGTGCTTGAAAGATGGTCTTTTTTTTTTTTTCATCTATTTCCTCGGAGGGTCAAACAGGATTAAAGATGTAACGAACCCGCACCTACACAGGTAGACAGCTGGTCGCCTTCCTAGTGAGAGTTTTCCTCTTGAGTTAAGAAGCTTATCTCGGAGCCTAGTACATAAGCGAGAGTGAAACATGGGTCCCACACACTTCTTCTACCACCTTCAGCATGGCGTCATCAGGAATCACTCTACGTTCTACCGAATGTGAGCAATCCCAACACTACTACAGAGCCGCGACAACACCACACGAGGAGACGTCCATGTTTACTGATGAGTTAACAAGTAGCAAGGTGGAGGTTGGTTTTTATCAAGATTCGTACGGGTGGCTGGAAAGTGTGAGGGCTACTTCTGCAGCTATTGCTGCTGCTCGTGCAAAACGTGAAGCTCGTATCGCTGTTCGTGCTACACATGCTGCATACGAAGTTGCCAATGCTGCTAACAACGCTGCTGTTACTCTCGCCGCTGCTGCTCGTGCTGCTAATGTTCTTGCTACTGTTTCCGCTCTTGCTACCGATGCTGCTGCTACTGATGCTGCAACGTCTGCTAAAAGTGTCGCTGTTGCGGCTGCTGCTAGGGCTAATGCTATTAATGCTTGTACAGCTGCTAAAAAAATAGCCTGTTTTGCTTATGCTAGTCGCAGTGTCGCTGTTACGGCTATGGCTGATGCACATGATGCTAAGTTACGGGCTGTTGCTTTTGCTGAAGATGCTGTTGATGCTGAAGATGTTGCTGCTGCTGCTGCTACTGCTGCTGAAGATGCTACTGCTGCTGCCGCTGCTGCTGCTGAAGATGCTGCTGCTGCTGCGGCTGCTGCTCTAGACACCTATGACGCTGCTGCTACTGCGGCTGCTGCTCTAGACACCTATGACGCTGCTGCTGCTGAAGATGCTGCTGCCGCTGCTGCTACTGCTGCTGCTGAAGATGCTGCTGCCGCTGCTCTAGACACCTATGACGCAGCTGCTGCTGCTTTTGCTGAAGATGCTGTTGATGCTGCTACTGCTGCTGAAGATGCTACTGCTGCTGCCGCTGCTGCTGCTGAAGATGCTACTGCTGCTACTGCTGCTGCCGCTGCTGCTACTGCTGCTGCTGAAGATGCTGCTGCCGCTGCTCTAGACACCTATGACGCTGCTGCTACTGCGGCTGCTGCTCTAGACACCTATGACGCTGCTGCTGCTGCTGAAGATGCTGCTGCTGCTGCTGCACTAGTCATCTATGACGTGGCTGCTGCTCTAGACACCTATGACGCGGCTGCTGCTGCTGCTGCTGAAGATGCTGCTGCTGCTGCTGCTCTAGACACCTATGACTAAAACTTAGTAGGTGTTATTTACAAACACTACTGCTACCTATGACTAAACTTAGTAGGTGTTATTTACAAACAAGAGAGCCACGTGGTGTTGTTTACAAACAAAGAGAGCCACGTGGTGTTGTTTACAAACAAAGATAGCCACGTGATGTTGTTGTGGCCTATCATGCCAATGAAGGGGTCACGTGATCAAGGGGGCGCGGCCTATTATGCAAATGAGGGGGTCACGTGACCAAATGGCGACCTCTGATTGGCTGGTGATCAAGAGGGTGTGGCTTATTATGCAAATGAGAGGGTCACGTGATCAAGAGGGCGTGGCCTATTATGCAAATGAGGGGTCACGTGACCAAATGGTAGCCTCTGATTGGCTGGTGATCAAGGGGGCGCGGCCTATTACGTAATTATGCAAATGAGGGGGCGTGGCCTATTACGTAATTATGCAAATGAGGGGGTCACGTGACCAAATGGAGGCCTCTGATTGGCTGCAGGTCGATTGAGTAATAAACAGTACTTAACTATAGTCCCGTTCCGATACATACAATACTACTACCCTCCCCAGAGCCCTTATTTACACCAGTGTTAATTTTCACAATGCAGGTAGGTATGAAAACACTGCAGGGCTAGAATTAGCAACTGTTTTGCTTGTAGCATAAACACTGCAGGGCTAAAATTAGCCACGGTTTTCTTATAACCCATTTGCTGAATTTTCTATTAATTTGCTGTCAAATGTATATATCCCATAAGATAGATTAGTGTATGCTCTTGAATCATACATGGGGAATAGTGAATCATACAGGTGATTGCCATGAAATCACATATAAAGAAGCTTTTTCTATAGACTTTCCCTCTGTGCTCCTCCATTTCACCCAGTAGGCAGTGAGCCCTGCAGTGTTTTCACACCTACCTGCGTTGTGAAAATTAACACTGGTGTAAATAAGGGCTCTGGGGAGGGTTTTCCTCAATTTCCCGGACCTGGTTATAGGGACAAGCTGGCCCCAACGTGCCCACCTTAGATGTGGGTGGAGGTTGTTATAGGGACAAGCTGGCCCCAACGTGTCCACCTTAGATGTGGGTGGAGGTTGTTACAAGCTGGCCCCAACATGCCCACCTTAGATGTGGGTGGAGGTTGTTATAGGGACAAGCTGGCCCCAACGTGCCCACCTTAGATGTGGGTGGAGGTTGTTATAGGGACAAGCTGGCCCCAACGTGCCCACCTTAGATGTGGGTGGAGGTTGTTATAGGGACAAGCTGGCCCCAACCTGCCCACCTTAGATGTGGGTGGAGGTTGTTATAGGGACGAGCTGGCCCCAACGTGCCCACCTTAGAAGTGGGTGGAGGTTGTTACAAGTACAAGCTGGCCCCAACGTGTCCACCTTAGATGTGGGTGGAGGTTGTTATAGGGACAAGCTGGCCCCAACCTGCCCACCTTAGATATGGGTGGAGGTTGTTATAGGGACAAGCTGGCCCCAACCTGCCCACCTTAGATATGGGTGGAGGTTGTTATAGGGACAAGCTGGCCCCAACGTGCCCACCTTAGATGTGGGTGGAGGTTGTTACAAGTACAAGCTGGCCCCAACGTGTCCACCTTAGATGTGGGTGGAGGTTGTTACAAGCTGGCCCCAACGTGTCCACCTTAGATGTGGGTGGAGGTTGTTATAACTACAAGCTGGCCCCAACGTGTCCACCTTAGATGTGGGTGGAGGTTGTTACAAGCTGGCCCCAACGTGTCCACCTTAGATGTGGGTGGAGGTTGTTATAACTACAAGCTGGCCCCAACGTGTCCACCTTAGATGTGGGTGGAGGTTGTTACAAGCTGGCCCCAACGTGCCCACCTTAGATGTGGGTGGAGGTTGTTACAGGGACAAGCTGGCCCCAACGTGCCCACCTTAGATGTGGGTGGAGGTTGTTATAGGGACAAGCTGGCCCCAACGTGCCCACCTTAGATGTGGGTGGAGGTTGTTACAGGGACAAGCTGGCCCCAACGTGCCCACCTTAGATGTGGGTGGAGGTTGTTATAGGGACAAGCTGGCCCCAACCTGCCCACCTTAGATGTGGGTGGAGGTTGTTATAGGGACAAGCTGGCCCCAACGTGTCCACCTTAGATGTGGGTGGAGGTTGTTACAGGGACAAGCTAGCCCCAACGTGCCCACCTTAGATGTGGGTGGAGGTTGTTATAGGGACAAGCTGGCCCCAACGTGCCCACCTTAGATGTGGGTGGAGGTTGTTATAGGGACAAGCTGGCCCCAACGTGCCCACCTTAGATGTGGGTGGAGGTTGTTATAGGGACAAGCTGGCCCCAACGTGTCCACCTTCCGACACTTCACATTTTCTGTTCTCCAACACTGCATGTGTAGCTGTTTGTTAGACAAGGTTTGGTGTTCAATGAGCAGAGGCCACAACATGGCTCACAGCTGGGTTAACCGTAAAACCTCGCTTATAGGTCGATTTTTATTTGGAAATAATTTTTGCTATAAGTCGATTTTTCTTGCCAAAAGTCCAATTCGACCTATAGGTGGGGTTTTGAACAGCTGGGTTTATACATAGTTTGTGGACAGCATGAGACAGCATGAGACAGCATGAGACAGCATGAGACAGCATGAGACAGCATGAGACAGCATGAGACAGCATGAGACAGCATGAGACAGCATGAGACAGCATGAGACAGCATGAGACAGCATGAGACAGCATCAGACAGCCTCAGACAGCATCAGACAGCATCAGACAGCATGAGACAGCATGAGACAGCAGCAGACAGCATGAGACAGCATGAGACAGCCTCAGACAGCATGAGACAGCCTCAGACAGCATGAGACAGCCTCAGACAGCATGAGACAGCCTCAGACAGCATGAGACAGCCTCAGACAGCATGAGACAGCCTCAGACAGCATGAGACAGCCTCAGACAGCATCAGACAGCCTCAGACAGCCTCAGACAGCCTCAGACAGCATCAGACAGCAGCAGACAGCAGCAGACAGCATCAGACAGCATCAGACAGCCTCAGACAGCATCAGACAGCATCAGACAGCCTCAGACAGCAGCAGACAGCACAGACAGCATCAGACAACAGCAGACAGCATCAAACAGCATCAGACAGCATGAGACAGCCTCAGACAGCATCAGACAGCATCAGACAGCCTCAGACAGCCTCAGACAGCCTCAGACAGCATCAAACAGCATCAGACAGCAGCAGACAGCAGCAGACAGCATCAGACAGCATCAGACAGCCTCAGACAGCCTCAGTGAGCAACAAACAGCATCAGACAGCAGCAGACAGCAGCAGACAGCAGCAGACAGCAGCAGACAGCATCAGACAGCCTCAGACAGCCTCAGACAGCCTCAGTGAGCAACAAACAGCATCAGACAGCATCAGACAGCATCAGACAGCATCAGACAGCATCAGACAGCATCAGACAGCATCAGACAGCAGCAGACAGCACAGACAGCATCAGACAGCATCAGACAGCATCAGACAGCAGCAGACAGCACAGACAGCACAGACAGCCTCAGACAGCCTCAGACAGCATCAGACAGCAGCAGACAGCACAGACAGCATGAGACAGCCTCAGACAGCCTCAGACAGCAGCAGACAGCAGCAGACAGCATCAGACAGCCTCAGACAGCCTCAGACAGCCTCAGACAGCATCAGACAGCAGCAGACAGCAGCAGACAGCATCAGACAGCATCAGACAGCATGAGACAGCAGCAGACAGCAGCAGACAGCCTCAGACAGCATCAGACAGCATCAGACAGCAGCAGACAGCATCAGACAGCATCAGACAGCATGAGACAGCAGCAGACAGCAGCAGACAGCCTCAGACAGCATCAGACAGCATCAGACAGCATCAGACAGCCTCAGACAGCCTCAGACAGCCTCAGACAGCCTCAGACAGCATCAGACAGCCTCAGACAGCAGCAGACAGCAGCAGACAGCCTCAGACAGCATGAGACAGCATCAGACAACATCAGACAGCCTCAGACAGCCTCAGACAGCATCAGACAGCCTCAGACAGCCTCAGACAGCAGCAGACAGCCTCAAGCCCCGGCCACACTAGGCAATTTTGAGCAGATCCGACCCGACCAGACTCGATAATCGGACCTAATTTACCTGGCCGGTTTGATAGAGTTGTGCATGCTAAACTCTCCCGACTGTCGGGTCGGGTTGGGTCGGATCTAGGTCGGACCACGTCGGGTCGGGTGAAATCACCTAGGTGTGGCCGGGGCTTCAGACAGCATCACACAGCCTCAGACAGCAGCAGACAGCAGCAGACAGCCTCAGACAGCCTCAGACAGCCTCAGACAGCCTCAGACAGCATCAGACAGCCTCAGACAGCATCAGACAGCCTCAGACAGCCTCAGACAGCATCAGACAGCAGCAGACAGCATCAGACAGCATCAGACAGCATCAGACAGCATCAGACAGCCTCAGACAGCCTCAGACAGCCTCAGACAGCCTCAGACAGCAGCAGACAGCATGAGACAGCATGAGACAGCATGAGACAGCATCAGACAGCATCAGACAGCATGAGACAGCCTCAGACAGCATGAGACAGCCTCAGACAGCATCAGACAGCATCAGACAGCATCAGACAGCATCAGACAGCCTCAGACAGCATGAGACAGCATCAGACAGCATCAGACAGCAGCAGACAGCCTCAGACAGCATCAGACAGCATCAGACAGCATTAGACAGCATGAGACAGCATGAGACAGCATGAGACAGCATGAGACAGCCTCAGACAGCATGAGACAGCCTCAGACAGCATGAGACAGCATGAGACAGCCTGAGACAGCATGAGACAGCCTCAGACAGCATGAGACAGCATGAGACAGCCTCAGACAGCATGAGACAGCATCAGACAGCATCAGACAGCATCAGACAGCATTAGACAGCATCAAACAGCATTAGACAGCATCAGACAGCATTAGACAGCATTAGACAGCATGAGACAGCATGAGACAGCCTCAGACAGCATGAGACAGCATCAGACAGCATGAGACAGCATGAGACAGCATGAGACAGCATGAGACAGCATCAGACAGCCTCAGACAGCATCAGACAGCATCAGACAGCGTCAGACAGCAGCAGACAGCATGAGACAGCATCAGACAGCATGAGACAGCATCAGACAGCATGAGACAGCATCAGACAGCATCAGACAGCCTCAGACAGCATCAGACAGCATCAGACAGCGTCAGACAGCAGCAGACAGCAGCAGACAGCAGCAGACAGCATGAGACAGCATGAGACAGCATGAGACAGCCTCAGACAGCATGAGACAGCATCAGACAGCCTCAGACAGCATCAGACAGCATCAGACAGCATGAGACAGCATCAGACAGCCTCAGACAGCCTCAGACAGCATCAGACAGCATCAGACAGCCTCAGACAGCATCAGACAGCATCAGACAGCCTCAGACAGCCTCAGACAGCATCAGACAGCCTCAGACAGCCTCAGACAGCCTCAGACAGCAGCAGACAGCCTCAGACAGCCACAGACAGCCTCAGACAGCCTCAGACAGCAGCAGACAGCATCAGACAGCCACAGACAGCCTCAAGCCCCGGCCACACTAGGCAATTTTGGGCAGATCCAACCCGACCAGACCCGACAATCGGACCTAATTTTCCCTGGCCGGTCTGATAGAGTTGTGCATGCCAAACTCTTCCGACTGTCGGGTCCGGTTGGGTCGGATCTAGGTCGGACCACGTCGGGTCGGGTGAAATCACCTAGGTGTGCCCGGGGCTTCAGACAGCCTCAGACAGCCTCAGACAGCATCAGACAGCATCAGACAGCATCAGACAGCCTCAGACAGCAGCAGACAGCAGCAGACAGCAGCAGACAGCAGCAGACAGCAGCAGACAGCCTCAAGCCCCGGCCACACCTACGTGATTTCGTCCGACCCGACGTGATCCGACCCAACCCGACCCAACAGTCGTAAGAGTTTGGTAAGCACAACTCTATCAGACCGGCCAGGTAAAATACATCCGATTGTCGGGTCTGGTCGGGTCGGATCGGCCCAAAACAGCCTAGTGTGGCCGGGGCTTCAGACAGCATCAGACAGCCTCAGACAGCATCAGACAGCATCAGACAGCAGCAGACAGCATCAGACAGCAGCAGACAGCAGCAGACAGCATCAGACAGCAGCAGACAGCAGCAGACAGCATCAGACAGCATCAGACAGCCTCAGACAGCATCAGACAGCATCAGACAGCCTCAGACAGCCTCAGACAGCATCAGACAGCAGCAGACAGCAGCAGACAGCATCAGACAGCATCAGACAGCCTCAGACAGCATCAGACAGCATCAGACAGCCTCAGACAGCCTCAGACAGCCTCAGACAGCCTCAGACAGCATCAGACAGCAGCAGACAGCAGCAGACAGCATCAGACAGCCTCAGACAGCATCAGACAGCATTAGACAGCATCAGACAGCATCAGACAGCATCAGACAGCCTCAGACAGCAGCAGACAGCAGCAGACAGCATCAGACAGCATCAGACAGCATCAGACAGCAGCAGACAGCATCAGACAGCCACAGACAGCCTCAGACAGCCTCAGACAGCAGCAGACAGCAGCAGACAGCAGCAGACAGCCTCAGACAGCATCAGACAGCATCAGACAGCCTCAGACAGCAGCAGACAGCCTCAGACAGCCTCAGACAGCAGCAGACAGCCTCAGACAGCCTCAGACAGCAGCAGACAGCAGCAGACAGCAGCAGACAGCCTCAGACAGCATCAGACAGCATCAGACAGCCTCAGACAGCAGCAGACAGCCTCAGACAGCCTCAGACAGCAGCAGACAGCATCAGACAGCATCAGACAGCAGCAGACAGCATCAGACAGCCACAGACAGCCTCAGACAGCCTCAGACAGCAGCAGACAGCAGCAGACAGCATCAGACAGCATCAGACAGCCTCAGACAGCATCAGACAGCATCAGACAGCCTCAGACAGCAGCAGACAGCCTCAGACAGCATCAGACAGCATCAGACAGCATCAGACAGCCTCAGACAGCAGCAGACAGCCTCAGACAGCCTCAGACAGCATCAGACAGCATCAGACAGCATCAGACAGCAGCAGACAGCATCAGACAGCATCAGACAGCATCAGACAGCATCAGACAGCAGCAGACAGCATCAGACAGCCACAGACAGCCTCAGACAGCCTCAGACAGCAGCAGACAGCAGCAGACAGCATCAGACAGCATCAGACAGCCTCAGACAGCCTCAGACAGCCTCAGACAGCATCAGACAGCCTCAGACAGCATCAGACAGCCTCAGACAGCCTCAGACAGCAGCAGACAGCAGCAGACAGCATCAGACAGCCTCAGACAGCATCAGACAGCCTCAGACAGCAGCAGACAGCCTCAGACAGCCTCAGACAGCCTCAGACAGCCTCAGACAGCCTCAGACAGCATCAGACAGCCTCAGACAGCCTCAGACAGCAGCAGACAGCCTCAGACAGCCTCAGACAGCCTCAGACAGCATCAGACAGCAGCAGACAGCAGCAGACAGCCTCAGACAGCATCAGACAGCAGCAGACAGCAGCAGACAGCCTCAGACAGCCTCAGACAGCCTCAGACAGCATCAGACAGCAGCAGACAGCAGCAGACAGCCTCAGACAGCATCAGACAGCAGCAGACAGCAGCAGACAGCCTCAGACAGCATCAGACAGCCTCAGACCTCCCATGATGGAGAGGTCCATTACAGCCCTACACCCTAACGTCAATACACAAGATTACGTCTGCACCATCTCTGGGAATCTTAATTACATTACCATGCCTCCCACCAGCAGCAATATCCAGTCCCAGCTCCATGAGCTCGTGCTGTGAGCGTGTTGTGTTTACTTCCTCTCGGCCTGCCTCAACTTCACACACATCTCCCCCAACACCCAATCTCCCCATCTTAAAGGGGCTCTCCAATCTCAGCAGTAACCCAGTGTCCTAATGAACAATGACTTATAGGGTTTGTCTTTAATCCTTCTAATGGATGGTCCTAACTCCAACTACTCTGCATCTATAGGTGTATCATGCTGAATGAACGTGCAGGCATCACGCAGCAATTGGTGACTTAACTCTCAAAGGGCAGCATGATGCCTGAATGCAACATGCCCTTTGTTGTCATGATGCATGAATGCAGCCCTGATAAGTAACTCACCAGTGCTGCATTCAAGCATCATGCTGATTCTATGGAGTTGAGACACTCCCGTACGGTTTAGAATGATGCACCAATGCAGCACTGGCGATTTACTTGCCGGAGCTGCATTGTTGCATCATGACAACAAGTGTCATCTTTTAGTGACATCCGTTAAACCCCTGTAGGGGGAGCTTCATGCATGGCTCAATATGAGTGACATAATGTGCTGTATTCTGTCCTCAGTTCAGCCCTGCTCTAAGTATCATGTATCGCTATTGCTGTGGATTTTTTCCTTACCTGACTTTTTTGCAAAAAAGTACCCTGTCCGACTTGGGGGGAGTCTTGGGAGTTGATTTCTTAAATCCCAAGTTTATTTATATCTCCCCGTGTCTACAGCAAAAAAAAGTCAGGTCAGGAAGAAATCCACCGCCTTGAGCAATTGGTCTTACCTAAAACTGCGATCCATTATGACCAAAGTCCCTTGAAAAGAAAAGAACCCACCTGTTGGGTTGCATCCATACCCCTCTGGTGAAACACCCAGTGCATAAACTCAGTTTGGAATTCCAAAATATAAACACAGGTCAAATCCTTCAGAAATAAAAAGTTCTAAAACTGGCAAATATTATTTCTGATTGTAAAAATAATATTCCCCTAGATTACACCTGATGAGGCCATTAAATGGCCGAAACATTCCTGATACCAAACTAAGCATTGAATAAACACAAGCATTGGCATAGCAACATAACACCATACCATGTGACCCATGACTAAGTCTGTGGAAACTTAATCAAAATTTAAAAAAGTAAACCCAATTTAATATTGAGGTTGGTTAGTCCAACAGGATTGGACAAATTGTAAAAATAATTTTTCAATGTGTGGAAAAATAAAATTCAGAATTGTGGGAGAATTGACTCGATTCCCTCACAGCAGCCAACGAGATGCTTAGTTTTGGATCACATGACCTGGCCCCACCTGAGGAGGGAAATTCAAACTCACCTTTTGGTCATCAGGAATGTAGTGTTGGGACACCTTACACCGCCACGTCCACCGTACACCTGTATCGCTATTGCTGCAACCCACCCACATTGAATGTTGGATGCCGCGGGCGTCTTTGTTCTAATTCTGGATCTGCCCTTGTCTGTTTTAGTGTTCCACATAGCACCCCACACAGAATTCCTGAACAGCCTGAGGGGGCAAAGTCCTGCTACACTTGTTCAGGTCGTAACCTTTGCTCATCTTTGATTTGGCTGAGCTGAGAGAACAGTGTGCCTCCTCCTGCCTCAGTGCCGCCTGCTGCCCACGCACCACACCTCGTGTGACAAAGGTAACTACAGCCATGTACCATCAGTCTCCGTGAAAATGCGCCGGACACCGGCTGGACTGGCTGGATCATTGGCTATGTGTCAGTTCTTACTGCTTGTAAATCATACCATTATTAAGGTTTCTAGAGAGAAAAGCATTTTGCATAAACATTTTGAAAATGATTACTCTAAATTGTACATATTACAATGCTTCAATAGCAATATACCGGAAAGCTATATTGATTCGATGTATATTCTTGCTTTACACATTTTTTTATGAGATATGAAAACTGCACTTAGATATTCGGGCCTGCAAAACTTAAGCCAGTCCCACGAAATAAAAGAAATAAAAGACCGAATGTCCTGCATGGGTGGAGACTGTACCATGCTTGCAAGGCTGAGGCTGTGCATCTCCAGGTGACAGAGGCAGCGGGTGACAAGGCAGCGGGTGACGAGGCAGCGGGTGGGCTGTGTCTGGACATAACAAGCTGCCCATCTTCATCAGGCAGAGCACTTCACACAGCTCTTAGCATTCACAGAAATTCATCTTGGCACATAGATGTCTGCCAACGGCAATAGACCTTGTCTCCAGATATATCTATAGCATGCAGTAGCTGCTGTTATTTTACTGCAAATGTTGCTGTAGCCTGTCAGCATGCCACTACACTGGGGGACAGCCAGGTAGGAGGATTGAAAACAACTCAGGTGATGCTTACGCTGATGCCTTTAGGAGCCCCTGTAGGAACCAGGGGCCAGGCTAGACAAGGTGTGGTTCAGGCAGCAGTAACAATAACACCCTACAACAGGTGCTGCAAGTAACTGAAACAAAAGTGTTACTAAATGATGCAGTAGATTTACCCACCCCCTTATCAAGGTCAACAACAGTATGTGCTGTGTATCTGTAGGGAGGGATGGATGGATGGTGATGTTTGGACAACCATCTACACCACACTGTATGCCATGTACCGGCTGGCATGACTGGCAGGGCAGTGACAGTACCTGGTCATGTGTAGTTGTTTTCAGAGAACGCCATTAACATGTATATTCTGGAAATCAAATAATGAGGTCAACTGATGAATCTCCAAAATCTACTCTGCCTGTTCAGACATCAATAACCTTGACCAATGTCAGCACACAGACAGAAGTGATTCATTCTACTTCAGAACCAGACAGGGTCACGTGATCCGTTACCAGGGGTGGCGTTAGTGGTTGTGGCTGCCGCGTGGTAAGTGATCTACTCTATGGTAACCCTTTACTGCTGGCAGTCCTCACTGCTACATTTCCTGCTGATGCACCCACTGACTGCATTGGAGCATAGTACCGACCCTTCAGGAGAGTATCAACCCCACAGACCTGGCATGATGCATTAATGTATCACAAATTACTTCCTGTGATTGTACTCAGGCATCATGATGACAACAGAGCATTGTGCAGCTGAAGCCCTGACAGGGCTGAAGGCTAATGACTGTTACGGTGGTGGGGGGATTAACAGAGACTCACACTCGTACTCAACTCCGTAATGAACTTGGTTAATCCTGCAGATGCTACAGGGGCCGGGTTAATCCTTAAGATGCTGCACTAGGTTAATCCTTAAGATGCTGCACTGGGTTAATCCTTAAGATGCTGCACTGGGTTAATCCTTAAGATGCTGCACTGGGTTAATCCTTAAGATGCTGCACTAGGTTAATCCTTAAGATGCTGCACTGGGTTAATCCTTAAGATGCTGCACTGGGTTAATCCTTAAGATGCTGCACTGGGTTAATCCTTAAGATGCTGCACTGGGTTAATCCTTGAGGGGTTAATTAACCAGCAGGTCATGAACTTGTTCCAGGGCAGTTAAAGAAGCCGTCCCACCAGACCACGTCCCACCAGACCAGGTCCCACCAGACCAGGTCCCACCAGACCACGTCCCACCAGACCAGGTCCCCCCAGACCAGGTCCCACCAGACCACGTCCCACCAGACCAGGTCCCACCAGACCAAGTCCCCCCAGACCAGGTCCCCCCAGACCAGGTCCCACCAGACCACGTCCCACCAGACCAGGTCCCACCAGACCAAGTCCCACCAGACCAGGTCCCACCAGACCACGTCCCACCAGACCACGTCCCACCAGACCACGTCCCACCAGACCACGTCCCACCAGACCAGGTCCCACCAGACCACGTCCCACCAGACCACGGCCCACCAGACCACGTCCCACCAGACCACGTCCCACCACGTCCCACCAGACCAGGTCCCACCAGACCAGGTCCCACCAGACCACGTCCCACCAGACCACGTCCCACCAGACCACGTCCCACCAGACCACGGCCCACCAGACCAGGTCCCACCAGACCACGTCCCACCAGACCACGTCCCACCAGACCACGGCCCACCAGACCAGGTCCCACCAGACCACATCCCACCAGACCACGTCCCACCAGACCACGTCCCACCAGACCACGTCCCACCAGACCACATCCCACCAGACCACGGCCCACCAGACCACGGCCCACCAGACCACGGCCCACCAGACCACGGCCCACCAGACCACGGCCCACCAGACCACGGCCCACCAGACCACGGCCCACCAGACCACGGCCCACCAGACCCCGTCCCAGGCACCAGCTGTGCTATAACATCACCCTATGGGACCGGCTGTGTTATAACATCACTCTATGGGACCAGCTGTGTTATAACATCACCCTATGGCACCAGCTGTGTTATAACATCACCCTATGGGACCGGCTGTGCTATAACCTCACCCTATGGGACCAGTTGTACGGTGCTATAACCTCACCCTATGGGACCAGCTGTGCTATAACATCACCCTATGGGACCAGCTGTAAGGTGCTATAACATCACCCTATGGCACCAGCTGTGCTATAACATCACCCTATGGGACCAGCTGTGCTATAACATCACCCTATGGGACCAGTTGTGCTATAACATCACCCTATGGGACCAGCTGTGCTATTACATCACCCTATGGGACCAGCTCTAAGGTGCTATAACATCACCCTATGGGACCAGCTGTAAGGTGCTATAACCTCACTCTGGGCTACTAGAGGCACTCTAAGGCAGGCTTGTATATTTCCTCACGGACATCACCAGGTCAGAACTAGAGAGTTTCACACACATTGAAACTTTTCAATGAACTTTAGATCCTCAGGCCAAATTTAAAAAAAGGTGTCTTCCAGGTGTGTTACTTGACCCCACCTAGCAAAACAGGGCCAACAGTAGACATTTTTATCCAATTTTGAAATAAATATGTCTTTTTTAGATTATTTGGGGGCTATTTCAGAATCATTTGATAATCTGCAAGTTGAGGCTGCTGTCATTGATTTGGTGCTAAAGTTTACAAGTCTTTTCAGGCCAAACGTAAAAAGAAATAATATAAAAAAAAGGTTTGATCTACCCTTCCTAGAATGTTAGACCATGTAACTTGAAACACACCTTTTATTTATATTTGGCCTCATCAGCGAGAACAGTCCTGCTACAGACAGAAGATACAAGAATTAGTAACACAAGAGCTGACAGTCTGCAGATCTATCAGAGTCTGACTGGATGGTGGTAGAGCAGCGGGGAATGATGAGGGAGGCAAATAAAAATGGCCGTAGTGTTGGATGGCAGTAATGTAAGCCGTAGCAGCTGTATTTCACTATGTGTCTTCTTCATGTTATTCAGGTATGGCCACTTTTCAATGTAATTTAAACCTGTAGTTTGCGGTGGTTATTCTGTGCCTTGTCTTTAATTACATTTGTTTGCATTGCTTCAGATTAACATGGCAGCACTCGAGGCACTCAATAACCCAGCCAGCTTCTTAATGAGAAACATGGTCTTCATTCTCCCCGATTCATCCCAGCCACACAGCATCAAACAGGCCTCAGTCCCTGCAGGCCGCAATGAGACAGCTCTGGTGAAAGCCTCTCTACTATCTTCACTTCCAGTAGCAACACAAATCATCTCCATATTCATTAATGCTGCATGATCCAGATTAGAGTTCATTTTCACTCAGAGCGATATCCCTTTTGAAGCCCCCTTATCACTTGTCTCTGTTTGTCCAGCCATGAAACCTGACATGACTCTGTAACTACGGCTACTGCTACTGGTCTTGAATAATGCTTTTAGGTGATGACTACCATCTAGGGCCTTCATAAAGGGCAGTAAAGTGAAGGTGACTTCTAAAGGCACTTTGTACATCCTCTGCTGCTTTGAGCTCTACAACTTTAGTTTACAGCTTTTGAGGCAGACCCAGACATAACTACTGTAGCCTATGGCACAGCAGTATATCAGTATAGCAGATAGCGTGAGAAGTCTTCATTCAGTACTGATGATGCTGACAAAAAACACCATTAAAGCACTCCATTTACGGGGCTCTAAGTGTATATAGACCGCTCCTACTGGTGTATAAAGCTCCTACTGGTGTAGAAACCGGACTGACTGATTAGACTCCCATGGAGGATGACTTTATGGACCATAAAGGAGGCAGACTAAATAAGCTACTGTGTCCTTATTTAGATAACAGCAGTTATGGGATCCCTGCTGTGACTGTGTTAAGGGGTTGGATGTAGACATTGGGGTAACCTCACACCACACACCATTACTGACTACTGCATGGACGTAGGTGGAGTATTGTCAATACTGATGTATATTCTAGACGAGGTAACCTCTCCTACCTCCAATCAGCATCATGAGAGGCTATGGCTGCCCTGCTGTAACAGTTACTGTAGTCAGGCTATGGTGTCAGTAACCTCCCCCTAACACCGCTATACAATGAGTCTGCAGTAACAGTTACTGTAGTCATGCTATGGTGTCAGTAACCTCCCCCTAACACCGCTATACAATGAGTCTGCAGTAACAGTTACTGCAGTCATGCTATGGTGTCAGTAACCTCCCCCTAACACCGCTATACAATGAGTCTGCAGGTTTTACTGCAGTCATGCTATGGTGTCAGTAACCTCACCCTAACACCGCTATACAATGAGTCTGCAGTAACAGTTACTGCAGTCATGCTATGGTGTCAGTAACCTCACCCTAACACCGCTATACAATGAGTCTGCTGTAACAGTTACTGCAGTCATGCTATGGTGTCAGTAACCCTAACACCGCTATACAATGGTGTCAGTAACCTCCCCCTAACACAGCTATACAATGGTGTCAGTAACCTCCCCCTAACACAGCTATACAATGGTGTCAGTAACAGTTACTGTAGTCATGCTATGGTGTCAGTAACCCTAACACCGCTATACAATGGTGTCAGTAACCTCCCCCTAACACAGCTATACAATGGTGTCAGTAACCTCCCCCTAACACAGCTATACAATGGTGTCAGTAACAGTTACTGTAGTCATGCTATGGTGTCAGTAACCCTAACACCGCTATACAATGGTGTCAGTAACCTCCCCCTAACACCGCTGTACAATGAGTCTGCAGTAACAGTTACTGTAGTCATGCTATGGTGTCAGTAACCTCCCCCTAACACCGCTGTACAATGAGTCTGCAGTAACAGTTACTGTAGTCATGCTATGGTGTCAGTAACCTCCCCCTAACACCGCTATACAATGAGTCTGCAGTAACAGTTACTGTAGTCATGCTATGGTGTCAGTAACCTCCCCCTAACACCGCTATACAATGAGTCTGCAGTAACAGTTACTGTAGTCATGCTATGGTGTCAGTAACCTCCCCCTAACACCGCTATACAATGAGTCTGCAGTAACAGTTACTGTAGTCATGCTATGGTGTCAGTAACCTCCCCCTAACACCGCTATACAATGAGTCTGCAGTAACAGTTACTGCAGTCATGCTATGGTGTCAGTAACCTCCCCCTAACACCGCTATACAATGAGTCTGCAGTAACAGTTACTGTAGTCATGCTATGGTGTCAGTAACCTCACCCTAACACTGCTATACAATGAGTCTGCAGGTTTACATCGCTTCACTAAGTGTAGCTTACAGAGGAACTCTACGGCAGGCTTGTATATTTCATCACGGACCTCACCAGATCAGAACTAGAGAGTTTCACACACATTGAAACTTTTTAGTGAACTTTAGTTCCTCATCAGCACAAAGGTCCTCCTAAAGAGTCTAACTGAATTGTAGTAGAGCAGTGGGGAATGACGAGGGAAGCAAATTAAAAATGGCAGTAGTGTTGAAGGGCAGTAGGGCAAGCTGTAGCAGCAGTGTTTTTCTTTATGTATCTTCACTTTGTGTCGTCTTCATTTTATTCAGACTGGAGACTTTTCACCCCAGTAATCTATACCTGTAGTTTCAGTGGTTATAGAGTTGTTCTATGCCTTGTCTTTAATTAAATTTATTTTGCATTATTTCCCATTAACAAGACAGCACTCGAGGCACTCAATAACCCAGTAAGGTTCTTCATGGGAACATTGTTTTCATTTGTAGAACTTATCCCAGCTACAGAGCATCAGACCATGGCAGGCCTCAGTCCCTGCAGGCCTCAATGAGACAGCTCTGGTGAGAACCTCTCTAGTATCTTTAGTTCCAGCAGGAACAGAACTGATTTCCATATCTAATTACACTGCACTATCGAGATTAGAATTCATTTTCGCTCGGGGTTATCCCCAGGGACCATTCAGGTCCCCTCCTCATTTGTCATGAAACCTGACTATATTGTTTAACTACGGCTACCTGCTGCCATAGTTATGGATCAGTCATGATACCTGACATGACTCTCATAAATCAAATTAAAGTAATTTTTAAATGTAATTGAATATTCCCATACAATTGGTTGTTATTGTGTGAGTTTTTCATAATAAATTTCTTAGATGAAATTCATGCAATCATAGTCTTACACCTAAATATCAATATATTTGATTGCATCTTCACCAACCAACCATCTCTAAGATTCTTTTTTAGATTACCATTTCTGCCGCGATAAGCTATATTCAAAATCCATACCAGATCAATGACCTAGTGATGTGTAGTTGTAGTGTCCACTGCCCCTTGGCTGCTCCAGATCTCCCCCAGCACACAATCTCCACCCTCTACAGCCTCCAGTGACACAGCTCCAATCTCACCGTTCACCCAGTTTCTGGATGAAAGATGACCTTTTAGGGTTTGTCCATATTTGAGTGCAGGGTTGGTTTCCTAAGTAGCTAGATGCAAGTCTGTGTTCCCCTTGTGATGCCTATACATGGCAGCTATGAAACACATTGAGGTGAGTGGTTTGTATTTTTTAGCAGGCTACAACTTGGGGGTAAGACAGGTGAGTTTCCAGGCACCGGGCCCTACTATACCATTTCAGGCAGCATTTAGTGTTGATTGGACCATCCAGGCCTACTCTGGGATTAGCAGAGAAAGATTCTGACTGTGGTTCTTACTGTAATTCCATGCTGCTAACTAGTGTAGAGTACTGGGTGGGTGGGTAGGTGTGGGTAGGTGTGGGTAGGTGTGGGTAGGTGTGGGTAGGTGTGGGGAGGTGTGGGGAGGTGTGGGTAGGTGTGGGGAGGTGTGGGGAGGTGTGGGGAGGTGTGGGGAGGTGTGGGGAGGTGTGGGGAGGTGTGGGGAGGTGTGGGGAGGTGTGGGTAGGTGTGGGTAGGTGTGGGTAGGTGTGGGTAGGTGTGGGGAGGTGTGGGGAGGTGTGGGGAGGTGTGGGGAGGTGTGGGGAGGTGTGGGGAGGTGTGGGTAGGTGTGGGGAGGTGTGGGTAGGTGTGGGGAGGTGTGGGTAGGTGTGGGGAGGTGTGGGTAGGTGTGGGTAGGTGTGGGTAGGTGTGGGGAGGTGTGGGGAAGTGTGGGGAGGTGTGGTGAGGTGTGGGGAGGTGTGGGGAGGTGTGGGGAGGTGTGGGGAAGTGTGGGGAGGTGTGGTGAGGTGTGGGGAGGTGTGGGGAGGTGTGGGGAGGTGTGGGGAGGTGTGGGGAGGTGTGGGGAGGTGTGGGGAGGTGTGGGGAGGTGTGGGGAGGTGGAGATATGTGTCTGTCTGAGGGAGGCCTTATAAAGAGGAGCAGGAGGAGGCAGAGAGAGGCAGAAGGAGGGAGGGAGATGGGAGGGAGGGATGAAGGAGGGAGGGAGATGGGGGAGGGAGGGAGCGAGCGAAGGGGTGGGAGGGAAAGGGGTGGGGAGGGAAATGGGGGGAGGGAGAGATTGGGAGGGACAGAGAGGTAGGGCGGGGTAGAGGGAGCCGAGCAGGAGAGAGAAGGAGGCAGAGAGAGAATGAAAGATGGGCAGGTACAGAGAGAGAACTCCATATTGGCTGATGCTAGGTTGTCTTTGTGCTTCTGAATAGACCCTGTATACCTTCAGCACCCTATTCATCCTATAGCATGCACGTCTAGAACAAAGCACAGTGAACCTTTGTTACCGTTGTCATGTTACATACAGCTCCTACATATGGCTGCACATCACTATAGGGCCTCCTGTCAGTGTCTCTCTGCCGTCCATGACACCCGTCTGTCTGCCTTTTGAGTCTTCAGTAATGTCCTACCTGCTCACTCCGAGATGTTTGTCTTAATATCCCGTCTGTAGGACTCCTCTCTAACACCCCCGTCTTTTTCATTCTCTTTTGGGGCTCAGCCCAAACAGAATTCTTCTTCATGCATTTCCCTTTCTACTTTCCTTTTCATTCTGCCGCTTCTATGTCTATGGCATACCATGACTGCTGTCTTTACTCCAACTGTTCCTGTTGGCTGTCTGCCAGTAAGTTACTACAATGTAGGGCAGCCAAGTAGGAGAGGTTAAAGCAGCTACTGGTGAGGCTTCTAGATTGCCTTTAAGAAAGGAACTGGAATAGGGAGTAGTACCCAATAACAGACAAGGTGTGGTGTTTCAGACTCAGAGGCTGTAAGGCAGTTATTGAACACGGGCTGTCAGAGGTGAAGGGACCTTCTTCAGGGTTACAGTGGTTAATGATTCTACCCCTGACTGCACTGGCTTTGTAGCTGTACTTGTACTCTGGGTGTCAGGTGAGGTGTGCAGACCTGGGCTGGTTTCCTTCTTACCAGACTGAGGGATAGGGACCAGCAGCCTGCATGCAGGATGGGCACAGCTGCCTCGGCGATGTACACGGCCCCTCATCAGAACATTCTGTGGTCAGCTGCTGATTCAGTTCTTCATCTAGTGAGGTAGATGCTTACAGCTTTACAAGTACACTGAAGTATGTAAGTACACTGAATTGTGTAGCTTCAACTTGACTTTAAAAAGCCATAAACTGGCCAGAAATGATGATTCTCAGAATTGAATAAAGAATTTTAGGTTTGGCCATTTTACTAGGTAGAATCGGGTAATCTGAAACACACCTTTTATTTCTATTGGCCCCAGGTATTTATTTACGCCTTTAGTATAGTCTGTGAATGAAGAACTTATCTAATGGGTTATTGTACGATTTAAGATGGATGAGACAATGCCGGACAGTCTTTGTCCTATACTCCCCCCCTGAGCACCCTCCTTCCACGCTTACCTTCCTATTTCTATTGGCCTCATGTATTTATTTACGCCTTTAGTATAGTCTGTGTATAAACAAACTTATTCAATTGGTTATTGTATGATTTAAGATGGATAAAACAATGCCGGACCGTCTTTGTCCTGTACTCCCCCCTGAGCACCCTCCTTCCACCCCTACCTTTCTCCTATGTAATCACCATGGTGGTGCTGAGGCTAGAACCAACAGACGGTGAATGTGAGCTGGGTAGTCCCCAGCTCCTCCCGTGTAACTCAACACCAAAACCCACCGTTACAGGTACAGGAGTATTGATCACGTGACTTCTTTGTACATCAGAGGGGAACCTTTCTCAAGGTTCACAACCTCTCTATGTACACAGGGCATTGTATACGGCCTTGCGTTTTACAATGCATGAGGTTTTCCAAATAAGCGATAGCGTTCATCAACACACCCTAATGTTTGCAACCTAAATATTCACTGGTCAATAGTGTGAAGGGTGTGTTTTAAGTCTCAGAATATAAGGTAGATAGGTCAAATACAATTCAACTTTTTTAACTTTTTGATATTCACCTCACAGGTTACTCATGGACCATCAAATTGACTCCACAATAACTCCAAAATGGTTGAATATTATGTTAAAAAAATTAAATTTTTACTTTGATAGGCCTCAAAGTACCTAGCCTATGAAATTGACTCCAGAATGGTCCTAATTTTTTCTCATTTGGATGAAGATATCTAAAGTTAGCCCTGTTTTGCTAGATGGGGTTGAGAAACCTGAAATACACTTGTTAGTTTAGTTTGCCCTTGCTGAGATCATGGTAGAAGGTTTCGGAAACTTTTGTTGGCAATGATAGCGTGTAGCCTATTGCACAGTGTCTGTAGTATAGCATGGCAGACAACTTCTCCCAGACAGCAGTATACATGATTGCCTGGTTGTGCACACAATGTTCTCATCTTCTAATAATGTCCAGCCTCAGTGAACTGTCTTCTAACTTCGTTACCGACCCGCTTCTGGGAAAGATGCTTTGTTTTATTCATGGCACCATGTCTGCTAACTTTGGGTATACTCAATATTGATCAACTCCCTGATGAACTCGTGTCATGAATGTGTTGTGTTTGTGGTTAGTACTGGACATCTACCTGTTACTGCCTGTTGGCCTGTCTAGTGCTCATAGAGAGAGCTCTCAGTGTAGTTTAGTCTGTAACCTTTGCTCATGCCTGACTTTGCCCGGCTAAGAGCATAGTTTCAGTCCTGCTGACTGCAGACCCACACGCCATGCCTCACTGTTGTAGCCGGGGCAGCACTTCACACAATTATTTCATTGTGTATAACAGACCAGACATTACCTCATCAAACATCCTTTTTCTTTGGCATATAAGTCCCGTCCTCTGTAATTTAAATGATGCTGGTAGAACCTGTTTATAGTGTATTTATATTTATGAGCACTCACTGAGTATATGGCTATTGTTATTCTAGAGGATCCCCTTTACAGTACATTATAGCAGTGTGCAGCCCTTGGAGGGATGAGTGATATAAAGAAGCATCATCCGTCCTTAATTTAATCAATGCTGGTAGAACCTGTTTATTGTGTTTGTATATTTATGAGCACTCAGTGAGTGAGTGAGTTGTTGTTACTGTAGAGGATCCCCTTACCTGCCCTTTGTAAACAGTACACTATATCAGTGTGCAGCCCTTGGAGGGATGAGTGATATAAAGAAGTATTGTCCCCCGTAATTAAGACCTGCAGCTGCTTATTGTGTTTGTGTATTCATGAGCATTCAGTGAGGCTGCCGTTATTGTTACTGTAGGGGATTCCTGCTTCTGATATGAATTAAACCATATCTATAGGTATTGTCTGAAATTCATCGTCTGATTGTTGTTGTTCATGTGCAGACAAAGAAAGAAATGAATAAGAGGTGTCTGCGGTATGTGGGTGCTGAATGGCTGATAGATTCATACCTGTCCTCATATGTTACACTTTCTGTTACGGTCTTATGTTAGGTCGTCTTTTGTTTCCCCTGAGTAGACCCTTTATAATCCCTTCAGCAACCTATTTATAATTGTAGACTGCATGTCTAGAATAAAGACAGTTTTTCCCCCATCCCTACACATTAACTTGATATGGCCTGGTGTAATGTGACACTAACTTTACTTACCATCACCATGTTACATAGACCTCCCTCCCCTTGACATCCTCCATTCTCCCTATTCCTGTACTAACATGTGGCATCATGTAAGCTGACCCTAACTTTACTTACCATCACCATGTTACATAGACCTCCTTCCCCTTGACATCCTCCATTCTCCCTATTCCTGTACTTAGATGTGGCATCATGTAAGGTGACCCTAACCTTACTTACCATCACCATGTTACATATATAACCTTACCATGTGATATCCTCCCTGCTCTCCCCATCCATGTACACTACTTAGATGTGGCCTTGTGTAAGGTGATTCTCTGTCTACAAAATATAAACAATACCGAGCTGATTTGTCACTTTTGGATAACGCGCCCAAACTGAATTACTGATCCTTTGTTTTCACCTTTTTCATTCTGCAGCTTTAATATATGTCTATAACTGCTGTTTTTACTCGAACTTATCCTGTAGGCTGTCTGCCAGCAAGTTACTACAATGTAGGACAAAAACGACTGTTAGTGTGGGAGCTGTGCTCCCTGCCACCACACTGACATATAGGGGCAGACTTCATCAAGCAAGGGGCACAACAGCTCTGAGGTTAGACTTTGAAAAGAAATCTATTTTCATTGCTCCTTCTCACAGAAATGCATGTTTCAGTGTGGGGGGTCTTTCTGTGGTGATGCAATAACAGCTTAGCTACATCCACAAACAGTGTGGTAGAGATGCTATATATAGACACATAGATGACTTCATCCTCCGCTCACCTCTGTCAGGATGGCAGGATGCTCAGACGGTGTAGATGAACTGTAACTTGACAGTGCGGCACAGACTGCTATGTATAGACATGGACTGCCTGTAATGAGCTTATTAAAGCTGCCTAGTGTAGATATATAGTATATATAAATATTTCACCCATCATGGAGCTGAGGGGTTCTTCCCTCCAACAAATACCAAATATCATTCATCTCACACATGATTCTATGACTGCTGGAGCTAGGGGTGTTCTTACTATAAGCTCAAGATAATTTTGAGGAAATGAGATAATTAGTTTCCTTGTTTAACGTTTTCTGACTTGCTCTGTATTGTTTCAACATATATAGCTCTTCCCAGTAAACAAAAATACGTTATATAACATGGACAAAACGTTTCCCTAAGGTGTGGAAAACGTTTGAAAAAAACGGAAATATAACGTCATTTAATGCAAATTCGTTGACTCCAATTTACATATATTAACGTTATAAAAAAAGTTTGAATATGCAACCGTATTATAACGTTATTTTACGTTTTTTATATAGTGGAGTTTGACTGATAATTAACGTTCAAAAAAGTCATTTTAAGTTATAAAATTGAGATAAAAAACGCTCACAAAGCTGTAACATTTGTGAGCTATTTGGAACCGGGAAAATACAGTCTATTATGAGACTCGAACCTGTGAGGATGAGCTACATTTACCAGTGTTTAGACCACACAGCCACGGCGTCTATGGTAAAGATGTGTCTGAGATGGTATGGATCCCTGTACGAGGGGTCTATGGCATAGCTAAAACCATAGGATACGTCTGGGTTAAATGAGCTACGTCGGGTTTGCTAAAGTCCCTAATGGCAAAATAGTAGGTTACATTTGCGTTCAATGAGCTACATCAGGTGTGCTAAAGGACCCTATTGTTTCCAACAGTGACCAGTACTTCGAAAACCTGACATATAGCTCATGTTTTGTGCATTGCTACAGGTCCCAATCGACTTTTATCTGGGAAGGGAGGGGGTTTAGCTTTCCTGGGTCAATTGGATGATGCCCAGCCTTATCTCATCTCTTTATAACCTTATAGGCATTACAGCACAGTTGATGTGCTTTCAATAAGTGGTCCATGGTATATTTGGACAGTTTTTGGCCATTGAAATAAAAACGGTCAGGGAATGGGATGTGGTCACTGGTTTGCAATATAGAGCATTCAATGTGTACTGTACCATGCAGCTCTGTGGCCTCTCTTTCTAGGGCGTGCAGAATAAAACACTACCACTCTAAGCACTAGCCATGCAGCGTGCCCGGTTAGCTCAGTCTGTGTAGCCTGGCACTGTAGATCTCAAGGTGGATTGGTCGATAGGTAGTCATACTGCCACCTAGACTAAAGATGACTCACTACGACTTGTTGTGCAATGCAATACTGTACATACTACAACCACACTGATAATAATACCTATAGTCAGTAGTGACTATACCACCAGGTTTGGACCCCCGTAGTCAGGGGACTATACAACTTAGTCACATATTAGTCATAAGATAGTGTAGTAAATACCGACCGAGGAGGAGGAAACTTGCGAGCTGCTGCTGCCGACGACATCGACGATCATCGCCGATTTTCAGTCTAGGCAGTTTAGTTTAAGATCCACTATTATGATGTTATATCTTTATTAGACAAATTGTAGACTAGACTATCAACTAAATAACATCCACTTATATAAGCTGTAGGAGTGGTGTTCTTCACAGAACACCAACTCCAGAGGTTTTAGAGACAGCATGTCCGGGCGACCATTTCCATAGCAACCATTTACAAGGGAGTTTCTAGACCAATCAAAATGCCTGTTTATAATTGGGGGGGGGGGGGGTACCCTGGCAACAATTACTGGTAAGGAACAATTCAGAGTTTCAAAGACACCACCAGCAGCTGCTAGCAGGGGTCTAGGAATTGGGAATTTTACAAGAGTTGAGAGTTCATACTGGAGGACAGCACCATTTCCACCAAGCTGAGTGAGTCCTTGCAGTCTACTGCTAGATATAGTTTACAGGCTATCTGTTGTGATTTATTTAATGTGAGTTTGGACCAGTATTTAGGTTCAGGCAAGGTCAGCCATATTTATTCCTGTAATTTGTACTCAGTTTCCAGTGACACTAATAAAAACACCTTAACTGTAATTAACTTGTCTGGTTTTGTGTTCAGCATATTAGAACCAATATTTATTTGTGCTCATTGTGACATTTTTGTTACAATTGGTGTCAGAAGATTTGGGAATCTAACAGAACACAAGCCACTGGTTATTTGTGAAAGCTCTTTTTGTGAGAGTTTACATGACAGTTAGCCTAGGTGTTTTTGGGTGTAGGCCTAAAATCACTGTTTGTACAATTTACTGAATGCCATATTCACACATAAAATGTTAGTAAATAAAACATTTTGTGATTGATCTGAAATGTCAAATTTTTGTCAAATTTAAAAATTGCCAATGACATTGAATTTTGCCATGACCACCACACTTACTAACACTGGGCTAGTGATAGGAATTGCCTAGATCCAGTGTTATATTCCTGGAGTTAGGCCTAGAAGTGTTGATTTTATTTAACACTTACCATTGGCTATAGGCCTATTTTTAGCCAGAAATTTGAAAGGTATAGGCCTATAAATGCTGATTTTATTTAAAACTTACCGTTAGTTATAGGCCTAGTTTATCTAGAAACTTGGGCCTACAATTGTTGACTGCATTTTAACGCTGACGGTCGTCCGTAGATGTGGTTTTGGCCTTACCTTGGAAGAGACCTATAAGTGTTGACTTGATTTAACACTTATTACTTGCTATAGACCTACACCTGTTAAAAATTTGGACTAGGCCTAGAAGTGTTTAATTATTGTAACACTCTCTAACCTTGATACTATCCATTGCAGAGGAACATTCAAAGACTGTACGGAGGCCAGGATTCTGTCCAGTGTACGGATCGACTTGTGACTAGTTAAGATATATTTAAAGATAGACTGTCTGAAAAATTAAAGGTAGACAGGTGTTATCCAAACTAACACTCTGTACACTGATTCTGCTACAAGTGCAGATTTTGCTTGGATTTGTTGATGATTACATTAAAGGTGAACATCAAAGTGTTGTCTTGTTGATTCAATATTCCATATATTCAATACAAGTAAAATAAACGGAGGCCAACAAGCACATTGTGGTATTTGTTTATTCTGCACTGCCATCCGCTCACGAGCGGAAGCGGGGTAGCGCCAAGGTCCTCGCCATATCCACGGTTCTCCCAGGCGATCTAGAAAGATAAATTTAGTCATCCATCTGGTTACGACAACTAAGGTGGTTATAGGTAACAACCTTACTACTGAGAAGGATTATTGCTGTCTCGCCTCCGACCAACTACTTTCTTACACCTTGTGTCCCATGTCACAGTATTAGGAGGTAAGTGGGTTTACTCATTATTGACTTACTGTTGATATTCAGAGTCGTACGATGGCGACTCATTCTATGGCTACCCGTAGTCAGTCTGCCATACTCGGGGATGGTGTTGCTACGGAGCACGAAACTGTCCGCTCGGAGGTAGATCCGCTCGACGAGGTTGAGAGGGACCTTAGGAGGGAAGACGAGAGGCAGGAGAGACAAGCAAGACGCTCTGATCTGTCAGAGGAGGAGCGGTCACCAGATGGTGGCAGACCCCGAAACGGGTTGTCGAGGAGCATGGGGGACAGCAGTTTCGAGACATCACGAGATCGAGCAAGTGGTGACTGGGATTCTTCACACCACAGGAGTAAGGAGGAGGGAAGATCTTTCCCGAGGGGCCAACCATGGAGTTTCCCCGACGCCTCTAACCCTCAAAGGGAACGCACAAGCTGGGATTGGTACCCTTACTGGATGTACGGGTATCCACCCGGAGACGGTTATAGGGGAGCAGCCCATCAATACCCCCCGGGACCATTTCCTCCAGATGCAGCCGGCTATAGAAACGTTTCAAATAACGTTTACCAAGCCAGCGGAAGGGGAAACTCGAGTTCTACTCAAAGGGTGGAGAACTCCCAGTCGGATACCCAGATAGATCGGGGACGTGGAGCTGATTCTACGAGTCATGATGTGGGTGGGACAAGAGCTCGTCGTAGGGAGACAAAAGCCCGCACGTATGATGGTAGTATTCCTTGGGAGGAGTATAGAACCTACTTCGATAGACTGACCAAAATGAATGACTGGTCCGGAAGCGACAAACTGGACAACCTGTTGATTAACCTGGTAGGGGAAGTACAACGGTTCGTTGACGGGGAGTCGCTGACGGTACAGAGTAGTTTTGAGTTACTGGATGGAGCACTCCAGAGAAGGTTCGGGTGTAGCAAACTGACCGCGGTGAACAAGACAGTTCTTCGGTCGCGAGTCCGGAAGCCGGATGAGACTCTAGCAGCACTTGCTCAGGATATCAGGCGGTTGACTAAAATGGCATATCCAACGTTCCCTGCAGAAGCGTTGGAAGAGATGGCGATAGATAGATTTACACATGCATTGGATAAGGCAAAACTTCGTAAAACCGTGTATGATGCTGAACCGCCCACCCTGGATGAGGCCTTGCAGACTGCCTTGAGGGAGGAGGCTTGGATTGGCCTGGAGGGAAAAGGAGAAATGACAGACTCCCTTGGGGAGAAAACCAACAAAGTTCGTTTCCGGGGAACTAGCCCAGAGCCGAGAGGGGGAGTAGAAGAACTACGACAGCAAGTCACTTTGATCGTCAGCCGACTAGACGCACTAAACAGGACAGTCGAACAGCTGAACAAACCAGGAGCTTGCTATGGTTGTGGAAGTTACGGTCATTTCCGTTATGAATGCCCGAAGAATAGTTCGAGGAGTTCGGATAATAGACCAGGCTACTATCGGTCTTCTTCACCGGGGAATCCCGGGAACTATCGTTCCCTGTCCCCTGGACAGCATCAGGATAGGAGGTCCAATGACAATTATCGGTCTCAATCCCCTCGGAATTACGAAGATAGAAGAGGGTTCTATAATGGGGAACGACGCGACAGATCACAGAGTCCAGGGTGGCGTGGGAATCCCAGTCCGCAGAGGACAGGAAACATTCCACGGCCCATTAGTAGCAATAGGAGTCCGAGTCCAGCTGCGAGGTCAACAGAAACTGCAGCACGTATGGTAGGCATTCCTAAAGGTAAAGCTGCTACGAGCAAATTTCATCGGTCACCAGTGGAGATGAGAGCAAGTTTCAGCATAACCGAAAGGAACATCACTAGAGAAGTCGATGGACTGGTGGACTCAGGGGCAGAGAGATCTTTCATAGGGAAAGATTTGCTGAGAGAGATTTTTGGGTCAACAGACAACATTGAGTACAAGAAGGCCGACACTGAGGTGTTCGCCATAAATGGTACTGGGGTACCTATAGAGGGTGCTGTAATGCTAACCTTGCAGACAAGAATTGGGAACTTTCAGCATGAGTTCCTATCGGTGGATTTAGGTACCGACCTTGTCTTGGGATTTGACTTCCTAGCGCTACACTCTTTGGAGTGGAGTTGGGACTTCCGTGACTTACGTCAAGCAGGGGAGCATCATCCGGAAAAAGGCATTCCCCTCAGCATGCCCCTACCAGTAACACATACAGCTTACCTGTACACTATGGAGGAGGTAGAAATTCCCGGTGACCATGGCATACTGATAACAGCTAGTACGGGCCACCAGGTAGAAATGAAGGAGGCAAGAGTCGGATCGTATCCTGAATTGGCCATGGTGAAGAACATAAACGCTGCAGAGGCCCTGGTCTCCCTTCAGAATAACCGTGCACCAGTTTTCCTGACCAACACAGGAACCCTACCATGCACCTTACCACAAGGGTCGCGCGTAGCTGTCCTCACCAGCATTGCACAGAGAGAGGTTGAGGAGAGACATTGCTTCTTCAGGCGTTCCGTTGCCACCTCAAAGTTAGAGGGGGAACGCCTGGAACTCTACAACAAAACTAAAGAACATCTGCCAAAAGAGGAGCACAAGCAGGCTGAAGAACTCTTGAGGGAGTTTCATGACGTCTTTGCCTGCAAGGGGGAAGCACTGGGGAGGACAGACCTAGTAGAGCATGGAATAGATACAGGAGATGCTAGGCCCATTAAGATGCGGCCTAGGAAAGCCCCTATACACCTTGAGGAAGTAGTCAAAACTCAAATCAATGAGATGCTGGAAGAGGGGATAATCGAACACTCCTCCAGCCCCTGGGCAGCACCCATAGTAATGGTACGCAAGAAAGACGGATCTCACCGTTTCTGTGTTGATTACAGGAAACTCAACGCTGTCACTCCTTAAGATGCCTATCCCTTACCCAACATTGAAGATAATCTCGCCTCACTTGGGGGAAACCACTGGTTCGCCACCTTAGACCTCAAGTCTGGTTACTGGCAAGTAGCAGTCGACCCTCAAGACAGACATAAGACTGCTTTCACGACAAAGGAGGGCCTTTTCCAGTGGACTGCCATGCCATTTGGGCTGTGCAATGCCCCATCAACTTTTGAACGGCTCATGGACGAGGTGCTGAGGGAAGAAAAAGACAAGAGCCTAGTTATCTATCTAGACGACGTTATAGTATACGCAAGAACGTCTGGCGAGCTCCTTGAGAACTTGAGGCGAGTTTTCTCCCGATTCAGAGAAGCCGGACTCAAGCTGAAACCAGGAAAATGTCATCTAATGGAGACGGAGGTAGAATTCCTGGGGCACATCGTTTCAGGAGCAGGGGTGAAAACCGACCCTAGCAAAGTGGAAAAGGTCAGGAATTGGCCAATCCCTAAAGGGAGAAAGGACATCCGTTCTTTCATTGGGCTGACTTCCTATTACCGGAGATTTGTAAAGGACTACGCTCGTATAGCGGAGCCGTTACACCGCCTTCAAGGGAAAGAAGATTTTGTCTGGGGAGAGCATCAACAAGAAGCTTTCGAAACCCTGAAAAAAAGACTACTGCAGGCACCGATTCTCGGCTACCCCATAAGGGGTCTACCTTACATTCTGGACACCGATGCCAGCAACTGTAGTATTGGGGGCGTGCTCTCACAGGAACAGGACGGGGTTGAGCGGGTGCTCGCTTTTGGAAGCAGAACGCTTGACCCGGCCGAACGGAATAACTGTGTCACCAGGAGGGAACTCCTGGGAGTCGTAGAATTTGTAGACAAATACCGGCACTACCTCTATGGGAAACATTTCCGTGTTCGGACGGATCACGGCTCACTCCGTTGGCTGTTCGACACCAAGGATCCGGAAGGGCAACTAGCTCGGTGGCTCGGAAAGTTGTCAGTCTATGATTTCAAGATAGAACACCGTCCAGGGCGTTTACATGGAAACGCTGATGCCCTCTCTAGAATACCGTGTCCTTTCCCTTGTGCACAATGCGGAAGAGACCATGAAGATCCACATTACAGCAAAGGAAACCGCATACAGAAAGAGCCGGTCATGAGTGAACCCCCGACCACTTCGAAGGAAGATATAGAGAGAAAACCAGGGAATGGGAGTTGCAAAATCCGGGCTGCTACCACCCGACGCTCCTTAGGACGGCGAGGTCGAGGGAGGCTGCTAAGGAGCCGTGAGGAGGAAGGAGCGGAGAAGGACCAGGTAGAGCAGGGAGACCTGTGGTCCGATGAGACCCTTCTCAAACATCAATTAGAAGACCCTGTTCTGGCTATAGTTCACGGTTGGCCTGCGGAGAGGCCGCCCTTGGAACAGGTGCTCGCACATGACCCAGAAGTAAAGTACTGGTGGTCCCAGTTTGAAAGCCTCGAGAAGGATCAAGTGGGTCTTCTCAGATATCATTGGCTAGTAGAGGGGGAGATTAAGGCTAAGGTCGTCCTACCCAAAGCACTAAAATCGGCTCTCCTCACTGCCATCCACGACCACCCTAGTGCCGGTCATATGGGAGCAGAGAAAACCTTGGCGAGAGCAAGGAACAGTCGGTTCTATTGGCATCACATGAGCTCAGAAATATACAGTTGGTGTAAGCGTTGTGACTGGTGTTTCAGAGCCAAAACACCTGCCCGACCACGAAGAGCTCCGATGAAGAATATGACTACTGGTGCCCCGATGGAACGGGTTGCTATGGACATATTGGGTCCGCTGCCCAAGACCGCCTATAACAACCTGTATATTTTGGTTATGGCTGACTATTTCACTAAATGGGTCGAGATAGTAGCACTACCGGACGAGAGGGCAGTCACAGTGGCGAAGGCACTGGTAGAGACGGTTTTCTGTTGGCTAGGGGTCCCAGCCCAGTTGCACTCGGACCAAGGGCCGGACTTTACCTCAAAAGTCATTCACCAGATGTGCACCCTATTGAAGATCGATAAGACTCGCACCTCACCATACCATCCCCAAGGGGATGGACTAGTAGAGAGAATGAATAGAACCATTAACCGTATGCTACGGCAAATGGTTCAGGACCGCCAAGACGCTTGGGACGAGTATTTGCCGATGATTGGATTAGCCTACAGGTCCACCATTCACTCGTCAACCGGGTACACACCCAACATGCTAATGTTGGGTAGAGAGTGTTAAATGCCAATGGATATACAGGCACCCCTACCAAAAACTGATGAGACGGAGGCCGGTTGGACCCATTACGTGGATGCCCTCCGCAAGCGGTTTACGAAAGCATACTCCCTGGCCAGGGATAACCTGGCCGGGGCTCAAAAACATCAGAAGCGATACTACGATCGCAAAGCGAGCGAACAGAGGTTTCAGAGAGGGAGTTGCGTATGGCTTCTGGATACCGCAACGAAAGTAGGAGTTTGTCCAAAACTCCGACTTCCGTGGGTTGGTCCGTTCGTAGTAACCAACAACGTGGGTGACTTGAATGTAGAAATTCGGGAAGGTCCCAAGAGTAAGAGGAAAGTGGTGCATGTAGACCGGGTGAGACCAATGCAGGGGGAGCCAGATAACGGTTGGGTAGAAACCGTTTTAAGAACTACTCCCATCTCCATCTACCCCAAACCCAACTAACCAGGTGGCACATGGCATGAGCCCGACCAGACCACAATAATTTTTATTTTACAGGATGGAATGTCCTCAGTGCCGGCTTTTATTCCGTGGTGGGGAGGTGCCGCCACACCCATGCATGACGCCCTGCATGGCGTGTGCGAAACTGATTCCGGTCAACACCTTCATCACGCACCTCAGTAGGTCGTGCGGTGGTTGCGGTGCTCTGCTCTGTCAGGCGGAGTACCAGCAACACCGCATGGCCTGTAACCCAGGCAGTCACGGGGAGAGAACAAAAACCCAGAAGAGGAATGCACAGAAGCGGCGAAAGAGGGAAGACACTCGAGAGTTGGGCACGGAGGAGGAGAAGGCGGAACTAGAGGAGAGGCAGCGGACTAGGGAGGAGCGGAGAGAAAGAGAGAGAAGTGAGAGAGAAAGACTGGAAAGACGGGAGAGAGAGGAGTGGGAAGAAGAGAGAAGGAGGAGGGAGAGAAGAGAAAGGGAGTGGCAGCAAGAGAGAGAAAGAGAAGCAGTAGAGAGAAAAGAGCGAGAGATAGAGGAGAGAGACGACCAGGAACTTAGAGAGAGACGTAGAGCGTTGGAGATCATCAGAGAGAAGATGGTTAGACAGGAGGCGGAGGAGAAGGAGAGGTCGAAAAGGAAGAGAGAAGGGGAGCGCAGAGAAAGAGAAGAGAGGGATGAGAGAAGAAGAAGAGAGAAACTGGAGGATGAAGAGAAGAGGGGAAATTGCCAGAGAGAACGACAGGAGAAAGAGGACAACGGGAAAAAGAAGGAGAGAAGAGAGAGAGAAGGCAAGAGGGATGAAAGGAGGAAGGAAGAGAGAAAAGGGAGAGAGAGGGAGGAGACGAGCAGGAAGCAGACAAAGAGGGAGGCCATGGAGGAGGCAAGAAAGAGGGGAGCGGAAGCGGCAAGGGAGGACATGAAGAAGAGGGAGTCACGAGCAGCTCCGGCCGCAGAAGTCCCCCCCAAGGCAGAAGTCCCCAAGACTCTTCCCCCAAGAAAAGAAGTCCCCAAGACCACTACCAAGACTGCCCCTGAACCCTCTGAGAGACCGGGTCCCGGAGGGGATTTCAGCTGCCGCGACATCCGCTACTACAACAAGGACGGCAGCCGGAAAGAGGAGCCAATGGACGGCTTGGAAGCCCTCTCCGACTGGGAGGAGGACCCGGAGGTGACCGTGGATGGGGAGGAGATGGAGGAGACGGAGGAGCTGGAGCCACTAGAGCCGCTGGAACCGCTACCCCCACGCCTACGGTTGGATGGACACGAAACGGGAGTGCAGTACAACTGCCGACCACAACTCGCCACCCTCGTCCCCCCCATGGGCTCCACCCTGGACGTGGGGAAGGACATGGTCCTGCATGTTCTCCTGCCCTCAGCCGTGGTAGGCGTCCTCGCTCCCCGGGACATACCACGCACAGAGATAGAGCGGCAGCTGGAGGTCTCGGGAGTGGGGAACACGGCCATGAACCTTAAGATCTTGGAGGAGTGGGAGACCGTCCTTCCTCCCTACTTCCCGCCAGTCACCGTCGAGGAGATGGGGATAGGGGGCATCTTCACGGCGGAGCTCAGCTGTATGACCCCGGAGATAGTGGCGGACCGGTTGGAGGACTTCTTCCAAGGAGTGTCCGAATCCCTGAACAACTTCTCCTAGACTACAGGAAGTAAGGGCGGTGCGAAAGCAACGTCGCTTACTATTAGCCAGTTGGGTGATGTTTCGAAAGGAACATCCACCTCTTATTAAGGAGGCGTTTTAAGAACGTTTTCTTCACACGAGGATCATTGATGTGGCGAGAGCAACATCGTTATTACTATAAGAGATACAATTAAGACGATAGGTGTAGTTTTAAAATATAGATGTAAGACGTTTAAGCCAACGGTAGCTTACTATACCGTATGGTGGGAGATTCCCGACATTTTATTCTATCTCAGTTCCACGGTTGAGTCAGTACCGTGAGAGCTACAAGTTCCAGTTCCAGTACTATTCTATTGAGTCTACATTTAAGCGTTACCCGAAGTTCTACAGTTAGGTGTCAAAGTTAAAGGGGGAAGTCCTAAGTATGCTTGAGGACAAGCATAATCTAAGGAGGGAGAAGTGTAGTAAATACCGACCGAGGAGGAGGAAACTTGCGAGCTGCTGCTGCCGACGACATCGACGCTCATCGCCGATTTTCAGTCTAGGCAGTTTAGTTTAAGATCCACTATTATGATGTTATATCTTTATTAGACAAATTGTAGACTAGACTATCAACTAAATAACATCCACTTATATAAGCTGTAGGAGTGGTGTTCTTCACAGAACACCAACTCCAGAGGTTTTAGAGACAGCATGTCCGGGCGACCATTTCCATAGCAACCATTTACAAGGGAGTTTCTAGACCAATCAAAATGCCTGTTTATAATTGGGGGGGGGGGTACCCTGGCAACAATTACTGGTAAGGAACAATTCAGAGTTTCAAAGACACCACCAGCAGCTGCTAGCAGGGGTCTAGGAATTGGGAATTTTACAAGAGTTGAGAGTTCATACTGGAGGACAGCACCATTTCCACCAAGCTGAGTGAGTCCTTGCAGTCTACTGCTAGATATAGTTTACAGGCTATCTGTTGTGATTTATTTAATGTGAGTTTGGACCAGTATTTAGGTTCAGGCAAGGTCAGCCATATTTATTTCTGTAATTTGTACTCAGTTTCCAGTGACACTAATAAAAACACCTTAACTGTAATTAACTTGTCTGGTTTTGTGTTCAGCATATTAGAACCCATATTTATTTGGAGCCTTGTGACATTTTTGTTACAATAGTCAGTAGTGACTATATGTGGATCACACAAATTGATGATGTCACAGGAATGTGTGCACAGGAAACAGTTAGGATTCAAATTTGAATGGTCCATGGACTTCAGGTAGGCACATCCTCTTCTAAACCACTGTTCTATGGATATCCCTGCTTGTTATATGTTATGTTACAGTTGACTATGACAACTTAAGATGATATAGGGTGCATGAGTTCTCATGTTTGATAGAGTAATCATGGTATTTTGTTCAAATTTTGATATTAAACATAGAAATACATGGACAGTGTGTGTCTTGACTAACAGAGCACAATAGGCCTACACAGGAGCCTGTCACCTGCCCTGCTTTATCCTAGCCTGTCACCTGCCCTACCTATCCTAGCCTGTCCCCTGCCCTGCCTGATCCTAGCCTATCCCTACCCTGTCTTATCCTAGCCTGTCCCCTACCATGCCTTTTCCTAGTATGTTCATTGCCCTGCCTTATCATAGCCTGTCACCTACCCTGCCTTATCATAACCTGTCCCCTGCCCTGCCCTATCCTAGCCTGTCCCCTGGCCTGCCCTATCCTAGCCTGTCACCTGCCCTACCTTATCCTAGCCTGTCTCCTGGCCTGCCTTATCCTAGCATGATCATTGTCATGCCTCATCCTAGCCTGTCCCTTGCCCTGCCCTTCCCTAGCCTGTCCCCTGCTCTATCTATCCTAGCCTGTCCCCTGCCATGCCTTACCCTAGCCTATACCTACCCTGCCTTATCCTAGCCTGTCCCCTGGCCTGCCTTATCCTAGCCTGTCCCCTGCCCTAACTATCCTAGCCTGTCCCCTGCCCTGTCTTATCCTAGCCTGTCCCCTGTCCTGCCTTCTCCTAGCATGTTCATTGCCCTGCCTTATCCTAGCCTGCCCCTTGCCATGCCTTATTCTAGCTTGTCCCCTGGCCTACCTTATCCTAGCCTGTCACCTACCCTGCTCTATCCTAGCCTGTCCCCTACCCCGTCTTATCCTAGCCTGTCCCCTGTCCTGCCTTATCCTAGCCCGTTCCCTGCCCGACCTACCATAGCCTGTCCCCTGACATGCCTTATCCTAGCCTGTACCTTTCCCTACCCTATCCTAGCCTCTCCCCTGCCCTGCCTTATCCTATCCTAGAGCAGGACAAAGCTTGACCTGCCTTTCCCTTATTTCTCATGATTGACTATATCTATTAGTCATAGTGACTACTTTAGACCATGAAACCATTAAATTCATAGTCACTTGACTATATAGCCCAAATCAGCCGATTTAATGGCTGACTATAGGTTGACTATATGACTAACTTACATTAGACATAGGTGACTAATTAGGTATAGCAGTTTTTTCTACGTTCACGTGACTATAGAAATGTAGTCCGTAGTGACTAACATTTCCAGGTCTATTATTATCAGTGCATGTTACATGGCCCTATAATCCGCTCAATAATTGTCCTCATAACTATGTTATTCATTAAGTTACTAATTAATGCATTGCAAATCCGCACCCACTTAAGGCCGCGTTGTGTTCATACCAGTACACACAGCCGTGGCCTCTGTTGTATTACCTCAACTAACTCGTCCTTAAATTGACCACAGATATTTCAGACCTAAAGTCAATGAAAAGTCTGAAAATAGGTCATTACAATATCAGAAGTCAAAAGCATAAATTCTGCCAAATGTCGGACCTGGTAAAGCTCTTTGATATAATGTGTATTAGCGAAACCTGGCTCCTAGAGGGTTTCCCCGATAATAAACTATATGTCAAAGGCTATCAATTTTTCCGACGTGACAGGATTATTGACAAGGCTGGTGGAGGACTTCTATTCTATATTCGGGACCGTATGGCCCCGTACTGCTCAGTCCTCTCACCCCTTAGTATATCAGATTCTAATATTGAAGCTATGGTGGTCAACTTCACCCAGCCTAAACATAGACTAACATCCTTCATTCATGTATACCGCCCCCCTAGAGGCAGCTACGTGAGCTGTATTGACACAATGCTTAGCCTTTGCCAAAACCCCATCATCCAAGGACGGTAGCACTGGCTAATAAGGGACATAAACACTGGTGGGACCTGTATTGACCTTATTGTCACTGACTGTCCTAAAGTCATGCATAAGGGCACCCTTCCCTGTCTGATAAGCGACCACCTGCCCATTTTCGCCACCAAGAAAAAACCCAAGGAAGTATATACGATAATGACTGTATGGGGTAGGTCATATAAAAATTATGACCGCACTGATTTCGTTGATTATCTGCTTTCTCTTGAATGGTCCAAATTTTATGCATGCACTGATGTAGATGACCAATGGGCCCTCATCCTATCTTGATGAATACTGTCCCATAAAGGATATGTCCTTTAAGGACCGCAATAAGCCATGGATCACAAAAGACATCCTGGAATCCATTTACGAGCGTAATGAATACATGTTGGAATATTGTCGAGGTAAAAGGCAGGACCCCTCACTCTTTGAAAAGGCCAAGCAAGTCCGTAGAGACATAAATGCCAAAACCCGTGCCTCTGAAGATAGCTACTTCTTTAATAAAGTGCAGGACCTAGCCTCTAACCCAACAAAGTTCTGGAGGGAGATAGCGCTGTTATTAGGCAAGAGTGGCTTAGATAAGCCAGACTTAGTCTTAAGAGATCAGGATAATGGAAATGAGCTCAGAGGGGACTCTGTCCCCCCATACATTAATGAGTTCTTCACAAACATTGGTTCAAAATTGTTCAATACTCTGGGCAACCTCCCAAAAGTATCCTCAGTTAATACCCCCTCTAATCAGTCCTACTCACCAACAGAATCTACTGCTGTCCCATATAGCAGAGTTTTAGAACTCATTAAGTCTATTGAAGTTCACAAATCTAGTGGCCTTGACAACATAAATGCTGCTGTTCTCAAGGATGCTCTCCTCATCCTAGCCCCTCAACTAACAGCCTTAATAAACCGAGGCCTACACACTATTTCTTTTCCTGAGCAGTGGGCGTGTGCAAAGGTTGTTCCTCTCCCAAAGTCTGGTGATCTCACAAACATAGGCAACTGGAGGCCCATCTCACTGCTCCCAGCCCCAAGCAAAATTATGGAACGTATAGTTTATGAAAGAATTTACAGTTCCCTTGAAAATATGGGTAGTCTTAGTAAACATCAATATGGCTTCCGTGCGTCCAGAGGGACAAATGATGCTGTCTTCAAGCTAGTGAATGATATTTATATCGCACGTGACAGGGGAGAGCATCTGCTGGCCTGTTTTCTGGACGTACGGAAAGCTTTTGACAGCAAACATCACTTGGAACTTATCTCGAGAATGAAAACTCTTAACCTCCCTCCCTTATACACAGACTGGCTCTATGCATACTTAAGACGCCGCAGTCAGAGAGTCTCCTGTAATGGTGTGACCTCTAGCACTCTCCCAATCTCCTACGGCGTCCCCCAAGGTTCCATACTTGGCCCTTTACTCTTCATTTGCTATGTAAATAGCCTGCCCGATGTCATAAAAAATTGTAAGGTCATTATGTATGTCGATGATGTGGTATTCTATAGCACATCATCAAATCTAACACTGCTTGAATATCATCTGCAACAAGATGCTACTAATGTATTTAATTGGTTCTGTGCAGCTGGCCTTGTTATCCACACTGGTAAAACCAAGGTCTAACTGTTTAACCCTCCGCCAGGTGACTTCCGCCCACCTAAAGTCACTATGGGTAACACGTTGCTCGAATGTTGCACCAGCTATGAATAACTAGGTATTATCCTAGATAACTGTATTACTTTTAAGAGCACAATTAGTAAAAATGTAAGCAGTGCCTCAAACAGGTGTCATATGTTAACCAATACGAGGCGCCGTATGTCCCGACATACTGCCATCCTTGTGTACAAACAAACTATAATGCCTGTCCTTGAATATTGTGGATATTTATTTAACTGTGTAATACACGCCCAGCGCAAGCGCCTCCAACTAGTTCAGAACAGATGCCTTAGAGTTAGCCTAAATGTACAACGGCTGTACCACATCTGTGACCTTCATAAAGATGCTAATGTTGACCATTTGAGTATCCGATATGATCTGCAGTTATTACTTCTTATTCATAAATATATGTATGACGGAACCCACCATCCCCAGGAGCTTGGGCTGAATTTCCAACAGCCAGTGGCATGTGGACGTATAACACGCTCAACCAACACTGGCTTGCTGGAATACCCACCCAGTTCAACCATGGGCTTCCGCAAGAGTCCCTTATACAGAGGCATTAATCTCTGGAATTCTCTAAATGCCTCTTGTAGACTAACGACAGACCGATCAACATTCAAACTCAAAGCCAAACCAACGGTGGTACGGCTCTTCTTAGCAGCAAATGTATGACATGTACGGCTCACTGCCAACCACACCTGTGATTGATTGCACCTGAGTATACTAGTTGTATCGTATTGTTTAATATAAAGCTAAAACGGCTGGTCCAATGGTTATTGGCCAATTATGTAATTGATTGTTTGAAAATGTCTGGACCTACAATGTATTTATTGTGTTAACGTTGAAGAAAATGCCATTCTATGGGACTATTGATAGTCCATTGAACTGTACCGTATTTGCAACATCACTCTGTGAATAAAATACGTTATAAACTCAAAATCCCTCTCGATCTTTTATTTTTTCATGAAAGAAATAATTGGACAAAGGGACATCTAACTTCTAAGTTAGGGGCCGTCCATAAAGTATGTCATGCTTTTTTGGGCCATTTTAAACACCCCCCACCCCCATGTCACTTTTTGTCACACTTTTTCCGACACCCCCTAGAAAAGTATGTCACAAATCTGCTGACACTCCCCCCCTTTGCATATAATTAGGTATCGTATCAGTCTAGTCCCATAATTTGATAAAAGAACATACATGCATTATCTTATTCCAGTAATTATTTATAAGGCTTATTACAGTTAGATTGCTATAAAAATGTGTTAATGTATGACATAGGTCAAATCTCTGAAATACCTGAAATTAGCCAATGTTAATGGATTTTTATTGGAAAGATCCCCGTTTAATTAACATTTTCAAATTGGCAGTATCATGTTCACAACAATAGTCATGGCATCCTTGATCCATACATTCTTGACAGTGTTTACAGGAATAACAGGTGTGCTACTGTTATCCTGTCACTCCTCTTGTGTTGTCCAGAAGATCTGTGGCAGGGATGGATCCAGGAACTTGAGAAAGGAGGAGGGGGGGTGGTGATATAGGTATTGACATTCTGGATAGCATACATGAGTTCACATTATTGCTTAGCAGAAATACATACTGGACTGATACATACTAGAATCAGACTGTAGGTCATGCTGGAAGAACCTTGTTCTGATTTGGATGCCTTATTCTGTACACTAGGACATGCAAAGTCATGGGGCAGACCCTTTTCGTGATTGTCTGCAGGTCTTTGCAGGATGTTGTTGCTGGGGGCAAGGCTAACAAATACAAACCCATCTACCATAAGATGTATAACCCACACCCCGACTTTGGGAGAATCCCATTACCCGCACAGGGGGTCTGAGTGCTCCTAGGTAAAAACCATTGTATAACCATATGTATTTAGTCTAATTCGAATTAGCATTATGTACCGGTACACATAATAAGAATTCGAATTAGTGATATGTTTAATTCGAATTGATGATATGTCTTATTCTAATTGTACATAAGTCCAATTGAATTAATGATATGTCCAAATTAATTGTACTTAAGTGAAATTTGAATTAGCATTATGTACCGGCACATAATAAGAATTTGAATTAGTGATATGTTTAATTCGAATTGATGATAAGTCTAATTTTAATTGTACATAAGTCCAATTGAATTAGTGATATGTCTAATTCTAATTGTACTTAAGTCTAATCCGAATTAGCATTATATACCGGTACACATAATAAGAATTCGAATTAGTGATATGTTTAATTCGAATTGATGATATGTCTACTTCTAATTGTACATAAGTCCAATTGAATTGGTGATATGTCTAATTCTAATTGTACTTAAGTCTAATTTGAATTAGCATTATGTACTGGTACATAATAAGAATTCGAATTAGTGATATGTTTAATTCAAATTGATGATAAGTCTAATTCTAATTGTACATAATAAGAATTCGAATTAGTGATATGTTTAATTTGAATTGATTATATGTTTAATTCAAATTGTACATAAGTCCAATTGAACTAATGATATGTCCAAATTAATTGTACTTAAGTGAAATTTGAATTTGCATTATGTACCGGTACATAATAAGAATTCGAATTAGTGATATGTTTAATTCAAATTGATGATAAGTCTTATTCCAATTGTACATAAGTCTAATTCCAATTGTACATAAGTGAAATTTGAATTAGCATCATGTGCCAGTACATAATGAAAATAAGAATTAATGATATGTGTAATTTGAATTAATGATATGTGTAATTTGAAATAATGATATGTGTAATTTGAATTAATGATATGTTTAAATAGAATTACGCATAAGTCTAATTCGAATTGTACATGAGTCTTATTCAAATTGTACATATGTAGAGTTGTACATAAGTCTTATTCCAATTGTATTTAAGTCTTATTTAATTTGTACATATGTGATATTCAAATTTAACATATCTGAAATTCCAATTTTACATATGTAGAATTGAATTATACATATGTACAAATGAATTCCCGATATGTGAGGCTGAATTGCACATATGTACAATTGTATTTGTGATATGTGAAATTCTTCTCTTAGTATTATGTTCAAAGATTTTCATTATGTACGGCCGAATTAAACATATGTGAAATTGATTTGTTGATATGTAAAATTATACATAATGCTATTTCAATTCTACATATGTTCAATTGAATTCTACTTATGTTTAATTGAATTCTACATATGTAATTGATATTTGCCCTTTACTGTTTTGTTTAAACTACAGGTGACAGTTACCGGGAAATTATTTTAGAAAATTAATTTCTAAAATGTTCTCGGTCTACTTTACCATGAATGTAGAGTTCAGTGTTGGGGACACTCAACACCAGAACAGGTGAGATAAATCCTAAAAACGAGACTCTGATTGAGCTATTAGGTATGGTTCTTAAAAGTAACAATTTTCAGTTCAATGGTCAAAACAACTTACAAGTAACACCAGAACAGGTGAGATAAATCCTGAAAACGAGACTCTGATTGAGCTATTAGGTATGGTTCTTAAAAGTAACAATTTTCAGTTCAATGGTCAAAACTACTTACAAGTAACACCAGAACAGGTGAGATAAATCCTAAAAACGAGACTCTGATTGAGCTATTAGGTATGGTTCTTAAAAGTAACAATTTTCAGTTCAATGGTCAAAACTACTTACAAGTAACACCAGAACAGGTGAGATAAATCCTAAAAACGAGACTCTGATTGAGCTATTAGGTATGGTTCTTAAAAGTAACAATTTTCAGTTCAATGGTCAAAACTACTTACAAGTAACACCAGAACAGGTGAGATAAATCCTAAAAACGAGACTCTGATTGAGCTATTAGGTATGGTTCTTAAAAGTAACAATTTTCAGTTCAATGGTCAAAACTACTTACAAACACCAGAACAGGTGAGATAAATCCTAAAAACGAGACTCTGATTGAGCTATTAGGTATGGTTCTTAAAAGTAACAATTTTCAGTTCAATGGTCAAAACTACTTACAAGTAACACCAGAACAGGTGAGATAAATCCTAAAAACGAGACTCTGATTGAGCTATTAGGTATGGTTTTTAAAAGTAACAATTTTCAGTTCAATGGTCAAAACTACTTACAAGTAACACCAGAACAGGTGAGATAAATCCTAAAAACGAGACTCTGATTGAGCTATTAGGTATGGTTCTTAAAAGTAACAATTTTCAGTTCAATGGTCAAAACTACTTACAAGTAACACCAGAACAGGTGAGATAAATCCTAAAAACGAGACTCTGATTGAGCTATTAGGTATGGTTCTTAAAAGTAACAATTTTCAGTTCAATGGTCAAAACTACTTACAAGTAACACCAGAACAGGTGAGATAAATCCTAAAAACGAGACTCTGATTGAGCTATTAGGTATGGTTCTTAAAAGTAACAATTTTCAGTTCAATGGTCAAAACTACTTACAAACACCAGAACAGGTGAGATAAATCCTAAAAACGAGACTCTGATTGAGCTATTAGGTATGGTTCTTAAAAGTAACAATTTTCAGTTCAATGGTCAAAACTACTTACAAGTAACACCAGAACAGGTGAGATAAATCCTAAAAACGAGACTCTGATTGAGCTATTAGGTATGGTTCTTAAAAGTAACAATTTTCAGTTCAATGGTCAAAACTACTTACAAGTAACACCAGAACAGGTGAGATAAATCCTAAAAACGAGACTCTGGTTGAGCTATTAGGTATGGTTCTTAAAAGTAACAATTTTCAGTTCAATGGTCAAAACTACTTACAAGTAACACCAGAACAGGTGAGATAAATCCTAAAAACGAGACTCTGATTGAGCTATTAGGTATGGTTCTTAAAAGTAACAATTTTCAGTTCAATGGTCAAAACTACTTACAAGTAACACCAGAACAGGTGAGATAAATCCTAAAAACTAGACTCTGATTGAGCTATTAGGTATGGTTCTTAAAAGTAACAATTTTCAGTTCAATGGTCAAAACTACTTACAAGTAACACCAGAACAGGTGAGATAAATCCTAAAAACGAGACTCTGATTGAGCTATTAGGTATGGTTCTTAAAAGTAACAATTTTCAGTTCAATGGTCAAAACTACTTACAAGTAACACCAGAACAGGTGAGATAAATCCTAAAAACGAGACTCTGATTGAGCTATTAGGTATGGTTCTTAAAAGTAACAATTTTCAGTTCAATGGTCAAAACTACTTACAAGTAACACCAGAACAGGTGAGATAAATCCTAAAAACGAGACTCTGATTGAGCTATTAGGTATGGTTTTTAAAAGTAACAATTTTCAGTTCAATGGTCAAAACTACTTACAAGTAACACCAGAACAGGTGAGATAAATCCTAAAAACGAGACTCTGATTGAGCTATTAGGTATGGTTCTTAAAAGTAACAATTTTCAGTTCAATGGTCAAAACTACTTACAAGTAACACCAGAACAGGTGAGATAAATCCTAAAAACGAGACTCTGATTGAGCTATTAGGTATGGTTCTTAAAAGTAACAATTTTCAGTTCAATGGTCAAAACTACTTACAAGTAACACCAGAACAGGTGAGATAAATCCTAAAAACGAGACTCTGATTGAGCTATTAGGTATGGTTCTTAAAAGTAACAATTTTCAGTTCAATGGTCAAAACTACTTACAAACACCAGAACAGGTGAGATAAATCCTAAAAACGAGACTCTGATTGAGCTATTAGGTATGGTTCTTAAAAGTAACAATTTTCAGTTCAATGGTCAAAACTACTTACAAGTAACACCAGAACAGGTGAGATAAATCCTAAAAACGAGACTCTGATTGAGCTATTAGGTATGGTTCTTAAAAGTAACAATTTTCAGTTCAATGGTCAAAACTACTTACAAGTAAGTGGTACTGCAATGGGCACCCGAGTGGCACCCTCATATGCAAACCTGTTCATGACAGTCCTCGAAAACAAATTCCTGGAAAACCATGACAACAAACCAAGGGTCTGGTTAAGATATATCGACGACATCTTCTTTGTCTGGGATCATGGAGATGCAGCACTCCAAGAGTGGTTGAGTTATTCAAACCAACAGCATCACAGCATAAAATTCACTTCAGAATATTCAAGTGAAGAGATTAGTTTCCTCGACACAAAAGTCAAAAGGAACTCCGAGGGGAAGTTGTACACAGACCTGTACACAAAACCAACTGACACCAACAGTTACCTCAGGTATGACTCAGCACACCCACCAAGTGTGAAAAGGAGTCTACCCTACAGCCAATTTCTAGGCCTACGCCGAATCTGTAGGCTAGAAGTAGATTTCGAAAATCGCGCATCAGTCAAGATGCAACAGTTCAGGGACAAAGGCTACCCCGAAGACCTTCTACAGAAGGCCAAACAACAAGCCACTGAGAAAAGAAGACAAGAACTTCTCATAAAAAAGAAAAAGAACGCAGACAAAGCGGAGGAAGAAAGAATCTTCCTCACTACTCAATTCAGACCCAACTATAACAAACTCCAGAAGATTGTTAAAAACAGGTGGGAAGACTTAAGTGAGTCAAGCACCACCAGGGGTTTACAAAGAATGAAAGTAGTGGTTGGCCACCGGAGACCTAAAAACCTCAGGGACTATTTAGTCCGAGCCAAGGTGGACTACCATCCGACAGGGGATGAATTGGAAACAGAACCAAAGCCCCCTAGACCAAACAAGTGCATCCATGTACCGACCAAGAAACACCCTGTATGTGAAGTGTGTCCAAAAATGGACACCACAGGAAAGATACGGATCAACAAAAGTTGCTCAAAGGAGACAAAAACCAACATCTTTTGTGGAAGCTCAAACATTGTGTACTGCATAGAATGCAAATGCTGTGGAAAACGATACAACAGGCCAGGTCACAAGAAAGACCGAGACATGAAAGTCTACATCTTGGAGTTCATATACGAACACCCCCAGTCCAAAAGGGCCAACAAACTAAGGAAAACCATTGAATGGAAATGGGTTCAGCGGTTGAAAACACTCGTCCCGACAGGGATGAACATAATGGAAAATCGCTATGGTTAGACTCAGCCCCCCCAAAGGCCACGTCATTTTTTCCCCGACACTGAACTCTACACTCATGGTAAAGTAGACCGAGAACATTTTAGAAATTAATTAAGTAACACATAAGTCCTCCAGAAGGAGACCCACCTTCTACTAGGCCCACCATGTTGTGGTCCTCCCTCACCTGGATAGGGAACCTCACTGACAGGTCTCTCACATGTCACAATGAGACTCCACTTTTGGGCCCAAGAAATGACCCAAAATCAAAATGCAAAATCAATAAAATAAATTCTAAATTTATTTAATATTGATTTCCCTGCAATACACCTGATGAAGCTGTGAACAGCTGAAACTCCTCAGTACTGATACTCAACTAAACAGTGGACTGTTGATTGGCTCTGTGCACTCTAAATACTATTTTTTAGAAATACCAAATATTTTAACAGAATCTCAATTATGAGAATTAGGATTTCAAAATCCACAACTTAAAATTTCAAATGTGGAATCGAAAAGTTGTAAATCTGTCATTTGGTAAAAACACAGAGACCAGGATGTGACCCAGATCCTGCCAACCAATCACAGGACTCCCTGTAAAAGATTGAGGTCATGAGTTCCCAAAAACCATATAAAAAGGAAGGATGAACTTACTTGATTTAGTACTGAAAGAGTAGTGGTAGGGAAACCAACCCCTCGTCCAAAACTGATTCTTGAATTCTACATATGTGTAATTCAATTAGACGTGTGTGTAAATTCAAAAGTCATAATGCTAATTGAATTGTACTTAAGTAAACTTAATTTGACTTAAGTGTAATTAATTAGACATATGTCTAATTCAATTAAACATATGTCTAATTCGAGTTAGACATATGTCTAATTAATTGGACTTAAGTCCAATTCTGGATTTTAGGAACCAACGGCACCCCATATATATTAGAGAATTTACGGTAATAGCTAACATAGATTTACTGATCCTTCTTTTCATAAGAACAATGCTCATGTACTTTATTTCCACAAAAACACTTGAAATGCAATATTTAATCAATTGTTGCAATCTTTTTCTTTTTATTATGTGGAAAGACAAGAAATTGGATAAAACAATTATGATTTCCAAGCATTACAAGCATCATCTCTAATACAAGAAACTATGTCCATTGACACATACAAGACAGGACAAAACAAGGACCTTTGTTATATGTACCGCACGCAACATATTTGACATTATCCCAAGATTCTGCCATTTTGCGTGCTGAAACTGGACATTCAGCTCATGCTAATGGCTTGCCCGGTGCTCAGTGTCCATTGTCCGATGTCCGATGTCCGATGTCCGATGTCCGATGTCCGATGTCCGATGTCCGATGTCCGATGTCCGATGTCCGATGTCCGATGTCCGATGTCCGATGTCCGATGTCCGATGTCCGATGTCCGGTGCTCGGTGGACATTCGGCTCGTGCTGATAGCTCGCCACTATCCCGAATGCGTGCCCAAATAACAACCCGTTAGTCCATACATTTTTGAATAAGCAGACAAGCAAATATTTTGGTTGTTAAACCAAGCGAGTGACTTCATGCTGAATCTTCAAATCCATATTAACTATTCCCAATAACCAGTTCCTAACCGAAGTCAAAAACCTATCTTCATTTGGACACTACAAAAAGAAGGAAAGGTAAGATAAACATAAAGTCTCACCAGTCTGTTGATAGTGATAGATATTGTCTCTGGTGTCTCTCAAACCAGGAGGGCTGGCCATAGTTTCTTTTATAGTCCCAGTCACTTGACCTTCCATCACTGGACTCCGGACATCTCACACTGAGCATCTGACACAGAAGCACCAAACACCAAACATCGGACACTGGACACCAAACACCTCCCCCACACTATGTTCGGATTTGAGAAATGCCCCCCCCCCCAAAAAAAAAAAAAAAGAAGAAAAAAATTGCATGTGCCTGTGGAATCATATGTGGCAGTGACTATCTTTATTGACATGATTTAGTTTTAATCCCAGATGAAGGCTTTTCCTATTTTGGTGCCCCCCACTGAGGGTCTGTTTCCATAATGCCCATCCCCTATATCCACCATACCTCCCTAATTAAGTTCCTCATTAACTGTTAAGTCTGCCCTCAAGAGGCACATACCAGTGCTGTCTGAAGGCAGGACACAAGGACAATAGAATATGTATCACCTGACGTTACTATCCTGGACCTTTCTAATTGTGTAGTTTGATGTCACACAGCTTGCGTTTCCATCGCCAACATTGTTGTTTACATCATTGCCATTTGATATATTATCAGTTCCCTGTGGAATTATAATGCTATCTCTATTTTAACATACAGAAAATAGAGATGACCCTCTTAGCAGTCAAAGACATCACACCGCGCCTATCTTATTCAGTTTCCATGCCTATCCTCTAGATGGCAGCACTGTAAGTTAGTAAAATTGTTGTATACATCGGGGGGCTCTGCCCCCACCTCCCCTTTCTTTCTCTCTTCTTTTTCTTTATGAAACTGTAACAGAACTAAAACCGAACCCATCTACCCCTAAAGGATGGGAAGATACAATGGGGCCATCTTGAGAAATGGAGGGAATCATTGAGATTACCTGAAAAGTGGGCGCCACCTAGAGGGAAAAAATTAAGATTACGCGAAAAGTGTGTTTTTTTAGATTACGCACTGAATGTGCGGCGTCTAGTAACTTGGTAAGTTTGTTCCTACTTGCATCTCTGATGTGACAGAGCTAAGAGCAGAGTAGGCATCCTGCTGCCTCAGTGTGGCCTGCAGCCCACCTACAATACCTACTGGGACTCAACAACAGATTCATATCCCTCTGACCCCTCCATGACCCCATTTAGATGTCTCACTCTGACCCCATTTATGGCATAACGACCCATCTGTCAGAAACACCCCAGCACTATTTAGTGCTGGCAGGCCGATGTGTAGCTCAAGTTGTAGCAGTTCAATTCTTCAGTAGAAGCTAAGAGAATTTCTTTTATTTCTCATATCTAAGGCAATCTGCAGCAATACATGTGGATTCTGCAAGGCATCAAAGAGAAAAACAGATAAATATAATCACGTTATATGTTATGGAAAAAGAAACATAAGAGAAAATACACTAATTTGGTTCCATGCTATTTATGACTTCTGTTTGACACAGTTTGGGCCCTGACCACCAAATGTCCAGGTCTCAGGCTGGGGGAGGGGGAGAATGCTGAGAGGGTGACCTGCTCAGGTGCAGACACTGGTCGCAGTCTGGATAAATGCATTAACCTATTTCTCTCAGATGTATTTCAGGATTGTGTTCATATTGGTGTAAGAGGCTTACCTCCGTCAGAGCGATTACAGCTGAGGCACTTAGAGGCAGGGAGGGAGGGCTCAGTGTCTATATAAAGTCTATAATGACGTTGTTACAGCTGAGACACTTAGAGGCAGGGAGGGAGGGCTCAGTGTCTATATAAAGTCTATAATGATGTTATTACATTTAGACACTTAGAGGCAGGGAGGGAGGGCTCAGTGTCTATATAAAGTCTATAATGATGTTATTACATTTAGACACTTAGAGGCAGGGAGGGAGGGCTCAGTGTCTATATAAAGTCTATAATGATGTTATTACATTTAGACACTTAGAGGCAGGGAGGGAGGGCTCAGTGTCTATATAAAGTCTATAATGATGTTATTACATTTAGACACTTAGAGGCAGGGAGGGAGGGCTCAGTGTCTATATAAAGTCTATAATGATGTTATTACATTTAGACACTTGGAAGCAGGGAGGGAGGGCTCAGTGTCTATATAAAGTCTATAATGACGTTGTTACAGCTACCACGTCACGGCTTCATCCACATTACCTGTCAGCTCTGTAGACTTACATACAGGACGTAAACCCTCCAAGGGCTTCAGGATGCTCAGGCGGTGTATGTCTGGCATGATGCACTGATGCAGTTATACTAAGTTACTTACTGGCACTGCATTGGTGCATCATCTTTCAGGAGTGTATCAAACCCCCAGGTATGGCATGATGCACGACAACAGGATTGTTGAGTGACTTACACTGGCTGTAGATGACAAAAAGGCATATGGCATGAAACACATGCCACCATACAGGGTTGCTCCCCTCAGGACCTTTTATCTTGTCAAGTAAAGATGAAGTATCCATCTTTTTAAGGCAACATATGAAATTACTTTCAGATAAGGCTAATAAAATAAAAGGTGTGTTTCAGGTTACATCTCTGAAAATCTAGGTAAGGTAGGCCTTTAAAAAAAAGTTTTTGCTTTGGCCTGAAAAGTACCCAAAAATCGCAGTAAGGCCACTTAAAAATTGGAAAGAATATGTTAAAATTGGAAAGAATATTGGCAAATTTAGAATCAAATTAAAGCTTATACTGTCAGTACGGCAGTCAGCTAAGAAAAACTTGAGCTCTTGAACAACTTCAACCGATTGATAAACTCTGAATTACTAAAATGTGAAAATTGATCGCGGAAAGTCCAAATTTCCCTGTGTATTTTGCAACGAGTTAAAAAAAAAGAAAAAGCTAAATGCCCTCATCATATTTTTTACTGCTTGATGCCCAGAGATGAGTCATGTATTAATTAGCATCAATTGAGGTTTTGACAGTTTTGGGCGGTCAGAGGGAAAAACAAAGAGCGGCCACAGGAGAAATTGCTGCCATGTCATCCCTGCCAGCTCCTAGTGTCCCGGCCCCCCTCCTATGGCCTCAGCACTTACTTAACATCACCCATTGTTAGGATGTTAGGGTGCTTCAAGGCTTGTGTTTATTTCGGCCATGATGCTTTAGTACAGTACCGGTAAGTCATATGTCGGTCCTTTAACTGCCTGGGAAATGGTCACTATATCAACCTGCTACGGATAAAGGGTTAACACCTTCATCCCCCACCTCCTCCCACTGTGTCATGTCCAGCCCCCATCCACACACCTCACCCTGCCCCATCCACATGTCCATCCCCCACCTCCTCCCACTGTGTCATGTCTAGCCTCCATCCCCACACCTCACCCTGCCCCATCCACATGTCCATCCCCCACCTCCTCCCACTGTGTCATGTCTAGCCTCCATCCCCACACCTCACCCTGCCCCATCCACATGTCCATCCCCCACCTCCTCCCACTGTGTCATGTCCAGCCCCCATCCACACACCTCACCCTGCCCCATCCACATGTCCATCCCCCACCTCCTCCCACTGTGTCATGTCTAGCCTCCATCCCCACATCTCACCCTGCCCCATCCACATGTCCATCCCCCACCTCCTCCCACTGTGTCATGTCCAGCCTCCATCCACACACCTCACCCTGCCCCATCCACATGTCCATCCCCCACCTCCTCCCACTGTGTCATGTCTACCTCCATCCACACACCTCACCCTGCCCCATCCACATGCTAGGTCTCTAACTCTGCCCCATCCACATGGTAGGTCTCTACCTCTGCCCTATGTCACATACTTCTGACCTGTCCCACCCATTCATGGTGTCAGGCCCCACCTTGAGCTGTGTGTTATATGACACCCCCCACCTTACTCATCCACACGGCAGCAGTCAGACAGGTTCCCAGCTCTAACCCTGTGTGATATATCTGTGTGTTATATGACACCCCCCACCTTACTCATCCACACGGCCGGCAGTCAGACAGGTTCCCAGCTCTAACCCTGTGTGATATATCTGTGTGTTATATGACACCCCCCACCTCACTCATCCACACAGCAGCAGTCAGACAGGTTCCCAGCTGTAACCCTGTGTGATATATCTGTGTGTTATATGACACCCCCCACCTCACTCATCCACACAGCAGCAGTCAGACAGGTTCCCAGCTCTTACCCTGTGTGATATATCTGTGTGTTATATGACACCCCCCACCTCACTCATCCACACGGCAGCAGGCAGACAGGTTCCCAGCTCTAACCCTGTGTGATATATCTGTGTGTTATATGACACCCCCCACCTCACTCATCCACACGGCAGCAGGCAGACAGGTTCCCAGCTCTAACTCTGTGTGATATATCTGTGTGTTATATGACACCCTCCACCTCACTCATCCACACGGCAGCAGGCAGACAGGTTCCCAGCTCTAACCCTGTGTGATATATCTGTGTGTTATATGACACCCCCCACCTCACTCATCCACACAGCAGCAGTCAGACAGGTTCCCAGCTGTAACCCTGTGTGATATATCTGTGTGTTATATGACACCCTCCACCTCACTCATCCACACGGCAGCAGGCAGACAGGTTCCCAGCTCTAACCCTGTGTGATATATCTGTGTGTTATATGACACCCTCCACCTCACTCATCCACACAGCAGTCAGACAGGTTCCCAGCTCTAACCCTGTGTGATATATCTGTGTGTTATATGACACCCTCCACCTCACTCATCCACACAGCAGTCAGACAGGTTCCCAGCTCTAACCCTGTGTGATATATCTGTGTGTTATATGACACCCTCCACCTCACTCATCCACACAGCAGTCAGACAGGTTCCCAGCTCTAACCCTGTGTGATATATCTGTGTGTTATATGACACCCTCCCCCTCACTCATCCACACGGCAGGCAGACAGGTTCCCAGCTGTAACCCTGTGTGATATATCTGTGTGTTATATGACACCCTCCACCTCACTCATCCACACGGCAGCAGACAGACAGGTTCCCAGCTCTAACCCTGTGTGATATATCTGTGTGTTATATGACACCCTCCACCTCACTCATCCACACGGTGTCTAACCCAGGTCCTTTATAGTCCCCTCACCCCAGCTATTCATACAGCCAGGTCTCTTACCCCCCCCCCCCCGTGTCACCCCTCGTATCACAAAGAATTTTTTTTTTTTTACAGTTTTCTATGGTGGATATGAGTAGAGAGGTGGACAAAGGCGTCCGCCAGAGTCAGTGTTTGTGTGTGGAGTGGCGGTAGTTGGGTGGCAACCACCAAAGTTACTAGACCACGAGAGTACCCTGACTAATATGACCAACACTCCAGCGCGCGTCACTGTAAGTATACCATACAGCCCAGTCCCCTTCAGCTGTGTGATATACCTGATACATGACACCTCCTGATTCATTCAGTCCTACACGGCAGTCAGACAGAGGCACCTCTCACCATGGCCTCACCCCTCCATAATGTCTGCACGCATCTACACTGATAATATACAGAACTCAGTCAATAGCGACAAACCTTGTTAGTCATTTTTGCCTCATTTATGACCAACCATGGTAAGTGATAGCATAGTTATAGTCAGTAGTGACCAACCCACCTTATTAATTCCATTCCTATCAGGCCTTAGTCATATTTTGTTTGCCTATATCATTTTTGAATATCAGTTTGTCATTCTGACCAATAACCATCTGACTTACCTGGGATAGCCACTGCAGACTAAGGCCCGGAGCTTTCAGATTATCAGTGTACCACCTTAAGGGCTGCCTCACACACAGCTGCTCCTGTTTCTGGACACAGGTCTCCAAGGTCAGATCCCCAGATACATGTACACTGAGAATCCATACATTGAAAGGGTTAGTCAGTACAGACTAACCCAGGTTGGTCATATGAGTGTTAGTCACAATGGCAAAGTTATATTCAAAAATGACCAAGAGGTGAGTCAGTAGTGGCTAACCTAGGTCCATCATTGGTGTGCTGTATTTGTATACCACTAGTTGGGGCCACCTGTGATGACCACTCAGTGGCTCCACCTGGAACTAAAAAGACTAAGGTGGGTTGGTCAGTAGTGACCAACCTGACAATAATAACTTATCTAGGTTGGTTGTATAGGGAGCCAAAAAATTACTAACTAGGTTAGGCACTAGTGACTGAGAGGTTGGGCATATAGGGAGCCTTGGAATACCAGTGTATGAGTGTCTGTGACAGACCTATCAGCTGTTACCTCATCCCCCACCCCCTAATACTGTGTTATACTCAGATGTATGAGTGTCTGTGACAGACCTATCAGCTGTTACCTCATCCCCCACCCCCTAATACTGTGTTATACTCAGATGTATGAGTGTCTGTGACAGACCTATCAGCTGTTACCTCATCCCCCACCCACTAATACTCTGTAATACTCAGATGTATGAGGGTCTGTGACAGACCTATCAGCTGTTACCTCATCCCCCACCCCCTAATACTGTGTTATACTCAGATGTATGAGTGTCTGTGACAGACCTATCAGCTGTTACCTCATCCCCCACCCCCTAATACTGTGTTATACTCAGATGTATGAGTGTCTGTGACAGACCTATCAGCTGTTACCTCATCCCCCACCCACTAATACTCTGTAATACTCAGATGTATGAGGGTCTGTGACAGACCTATCAGCTGTTACCTCATCCCCCACCCCCTAATACTGTGTTATACTCAGATGTATGAGGGTCTGTGACAGACCTATCAGCTGTTACCTCATCCCCCACCCCCTAATACTCTGTAATACGGTGTGAGGGACTTGTGAGAGGATGGTGGGAGCTGAGTGAAAGCTTCATAACACACTGCAAGTTTCTGCATATTAATATGGCCGGATGTTTTTGCAACATAAATATCAGGGAAATACACTGACTGGATGGAACATTCAATTTAGAGATTGGATTAACTATTTCTAGACCGGACAGATTCTTTCTGAGCTGACCTACCTCTAAACGACCCTGGGAAGCCGAAACGATGGACCTCAAGGAGAGGGACAGACAGACAGACAGAGAGATACAGCAATGTACTGTCCCCTCGTGGAAAACCTCATTTTTGGGTAATGCAATGAAACATGAAGGTATGTTGAGAAATATCCCTGATATGAAAAATCCTCAGATAGGAAAGGTAAAAGGGTGGACTTAATTGAATATCTTAGGACCCTCCTATTATCTCAGCTTTGTTGAAAAGTGTATGCTAATATGGTCTTACGGCAAAAACCTGATGAAAATCTAGTTACTTTTACAACAGGAGATTGACGCGCCTTAAAATGGACTAAAGCCCTCTTATATGGGTCCTACCTGAGACTGGTGGCAGAGTGTTCTGGATGTAAGACGCGTCACACAGAGCTGGTTTCTGGACACAGGTCCCCAAGGTCAACCCGCCAGATGGAACGTGACACATCCATCCCCCCCTGGTACTGGTGGATATGGTTAATTAGGGTTTACGCTGCACCAATAATGAGCTGGGGAGTGACTGGCTGATGTGGCACTCATGTACCTTGTAGATACATTGGCAGTGTATTCACCAACAGGCTCAGCACTGGTGAGCTATCAGACAAAGTATGGTCTTAAATCGCTACACTGGGCCTATAGGAATAATCCCCTCCCTACCCCGTAGTACTGCACTCCCTGCTCCCATTAATGAGGCATGTTAAGCCTGCCGACTGTCATACCCCATGTACGTCACCAATAGTTGGCCGTCCCAGTCCTCTTAGGTCTTCAGGTAGAGTTCTCCCCCCCATCCCTATACCAGTGTGGCAGCCTGTTTTGCATCAATTTAGCTGTTAGAATATCTGAATCTGAATATCATGGAAAACATACTAACTGCTTGAAACATTCAATTTAGGGGTGGGATTCACTATTTCTAGACCAGGGGCACAATCATTCTCAGCTGGGCTAAATCAGAGAGGAAGAAGTAGCAGGAAACTGTCTGTACTTTCTTCTGTTAACTTACAGCACACAATGTGCTGTAAAGTGTGCGGGCAGTATTGGGCAGTAAATTAACAGAAAAATATAATGTAAAATTATATCACATTCTTCTGTATAATTACAGCAAGATCTACTGGAACCCAAACTGCCAGCACACTTAACTGTAAATTAACAGTAGGCCTACTTACTTATAACAGTGTACCAGCATACTACAGGTCACATGTAAGCTACGCCCCAACGTCTAAGCCAATCAAAACCAGTGATATGTTGACCTTTACCTTGCCCTGACTCTTGGACCAACAACAGACCAGGAACCAGGACACAGCACAAGCTGATATGGTAGTGTCGGCCATTACTAAGCGCTGCCTCTGGTGGCTCTGGTGGCCCATGTGGTCAGTAACCTACTCAACCCTTCACACAAACATATCTTGCCATTGGTCATGACCACAACAGAGTGAGATGCACTCCATGCCCTTAAGCCCCGCACCACACAGAGTGCCAGTCCTTGCCCAGCGCTGACTGTCACTGCAGGGCAGCCAGCGTTCTGCCTTTAAAGGTATACAACACAATCTAGCTAATTCTAAATCGACCAACAATTTTGCTTAATGACTCTTGGCGATATTAGCCTGATGCTTATGGAACACAAAGAAAAGAAAAAAAAAAACTATGTCACGGGGTTCATAATTTCTCAATGAAAATGCAGGCATGCATTTATGTGATCATTAGGAACATGTTGAAAAAAAGAAAACATGGGGTCACGGGTAAAATGAAATTATCCTGAATTAATCAAAATAAAAAGTAATCTATGTACTGTATGAGCCTATGGGCACTGCAAAAAGAAAATTTAGTGATCAAGATATGTGGAAAGCCAAGGTAAGGCACTTAAATGGTATATATAAAGGTAGATCATGACATATAGGAAACACAAGAGAAATCTGCAAATATCATGGTTGTATGCTTTTGCCACCAGGTGCAATATGCGTAGATTGTGTTGTATACCTTTAATGGGATGAAGGCCAATTCCCACTCCTATGGTGGCCAGGGGAGGAGGATGAGTAGAAAAATAGAATTTAATCATAGACATCCTAAACTTAATAATTAAAACTCATTTACAGGTTCTTTAGATGCTCCTGAAAACTGGATTAATCCTAGAGGATTGTCTGCAGTGTGGCAGGCTCTGGGGACCTGCATCCAAGAATCAGGTGCAGAGATTTACCTTAAATCCAGACTAGTCTGTAATCACACTGAAAACCCAACGGGGTTTAAAGTGTTCACTACTGACCACTCTAAGTGTTGATGGAGATGGAGACCTGGGGGAGTACGCCTGTGCCCACCAGGTGGTCATATGCCACCCAGGCCTGGGTGAAGGGGTTCATGCTGAAGACTTGGGTGCTCATGGTCGTCAGCCAGGGTTATAATTATGTGATCACCTGGACAATTCTTTGTGGACAAGTGACCACTTTCAACCCAGCTAGGGTTGTCAGAGTGACCACTTACAACCAAGCTAGGGTTGTCAGAGAGACCACTTACAACCAAGCTAGGGTTGTCAGAGAGACCACTTACAACCAAGCTAGGGCTGTTAAAGTCACCACTGACAGGGTTGTCAGAGTGACCACTGGCAACCCAGCTAGGGCTGTTAAAGCCACCACTGACAGGGTTGTCAGAGTGACCACTGGCAACCCAGCTAGAGTTGTCGGAGTGACCACTTACAACCCAGCTAGGGTTGTCAGAACAACCACTTACAACCCAGTTAGGGTTGTTAGAGTGACCACTGGCACCCCAGCTAGGGTTGTCAGAACGACCACAGATAACCCAGCTAGGGTTGTCAGTGCATGTGTAGTGCAGTGTCTGAGACCGGCCCCACTCTGACTGATTACAGGACACAGAAGGTTTTATGTCAATGATTTCCTCTAAAAGTGCTGTGGAACACAATTAACTGATTCTACTGCTGCGTTTTCTTGTTCCTGTTTTAATACCTGAGGTGGCAGTTTGATTGCAGTCTTGTCTCAGGGAGTGCTTCATTAGAAATGACCCCACTCAAGAAATACGCCCGTGAGCCCCTTATATTTAGGTACCTGTCCGTAATTCATACTCTAGGTGCCAGCATGATTTTAGTGAGGTCATGCTGAGTAACAGAGGGCATGCTGCCACCTGCCATCACCAAGTGATATACACACACATTGGCCCCTAGATCAGGTAGGGGACAGGAATAGGTAGTTAGTACATGGCTCACTCTCACCAAACCAATGCAAGTGAAAAATGGCCGTACATGATCGGTGGCCGTACATGATCAGTGGCCGTACATAATCGGTGACATACATGATCGGTGACGTACATGATTGGTGACGTACATGATCGGTGATTATTGACTGCCCCAGTCTTTCTGATCATCATATAACATAAGTAAACCTTACCAAGGTGTACATATGATGTGTGGCTTGACATGTAAAATGTTAGACACTGCCCTACCCTTTCTGAACAAGGAAAAACATAAATAAACCTTACCTAGGTGTACATATGATGTGTGTCTTGATATTGTAAGATGTTAGACATGTGTAGATGCGACTAGTAAGAGTATTTTACATGACATTTAAAATACCGATCATGTACGTCATGTGACGTACATGATCGGCCATTATTTAGTGACTGCCTTAATTACCCTTTCTGACCATAGTTAAAACATAAATCAATCATAGTAAGGTGTACATATGATGTAGGTCTAAATATGTATAATCATAGACATGTGAAGCAGTGGGTAATGAGGAAATGTTACATGACATTCCCAACCGATCATGTACGTCATGTGACGTACATGATCGGTTGCACATTGAGCCCCCCCCCTTGGCCCCTATAAATATTTTGGGTGTTTTTTTCTTCTAATAAACTCCCCAAAGAAACATTACAACCTGTAGGTATGGTTAGGAGAGTTAAATATCATAGTGCAGGGGGTAATGGGTAGATTTTGTACTCTGCCGATCATGTACGGCCACGGATCATGTACGGCCACCAATCATGTACGGCCACTTTTTTAGTTGCACTGATTTGGTGAGAGTGAGTCACATACTACTAGCTTGTTACAGTCTATTTTATCAGACTGTACCAATATACTAGTACGGTGCATGGTTCTGGGGCGTACCATTTATTTGGTACATTCTGTGTGACCATTAGACCATGAACAGACAGCTGTACTAGAATACTGGCCCCCAGGGGTGGGTCTGCAGTGCTCATAGAACAATGGGTCTTAGCTATACCAACACTGAGGGCATGGTTGGGGGAGAAAATATCCATTTTCTTCCAGCCTTTATCTATTCATGACCTTACCATTCCATTAGGACATAAAACCAAAGCGTAGAGTGATAGAATAGTATTTACTCTATCAACCTGTGTATTTACATTTATCAGCAAATCTAACACAAAATTCGGAAATGGATTATATTAGATCTATATAAGATCATTTTATGCCTGTGTCTTGTTTAATGCATGATATTTGAATAAATATTTATATATGATTGTAGTTTGTAAATCGGCCAGTGTACAGATTAAGATGTCCTCTTTCCTTTGGTACCAAACATGATATATAGAGTATTATGATTTTGAGTGAAATATTATGTAAATAACTAGATGCACTGATGCTGGTGGGTAACCCATTATACTGGTACGTCCTAGATGGTGAGTACAGGTGCCGCTCCTTTAAGGCGTACTAGAAAAGTGGGTATGTCCTCAACCTATAGATCCTGGGTGAGTCGCTATCCGCGCCGGGTCTACCGCTGGTCTACCGCCTTCTCACGCTGCTATCTGCGCCGGGACTGCTCCTGGTCCGGCCCTCCTCCCTGCCCTGCTCAGATGAGACAGTGACAATCCTATCAAGCATTGTTCCTATTTCTAACCCGCGTCTGTCAGCATTCATGCCCTGGTCTCTCCCTTACACTGCTGTAAGAGGTTCAGGTTACAGTAGCGGCTCTATCAGGGGGCCCAGACCGACAGGTAGACAGACAGACAGACAGACAGGCAGATAGACAGACAGAGACAGACAGACAGACAGACAGACAGAGACAGCCCGACTGACAGACAGACAGACAGAAAGGGGTAATAAGGGATGGGAGCAAAGCAATGAGGTGATCTGCCTGGTGGAGGGAGAGTGGGACGTGAGAAGGTAGGAGGGGAGAGAGGGGGAGGGCAGAGGGAGGGTAGAGGGAGGGCAGAGGGAGGGCAGAGGGAGGGCAGAGGGAGGGCAGAGGGAGGGCAGAGGGAGGGCAGAGGGAGGGCAGAGGGAGGGCAGAGGGAGGGAAAAGGGAGGACAGATGGAGGGCAGAGGGAGGGCAGAGGGAGGGCAGAGGGAGGGCAGAGGGAGGGCAGAGGGAGGGCAGAGGGAGGGCAGAGGGAGGGCAGAGAGGGCAGAGGGAGGGAAGAGGGAGGACAGATGGAGGGCAGAGGGAGGGCAGAGGGTGACTTGTTCCTCTTTCTAACCTGAGTTTGTCTGCATTCACTGCCTAGTTTCTCCCTAACACTCTACAGTTCAGTAAGAGAATGTCAGGTGATTAACCTCCCAGAACAAGACAATGTGAGGCCCAGGTTACCATAGCTGTAAGAGCTGAGGCCAGATGAGACAGTGACAATCCTATCAAGCATTGTTCCTATTTCTGGCCCGCTTCTGTCAGCATTCATGCCCTGGTCATACACTGCTGTAAGAGGTTCAGGTTACAACAGCAGCTGGGGTCGGGGGAGACAGTAGCTAGGGATTATGTTGGAAGAGACAGGTTGTAGTAGTTAGGTGCCACTGTTACCGTGACAAGTCGGTGAGAGGAGGGCGCTGTACGGATTCCTGTCACATCCTGCAGCCTTACAGCCTGCTATAGGGCCTCCTCATGGTACCAGACTAGACCCCATGACGCCAGCTGACTTGTAGCAGGCTGTTATAGGGAATCCTAATGGTACCAGAGTAGAGCCCATGACGCCACCTGACTTGTACCAGGCTGCTATTGGGAATCCTCTTGGTAAAAGGCAGCAAGCTATATTCAGAGATATCTGTCTTTCTCAGGATTCCAGCTAGGAAGAAGATTACCCTGTAAGCTGTACCCATTGCTGCATATGGCTTGAAGCCTACCGTATATAAACCTTCTCAGATACAGGAACAGAAATCAGCACATCCAATATGTCAGGTAGTACAGTGTTATGGGTGGGCCCTGGTTGATACTTCAAAATGGGGCAAAACAGATAATACTGAAATGTCCCTGAGCACTTGTATGGCAGATTGGGGGCAGATGCCATTGAAGCCATAGTCTGCCCCTGTTGGGTTGTTCTGTGTAAAGTCCTAGTGTAGAGGGTCATTAGTGTACAGCCTGCACATTGTCAGGTGTCCTATAGGGTCGGCTTACAACACTCAATGGATTGGTAAAAGGTTTCCTCTAGCTCATAAAATCCCCTCATCCCCCAATCTTATAAGCCGGACCAGCAATTTGACTCACATACTAGCCACAGCCTCTATGGGAGAATTCTCAGTAAAAGAGGCACATTGCATTAAGGCACTTCACTTTGCAGCCCTTTAAGGGTTACTGCCAGAGTTCATAGTTCAGCTGATCAGGCCCCAAACAACATATATAACAATGAAAACAGCTCTGTGGAGAATGACCTTGTTACTAACAATGTCGTAGGTTGGAGCGGCAGCAACCTCTCCAGTGAGCAGAACTAAGTTAGCGCCAGGTGCCTCCAGGGCCTGCACAGGCTGCAGCAGTATTAGTTTTTCAGACTGGCTAAACAGGTTTCAGACATCAGTAGTCCCTGTGGGGTGCTGCTCCTGCTCTGACTGACAATGTAGTCCCATGTATAGGGTGAGGGAATTATCCCCTTTGTCAGACACACCTGAACCACCCCATGCCTTACTCCAGGGTTTTCCTACTCAGGTAACGTACACAGTCTAGCTATGGGTTCTTTCTCAGGGCATATTCATTTATACAAGCACAGACATTCAAACTTTAAATGACTGTTAAATTGAATTGAAGCAAACACTTTGCTGATCCTGGTATGCACTATGAATATTTTACATTCTGCTGCACTGAACAGGTTGGTTGTCAACACTGCCTTACATTCACTCTCCTTTGTCTTAGCTGTATCCCTACACGTATCATGCACCATCATCCTCTCATCTGGTTTTATCCTTGTTCACATCTCCTTACATGTTGCCTAACTCAAAGTGAGTCTTTCATCCAGCTATGGTGGATATCCCATGTTCTATTATGCCCTTATTTAATTTCCCTGTGACCCCCGTGTTACACATGACTCTGATATTGTTGATGTAAGGTACATCTTTGTTCTCCTGGATGCTCCTGAGAAGCTAATCTCTGCTGAAACAACATTCTCCCAGCACAGTCTCAAATGAGACTCTGCCCAAATGTAGGCACTTTAGGAACTTCAATTCTGACCATAAAACCCTGATAAATCTTAAAAATAGTTCATATATTCAGAGATATTTAAATTGACTTCTACACTGTTCATGATGAATGCATTACTTAGGTAAGTAGTCATGGTGATCCAAGTGTGTTGGCAGAGATGTAGAGCAGGTACAGCTGGATTAGAGAATCTGCTGGGAGATTGCGTCCACTTCCTGTCTACAAAAGACATGAAGGGATGTGTTTTTGTTAAATCAGTGTCTTGTCTGTTATCAACTGCCGCTACCCAGTCTACGCTCGGCGGATATTTTGCTATGTCTCTACTCAATCTCTATGCCATCCTCCTTCCACGGAGGAGCGCTTCTTTCTGCTGTCAAATTGGGGCAGAGTTGAACAAGGGCATCACTACCATTGGTCGCTACTTGGCATGGCAATGTTGGCCAGCCACAGACGGAGAGACCTTTGTCTATGATACACATAATTCACATCTACCACACATAGGGAGAAGTGGGACACATGTGTCTGGGTCCATAATCAGAGTTTAAGGTGCTCAAACACTCCTTTTCTATACAGTTACAACATAATCGTCTACATGCACCATTATGCATTAGCTCTTTTGAGTGGGTGCTCCCAAATTAGGATTTACCTTATGTGGCTTTGTGTTGTACATAAAAGTGGTTATACCCAGGAGCAACGTTTGACAAAGCCGTCTGGACAGAACCACCCAGCAGACCTCTCCCCCTGCACCTGTGGTAGATGTCTTCTATATCTGAGACAAACAATTACCGAGCTTCAAATGGTCTCTTTGTACACGGACGGGTTCTCAGACCCTAACATGACAGAGAGGTCTGCTGGGTTAGATATCAGAGCTCAGAGTTCTGTGATTGGCCAAGGCCGGCCCTACCTGGCCATCACAGACGTCAATAGGTGCAGGTTGTACTGAACATGGTACAAAGCAGGCACTTATAATACAGAATTTTTTGTTAACTAAGTTGTGTTTTAGAATCCTTATAATGTCTGTAGTGGTTATGTTTCCTGTGACTGTATGTGTGTGTGTGTGTGTGACTCTGTGTGTGTGTGTGTGTGTGTGTGTGTGTGTGTGTGTGTGTGTGTGTGTGTGTGTGTGGGTGTGTGTGTGGGTGTGTGTGTTTGCAGGAGAGACAGTCACAGTCATGAGGATAATGTTCTGAATGTTTCCTGTGACTGTGGAGTTAATTTCCTGCCTGCCCTCACTGCCTGTTGGCAGCACACTATCTCCCCATCTTCCATTTCCTATTGGCCCCAAACCTGGGTCAATACAATACAGCTAAACACCTCTACAGCAGTCACTCACTTACATGACACCCTCACACACCCCTTACCACCCACCTCATAATACATATCTGTTACCTTTGTATGTCATGCTAATGTAAGCTTTTCTTCCAATCCCTTTTTACATACTGTAAACGTATTAATTTTCGCTCAGTACATTTTTTCGCGCATTTCGCGCACATAGGTAAGTACGCGATAATATGATGTGCGCGAAAATTTTGCACAAAAAATTAGCTTTCCAATGATATCTGGCACTCTATATTGCATTGCAGTAGAGACTCAAAAATAACCAAATCGAACATATGAAATCGAACATATATTTCCGCAATAGTAGAATTTTAGACCCCCCCCCCTCCACCACCACACAGTGGGAAGGGGCTTTGGGGGGGGGGGGGCAAAACCACAAAAAAAAACTTCACCCCGAAGTATGCAGCATGAGTACTCATCCCAACCCCAGACAAATCCAAGTTGCATGTGTCATAAAGTTACATACATAGTGAATCTCGTGGAGATTGAAATAATGAATTGATTATTTAATAATTTACCTCAAGGAGGTGTAGATAGAATGTAGGATAAGTAACATTGAATACGATTCACTGAATGTATGGGAAAATCTAATATTAACATAAAGCAGCTCGAGGACCAGCACACCATAACAGAATTACTAGATAAAGGGGGTGAGCGCCAATGTTAAACCTGAAAATCACGGCAATAAAGCAATGAGGTTTATCTCAAGAAAAAAAGACACAATAATTTTGGGCTGTAAAACCCTTAATAATTGTCCGATTGAAAAACCGTAAAAACTGACATGTTGCTAAAGATCCCCTGATTGCAGCTGCGCAAAAATATCATTGCGCGAAAATGTCTTTATGTGCTAGGTGCGCGAAAATATCTACGTTTACAGTATTGCTTTCTATGCCCTTTGTGAGGCTGCTGGTGAGGCAGGCTCTCTCTCTCTGATTGCTAAGTTACATAAATACCTCACACTTGGATGTGTCAATATAAGAGATGCCCTTTGTTCTCTCTCTGATTGCTAAGTTACATATATACCTTACACTTGGATGTGTCAATATGAGAGATGCCCTTTGTTCTCTCTCTGATTGCTAAGTTACATATATACCTTACGCTTGGATGTGTCAATATAAGAGATGCCCTTTGTTCTCTCACAAACTCCTGAGTGGATCCTCTGTACCTATAGATCTATACCTCTTTATAAGGTGCGGCCTGCGTGTCTGCAGCCGGCATGAGTAGCAGTGGCTGTATGTGTTTTGTTATCACCAGGGCCCCGTCTATTTGTATGCCATTGTATCAGCAATAAGATGTTTTTTTATTCTTCATCAACTGGATAAAACCTTAGAAAGGTATTCTGTGCTGTATGCCTTTATGTGCTTCCTATGTGGCATGCCTGTTTGTTGCACCATACTTGGGTGTTTTCTGACTCCTCCATGACATATCACCATTAATAAGCCTGCCAGAGTGCCAGAGTAGCAGGGACTAACATAGACATGGTCCTGGTACCAGTATCATAACTTGGGATACAGAGGGGTCCTCCTAGCTAACAGAATAGACTCAATTTCATCCTAAAGTTGAAAGGTGGCCCTCACCCTCTCCCTACTCCGGGGCCATAGTTGACACCTTTACTTTTCTCTGTGTGTACATAGCTACTTCTGCACTGAAAGAGGTCTGAGGGTTTTTGGCAGCAGAGAATCATCATTTACAAGCTGGTCTTGCTCGCCCATTGTAGGTATAAATGAATGGAAGTTGTAATATTGGGATGACTTCCTCTCTTTCATCATCAATTTTATCAAATACCCTGCCAGCTTTACTGCAGTATAGGTATTTTACTGGGGGTTTTCTCAATAGTTCAGGCTGCAATTATACCACACAGGAGCCTTCTACAATGAAGCAGCAAATGTGGTGCACCTTTATGTTAGTGTAATAAACGATACTTTGGTCCTCTGTAATATTGTTATAGTATTACGTAAAGGAACAAAGCCAACACAGTTCGGATCAAGTGTTACAGGTTGCGGTTTATTCAGTAACCTAGACAGGCAAAACTCTTGCAGTGCGAACTCCCTATAGAGTTCGGAACGGGTCAGTAGGCTTATGCAGCCAATATGATCGCGGGGCCTCTGTCCTAGCGTGGATCCAGAGTGACCGACGAGTCCTATCGGATGCTGGGTATGTATAGGCAGCCAGCCTGCGCGCGCACACGCAGACCGGAAGCCTATAGCGACCTCTGTCCATACCCCAAGCCCGAAGCAGATGCTGCCACCTGCCGTCGGGCTGAAGGGTTTGGACGGAGCTCGCAACACAGCATCCAACAGAACCTGTCATATAAACCCCGCATAACCCTAGCCCCTACATTAGCATGCTATGAGGTCTGTGTCTATTTCCGGCTTACGTCCACAACCAGTCGGCAGGCTTTGTCCCTACACCACCAGCACACAATCTGCCCATCTTCCATTCACTGTTGTCCCCACTGGGGTCAATGTAATATAGGGAGGGCACATGGACCATATACAGAGGATGTAGGATGTACCCATTATGTGTTATATATTGTTATTCAGTCACCTACACTCTCTGTACTCGGGTGGGGAGGCTGGGGCTCTATCAGTCTCAGACATTCAGGTTGTCAGGTCCTGGTGACTACGTGGTATAAAGGCAAGTATGAACATCAGCATGGCACAACGTGGACATTATTCTTCGCATAGGTTTTGTCTTAAATTAATACTGTCAAATTCTTTTCTGTGATATAGTAAAATATAGTGATTGAGGATGGAAACAATCCCTACCAAAAGAAAAGAAAATGGGGGATTGGTGGTTGAGGAACAAAGTCTACAAAAGAATTATACAAGACACGAAAAGAAAAGGAGGTTCTGAGGCCCCCGATATCTATATCTATTCAAAACATATTGTTTTTATATCAATCCTCAAGGTGGCAGCACTGTATGTAGGCAGTTAAGATAACATAGAGAATAAGTTGGTTATATTTTAAGACAATAGAAACAGAGAGACAATACTTTTAGGATAACGCTGACTTCCTGATGAGTTGTGGTAGCACTCGGTGACCTCTCCAGGAAACACGTTTATATAAGGGTCAGCAAATTACTGATGGCCTTATGATGACGAAGGCAACAGTTTAAATCAATTATCCGATGTATGCAGCAATTTAAATCAATTATCCATTTATGAGTTCTAATTAAGGTCTGTCCTGGTTACCTGTCTCTATCATACACTGTTAGAGGTTGGCTGCACAATATGGTATACTATAGATTTACAGGATAAAAGGATGTATTCTTTGTTTCCAGTATGACATACTGTTTAGTAGAACTCATCTACTGTAAAACACACACACAGGTTGTTGGTACAAGTCCCACTGTGTACAATAAATATTATCGGAATTCACCTGAATTACACTAATAAAACTAAATTGAATGATTAGCATTGTTAGGTAAATATAGGTTGCTTTAAATTTCATATAAACTACAGATACAGGACAAAGGAGTGAAAAAAAGGTTTCACTGTCAGTCTGACTAGGGGCCCCCTGAACCTTTGGATTGACAAACATACCAACACCACAATGTGGTATATGCTAGAGTAAGAACTACAAAAAAACAAGACTAGCTGCATTGATACTTGCTCCTAACAGTGTAGAGCGGGGACTAGTTATTAAATGTAGACAGCCTGGCTTTACCCTGGGTACACTAGGTAGCCCTGCTGGGATTCATATCCAACCAAAATGTTAATTAAGACCTGGTAATTCCCCCAATGATGGTCCTTGTACTATAGTAGAACCCTGGTACTGATGTCTCTATGGTTACTGCCCCTGTGTCTGCTGTCATTCTGGTCACTGACTCCTCCCCTGTGTCTGCCGTGGTACACTTTGTAACAGACTTTGTGGACATCAACTCGTCCCTAATGAGGTAGACATGAGGCTCAGTCTCATGACTTTGTAAAAATTGGATCGTCTTTGACCGGGTGACATCTTTGACCGGGTGACGTCTTTGACCGGGTGACGGCTTTGACCGGGTGACGTCTTTGACTGGGTGACGTCTGTGACCGGGTGACATCTTTGACCGGGTAACTAGAAAAGGCAAATTTCTTCCTTTCTTGTGTTTTTCCATATCTCTACTATATGAAAATGTTTATACGGATGCTTATTGCAAAATCCTTTGCACAGGGTAGCTCTTCAAACCCCATGTTATATATAAAGTGATGTCTTTGACCGGGTAGAGGAAAAACTTGATAATGCTATGATGTACGTAATATGGTATACATTTAAACATAACCAACTTTGAAATAAGTTTCTTTTTATAAGCTCGGAAAATATGCTTCGACTTTTTCCAACCTTTTCATACTGTATAGGCCTAATTTATGCTATAATGACGTTTCCTGGTCAAAGACGATCCAATTGTTACAAAGTCGTGGGACTGAGCCATGAACCCAGCCCTCTCCCCCCCCCCATGACTGCTTGGTGCAAGGGGATACTCAAGTCCAATCAATTGTCGGCTTGATTGACTCATTTCCTTCCGTCCGATGGCACGCCTGATGAAATCATTAGTTAAATATGTCATCTAAATACAGTGCGATTGGTATCTGTTTATCAAGCTATAATGTGTATCCATGGTAATGTGTTGCCAATTACATACTTAAGGGCCATTTGAAATAATATGTTTCTCATCACTTAGCCATGAGAGATATGACCAGGATGTTTCTTTTCTTGCTTAGGCCTAAATTGTATAGGGTATAGCAGGCTCTCCGGGAACCAAATCAATGTTTTAGTAATTGATAGATTCAGGATATGCAAATGTTGTAAATATGCAAGTTCCTTCCAGCCCATTACATTTGCTGCACTGTAAGCTTTAGTTTGACAATTTGTCAAACTTTGTCATGTGTTCAATTGAAATTTGAAAAAAAAAATCCAAATGGTCATTTTGGCGATGCAGGGGCCGATGATAAAGAAGTATATTATTTACATTTTGGCAAAGAAAATCTTCTTGCCTCTAATAACCCGGTCTCCTTTTGCCCAGTGTGAGAACACAGATCCTTCAGGTGACTTGCGGCCAGTGGCCTGTTGTGATGATCATTGAGGCTAACCAAGTAAACCATTTCCATGTATGTTCCCTTTTTATATATATATATATATATATATATATATATATATATATATATATATATATATATATATAAGGCAGTAACAGGTGCCTTTATGTCATTATATCATTATTGTACACAGTGGGGACCCACTGAGTGAGGAGTACAGTAGGAGGTGTAGCTCTACAGTATGTCATACTGAACACTAAAATACAGCCTTTTATACTGTAAGTCTGCAGTAAATCATAATGTGCAGCTGCATATTCTAACAGTGTTGCTGCAGAATTAATGATTCAGGAGACGCTAGCCTGCAGAAGAATCAGAGTCTAATCAAATTGGTGGTGTAGAAATGGAGAGTGACGTGATCCCGGGCTTTACACGGATTGAGTGAACCAGGTTAACTCAGAGAACCAGGTTAACTCAGCAGCGCTGGTTTTGTTGTGTTTTCTCCCTGTGTTACCTTCTCATTTTTCAGGTGAGGAGCTGTAACTCACTCAGTGCGGTCGCTGGTTTAACCCAGAATGTGGCTTCCCATATTCCAGGCAGCACCACACTCAATGTCTTACCACGTAGGCCAAAAGAAGACGAAGGTGTTTCAGGCAACCCAGCTGGCACTACATCACAGGTCATTATATAATTCCTGAATATTTCTCGCTTTATTTCTTGTTTTATTCTTGTGTTATTTTCTGCATTCATTTATGGCACAAGAGCACATTAAGTTTATGAGTGGAATCTCTAGCTTGACCTTATACAGTACTGCATCTTGTGTTAACCATCATTTAACAGCTTATTTCAGTTCTTGAGGTTCTCGGTAAACAGGAACACTGTCTGCACTTTTCTGCAATTGCAGTTGTTGCTGCGTATAAAAATGCCTGCGGCATTTTTTTACGCGGCAACAACCGCAATTCTTGTTACAACTTATTTCAACCAAGAAGCACCAGCCCTAGGTAGTCTAAAGGTCTCTTGCTAACTGCTTGGCCCTAGTTGGTCAGTTCCGGGGACCCCCATCCTGCATCGTTAGTTAGGACTATATAGCCCTAAACAGGTCAGCCCTGATGACCGGTGACCCTGCATCGTTAGTTCCCATGTGAGCAGGACCTATCTACATATTCATAGTCAGCAGCTAAAAACAGACCAGGGCCCTGTCATCATTTGTCTGTGGATGCTCATGAAACAACCACTCCTGCAGCAGCCGTGGTGTACAGTCCTCTTTTCTTAATTCACGTCAGGATCTTTGCGTTTCTATAGCTCCTCTATAGAGTCACACAGCCTGAATGGTTCTCCTTTGGCATTGCAGGCAGGATCCGGCCCCCTACTTCATCACTGTGGGGGTACAGCAGTGGCAGGGACCGACACTGGGGGCCTCTAGGGGGCAGCGGGGGGGCTGCTAAACTTTATAGAGCTTAATACTTTAGATATTGATAAAAGAAATACTTTAGATATTGATAAAAGACAGAGGTTTACGATGATCTGTCTGAATGACAGGTTTCTCCACGAGTGGTATCTTGGATTATATCACACAAGGCGGAGCCAACTGAGATATGATCCAAGATACCACAGATGGAGAAACCAGGAATTCAGACTGATTAGAGTGGATCTCTGTGTTTATTTCATGTAATTATTGATAAACTATATTTAAAAACAAGAGTGGTTTCTTAGCAATTTTAGTGACGTCATCATGGAGAAACACCCCATGGAGAAATGGGCATCACTTTCTCCACGGGAGTGTGGAGAACAGCAATTCTAGTACTTCAACATAGTAACTTGGTTTCTCCACATGAAATAAAGAGAAATCCCCAGGGAATGACACTTACGTAAATCCACAATCATTTGAACTGATGAAAATTATTGTTTTTCCATCCCAATACACTGTTCAATGAGAAAAGAACATTTTTGGTCCATGTGATGCATGCACATGTGTCAGTATAAATTAACCGCTGGGGAGCTGGTGACATATCACTGTTGCAGCACTCACGATAAAGTAAGGAAGTCTTCTTTTATTTATCCTGAGTGGGTACGGAGGCCAATGGCCCGGACTATGTATCACCCAGCAACATCCTTGATGGAAATGGAGGTAATGGCTTAATATTCTTTATCTAAAGTTTCAATCAAGCAAATGCACTCTCATCTTATTATGAGGGTGCATAAATTCTGTTTACCCCAGGCCAATTATTTGGTCTGGAGCAAATAGAATCATATAAGTGCCAATGGGCACTAAGGTCAACATTGAGTCAACACTGGATCGATATTGAATCAGCATTGACAACCATTCATCAATGTTGATTAAATGTTCTGTGCCCACTGGGTTATGGGCAATATATGCAAGCAATTATAACAAAGTGCAATACCTGTATATATGTAAACAGAGTAGATGGATATAATAGGGTCAGGACAGGTGGGGGGGGGGGGTAGATAGGAGGCAGGGGGGTATAAGGGTCAAGGGTAAAACTGGAGGACATAAAGGAGGGTCAGGGAGATAAGGAGGGATGAGTGATTTGAAGGTGGGGCAGGTCTCCATGTTAGTAGGGGAGGTAAGGGAGCGGGGGGGGGGGGAGACATGTGGCTATACTGAAATGTCGTAGGACATTTTATGAGTGGGTGTCAAGGGGGTTGTAGATGACACCAGATCATATACTGCCAGCCTTATTTAGATCCTGAGGCTGTAGTACCCAGCAAGGCAGTACACATGACACATATTGTTCAATTTTCCTGCTAAAGATATTCATTAATTAATTTATTAGGCCAAAGGTCTTTGAGCTCCTATAAGTTACTGATTCCTGTCTGAAAGAAGCCATCTCCATATTCATGTATGCAGCTTGGTTCGGGAGCCTTCATTTTTCATTCAGCATTACCCTCTTAAAGCCTATCATCATTTATCTCTGTATACCTGAAACAACATAGCCAGAAATAATTATCTCATTTCAAGAAAATAATATTATTAAACTCGTCTGGCGGACAAACCACTTGCTTTAACTTAAAACAAGTGGTTTGTCCGGCAGACGAGTTTAATAATTTTATTTTCTTGAATTAGATAATTATTTCTGGCTGTGAAGTAATTATTCTTTAAGCGTCTTAGGGACCTAGGATTATGCAGTTACCTTTACCTTCAGTTCCCATGGTAACCCATCTGTATGTCCATGTAAACAGCACCACCCATCATTCATTCACACTCAGCACTAACTCCAAGGACATCAGCATTGTTCTCTTTATCTACAACAGACACCAGTCTGCAGACGAATCAGAGTCTAAACAAATTGGTGGTGGAGAAATGTAGACATGATCCAGGGCTTTACACGGATCAAGCTGGAGGCAAACTTGTAAGTGGCTGTTACAGTAGCAGTAACAAAGTTACCCTAGCAGCTCTGGTTTTCTTGTGTTTTACTTTGTGTTGTCTTCCTTTTATTCCTGTCAGGAGCCTTGCCCCTCTATACCTCATTTAGTGTGGCTGGTCGTCTACCCCAGAATATGTCTCTATACCTCATTTAGTGTGGCTGGTCGTTTACCCCAGAATATGTCTCTATACCTCATTTAGTGTGGCTGGTCGTTTACCCCAGAATATGTCTCTATACCTCATTTAGTGTGGCTGGTCGTTTACCCCAGAATATGTCTCTATACCTCATTTAGTGTGGCCGGTCGTCTACCCCAGAATATGTCTCTATACCTCACTTAGTGTGGCCGGTCGTCTACCCCAGAATATGTCCCTCTAAGGTCATTCTTTTAACTACATCTATCTAGAGTATTAGGAACAGAAAACAGTTACATGCCATTTGATAGTTTGGTTAGATAATGTCCCCCGCAGCATCTATTATCGCAAACAGTTTGTGCTAGCCACTGACTGGTTTTATTTAGATCAATATATATTCATTGTCTTTTTTATACGTATATCTATAACAGCCATCTTTGATTCTATGCCCGCAGGGTATACCATATTATGCAAAGTAAAGGAGATTCATCTGAGAAGGGTGCAGTGTAAGTAAATAGCTCTTTTTTTCTAAATCTGATTAAAAAAAGACTGCAGTATTGATAAAGCGTTAGCAGCATGAGCGGCTCTGATAAAATAAGGGCTCCACATGAGTAAACCCGCATTAGCATAGAACCAACATCAAAAGCAATGCTGAAATTGAGTATATCTGAAATGATTGGGACTTAAAATGATCCAGGATGTTGACGGATACCTTATTCCCCCTGCTACTTACTCCAGTCATGCTCATTACCCATCACTTTCCTCCAATTTGTGGTCCAACAGGGAGTACAGCATTCATATTTTTATTCCCCCCTTTGTAAACACATTGTGAAAGCCCATGGCTAGGCCCCATGGATCCCTTTTTCTTCAAGCTGTGACTGACAATGGATAACATTTGAATGTCCCATATCCCCTTGATATCATAGATCTACAGTCTTTAGAATATCATTTTAAAGCATTTGGTCAATATCATCTTTAATGCTGTAACGTATATAAAGTAAACTGAAAGTATTACAACAGGAGCCTAGTGCAGCAGTGCTAGTTACCAATGATAGTACGAGCGAACAACCAGCAGATCAGCAGTTACCAGGGGCGGACCCAGGTATGTATAAAGGGAGGGGGGGGGGGTCAACCAAACACCAAAGTACTCCCCCTAGATCCACCCCTGGTTACTGATTGTACTGTGGTATTTTTACTGCACTTTGACAATGTGAACCTCCCGTGCCTCTTCCCCATCCCCAGATTGCAGCTACTTTGATGTATTGACCACTGATTGTACTGTGGTATTTTTACTGCACTTTGACAATGTGAACCTCCCGTGCCTCTTCCCCATCCCCAGATTGCAGCTACTTTGATGTATTGACCACTGATTGTACTGTGGTATTTTTACTGCACTTTGAATATGTGAACCTCCCGTGCCTCTTCCCCATCCCCAGATTGCAGCTACTTTGATGTATTGACCACTGATTGTACTGTGGTATTTTTACTGCACTTTGACTATGTGAACCTCCCGTGCCTCTTCCTCCACCCCCAGATTGCAGCTACTTTGATGTATTGACCACTGATTGTACTGTGGTATTTTTACTGCACTTTGACAATGTGAACCTCCCGTGCCTATTCCTCTACCCTCTCCCTGCCCCCAGATTGCAGCTACTTTGATGTAACCCTCTCTACCCACACCATAGGTACAGCAGTATTGACCACCTGGGTACTTTGTATATCTGAGGTAAATATTTCTCATGGTTCAAAAGCTTCCTCTGTACGCACACCATTGTGAAGGCCCGAACGTTACAGAGAGGTGTGTGGGTTTTGGTATCAGGGCTGCAGCGTAGCAGACAGTGCTATCTAACAGCCAACACAGGTTGTCAGGTTCTGTGAGTGTTTGTGGCAGGACCGTGTGGACTTCAGTCGAAGTCTGATGCTGGTCTGATGCTGTTCTGGTAACTGCCTCCACCCCCCCCCTCCTGTGGTTCCCATGGTGTAAGTGGTCCCTGTGTACAGCCTCTGCTGCTGTTCTAGTTATCCCCCCCTGTGGCTGCTGTTCTAGTTATCCCCCCCTGTGGCTGCTGTTCTAGTTATCCCCCCCTGTGGCTGCTGTTCTAGTTATCCCCCCCTGTGGCTGCTGTTCTAGTTACCCCCCCCTGTGGCTGCTGTTCTAGTTACCCCCCCCCCTGTGGCTGCTGTTCTAGTTATCCCCCCCTGTGGCTGCTGTTCTAGTTATCCCCCCCTGTGGCTGCTGTTCTAGTTACCCCCCCCCCTGTGGCTGCTGTTCTAGTTATCCCCCCCTGTGGCTGCTGTTCTAGTTATCCCCCCTGTGGCTGCTGTTCTAGTTACCCCCCCCCTGTGGCTGCTGTTCTAGTTACCCCCCCCCCTGTGGCTGCTGTTCTAGTTACCCCCCCTGTGGCTGCTGTTCTAGTTACCCCCCCCCCTGTGGCTGCTGTTCTAGTTACCCCCCCCCCCCCTGTGGCTGCTGTTCTAGTTACCCCCCCCCCCCCCCTGTGGCTGCTGTTCTAGTTCCCCCCCCTCCTGTGGTTCCCATAGTGTAAGTGGTCCCTGTGTGCAGCCTCTGCTGGTGTGAGCTGTGGGACTGTGACTTGCAGCTAATGAGGTAGATAAGAGCACAACTAGAACATCCAAGTGTCTGGGGCCGCACACAGAAGTCCCTGTACTGTGAGCACTCCACACTAATGACACCAACAGGACACCACGACAGGTCACCATCCATGGGGCCTCTGCAGACCATTAGCGTATAACCCCTTCCTACTGGTATGTAGACAACCCTAATGTACTGTGTGCCCCAAACTAACACTGTGCTAGAACTTTGTCTGCTAATATCTACTTTGGCTTCAATAACAGAATGACATTGCCCTCACTAGTACAAATCCATAGATGTAGTTGTGTTTAAGTATTGTCAATGTTGATGTATATTGTAGAGGGGGAACTCTTCCTTACTCCACACTCTGACCTTAGTCAGTACTGACTAACAACTCACGGTAATGATTCACCATCATCTGTTGGTGCCCTATATGACAAACCTAAGTTAGTAAATAGGGTCAGGTTGGTCCCTACTCACCAACTTACCTTAGTCTTTCCATTAGTCTTAGTCTTTTTGACTAAGGCATATGTCATGTTTCGTTTTGCTTTAGTTATTTTTGAATACCAGTTGGTCAGTGCTGACAAATGTCTCTATTACTAACCTGGGATAGCTATATCAGACTAAAGACTGGAGTATTTAGATTACCAGTGCAGTCTTCATCATTAGATGCTATAGCTGGCCCTTGGAATCACATTTATGGTCAAGACACGCCACCCCCCTTAACTCACCCCTTATGCTGCAGGCACGCTATGCTGTTTATAACACACGGCAAGGCTAGACATGATTCATGTCACCCTGGGCCTCACCAGACAGAATCTAGAGTGGAGAAAGTAGGCTGACAAGTTAGATAAACATTTCTAGATGTATGAATACCAGGTAATGGACTTTGGTATATCTATATAATATTGATGTTTGAGTGCACAAACAAAGTTTCACATCAGGTTTTCTGTGACAGAAAACGTTTAAATGTATTTTTCATGCAGAGTTCCTGACTAAAGTCTAAAGTCCTTCGTCTGCAGAACTTTCCTGCTACAGATAGATGTAGAATTAGTGATACAAGAGCTGACAGTCTGCAGATCTATCAGAGTCTGACTGGATTGTGGTACAGAAATGAGGAATGGCGAGGGAGGTAAACTTATAACTGACTGGTAAATGGCTAAGGTGATGAGCTACACGCTTCAGCAGCTGTGACTTTATTGTATCTTCTTTTTTACTCAGGTCAGGAGCTTTGGGTCTCCATAACTCATTTAGTGTGGCAGGTCCTTCAGCCAGAATACCTCCGTTAGTATTCCAGACAGAATCTCTACCCCGCCACCTTTGGTGTGAAACAGAAGCAGGGACCCGCCCCCAGGGCCTCCATAGGGCAGGTTACTGACTGAATGACACCTCAAGGTGGCATCACTGTCTATGTCAATTTGCCATAATGGCGCACCAATATGAAACCAGTGAGTACATCTTTGCTGCATCCATGCACCATGATGACAAAACAGCATGGTGTGGCATTAAGCCTATAAGTCAGACTTCTATGTGGTCATTATTTTCTATTCCCCAGCAGCCCCTGCATGTGAGTAGGTAACCCAGTAGGGCTGTAAAAAGGGGAACATTTTCTATGGCTTTTACCATTGACCAGCTGGATGTGTTCAGATTGTCAGCTGGTGATAGCTAGTAAAGGATTCTATTTAGATCAATGTGAGTAGTATAGTATGTATCGGAACGGGACTATAGTTAAGTACTGTTTATTACTCAATCGACATGCAGCCAATCAGAGGCCTCCATTTGGTCACGTGACCCGTTGCCATGGTAACGTGACCTACTTAGGGCTCTCAGCCAATCAGAAGCCAGCATTCTGGGTGACCTACTGACCTACTTAGAAGCTCTCAGCCAATCAGAGGCCGGCATTCTGGTAACCATGGTAACGTGACCTGCTTACGTCACATGACCTACTTAGGCTCAGCCAATCAGAAGCCGGCATTCTGGTAACTAGGGTAACGTGACCTACTTAGGGTTTGTTTGTAAACAACACCACGTGGCTCTCTTGTTTGTAAACAACACCACGTGACACGTGACTGTTTGTAAACAAACAACTTATATATAGAAAATAAACACAACAAGTTCCATGTTATGTTAAAATTATATTTTCAAAAAAAAAGCACATCTGTTACAGCGTCTATGTGTAACTACGCGCGTTCTCATTCAAACACTATAACACTATCATACCGTAGCAGCAGCAGGTAGGACTGGAAGAAAAGCAAGCGCACGAGCAGAAGCGACGACACCAGTTGCACCATCCGGCCGTCGCGTTGGTAGCCCTACTACTCGTCGCGCGTTCAACTGGAGGTTTAAGAGTGACAAATGACGATTCTTTGTCGACGCGACTGCTAACATCAGCATCGGCAGCAGCATCGGCAGCATCGGCAGCAGCATCGGCAGCAGTGGCAGCAGCCTCGGCAGCAGCGGTAGCAGCAGTAGCAGCAGCTGTAGCAGCAGTAGCGTGAGCATTAGCAACAACAGCAGCAGCGACAGTAGCAAGGGCGGCAGAGCGGGCACTAGCAGCGTTATCAGCGGCGTCATCGGCAGCCGCAACAGCATCAGCAGCAGCAGCGTCGGCATCGGTGGCATGAGTAGCTGCATCGGCGGCAGCAACAGCAGCAGTCACAGCCGCAGCGGCAACAACAACAACGTCATCACAACCAGCGTCACTAACAGCCGCAGTAAATGCAGCAGTAGCACGCTGAGCAGCACTAGCAGCAGCAGTAGCAGAGGCTACAGCATCAGCTTCACATTCGCGCGCCGCTTCGTCATTCCGCTTCATGTCACGGTAGCAACTTTCCATCATGGGGATCTGCAAATTGAGGCGCGGTGCTGGTGGTGGTAGTAGTAGTAGTAGTAGTAGTAGTAGTAGTAGTAGCGTGAACGATGATGACGATGCCGAATACGGTTTCACTCCCCCTTATATACTCTTACTCCCCTCCCCCCCCTTTTTTTTCAAGCTACTGGCCAGCTGCCCCCTCACGGCAGGTCTTTAGATCAGCCTTAAGTCGCTTACTACGCGGCTCATCATCCCTCTAATCGCATTTTCCAGCCGCCGGCCGGCTGACTGCTGACGACAGGAGAGGGTGATTTGTTTTTCTTTAGATTTAAGCCGCTTACCACACAGCACACCCTCTAGTCACAGACAGAGTGACAGAAAGGGAGGGGGTCGCTTTGTTCACGCTACCTGTAGTTGTTTTTCTATACACACGCTGAGCCCATGACCCGCTAATCCTTTATACAGGTAACACGCGTTCAACTAATTACTCTATTGTATGACAGTCGGTACACGGATTTAATTTTAAACCACCTTCCCATCTGGATCCATGTCTGGCGGGGTGGAAGGATCCAGCTGAAAAGCGTGATTAGGGCTTTTGTTTCTCTTATGATAGCAGCAGGTCAGCATGCGACAGCTGAAAATGTCAGACTCGCCGCTCCTATAAAAGACTGAGATGCGTCTCTCTTTCCACACACCCTTCTACCATCGCCGCCGACACCGCCACCGCGGGCCAGCCGACCGCCGCCACCGCCTGCAGTCACCGCCATCACGCCAGCAGGGAATTTCGAGCTGAGTCTGCTTATTGCTTATTTTTTTTGTTTGAGCTTTTTGTTTTTTAAAAATTTTTATTTTCACTCAGTCTTTTTTGTTTCGGAGGAAAGAAATATGGCGCTGCAGAGGGCGCGAGTTTCTAAAAGACGGTCGCGCGAACAAAGTGCTCTCCTCAACTGCCCGGCTATTTTTTTATCTCAAAGGAGAGAGCGTCACGTAGTTGAGGTTCACGCTTCTCTTGAAGCGTACCGAATTCTCGAGAAATGCAAAGCTGAGCGCCATCGTCGTTATACAAGAGCGGAAAAGGAAAACGTAGCGACATGGCCGAGAGCCGTCTTCTCAGAACAGCATTTACTCTACTATTGCATAACAGCTGCTCTCAGCGCCCCCACTCGTTGGGCGTTTCATGAAAAGAAAGAGCGCCGCTACTCTCCTCACCCTGCCTCCTCTTATAAAGTGAGAATAAGTGCTATGAAACGATTCGACAAGCCGATCGGTTTCTTGGGAGCGACTGCAGCTCCCACTCGGTGGGCGCGCGTTGTGGCCGACGTGAACACGGTCTCTAAACGTTTCGACGTCGTCACTTGTTATCCCGCATATTGCAACGCAGCCGAATTGAAGAAGATAGGGACGCACTATTTTAAACCATACGCTCCAATATGTATTTGTCACCGCCGCGCTCACACGCCTTATTGCTTTTTCGAGACGATCGTGTCACAACACAGAAATAGAAAAAAAAACGGCAAAGCGACGAGCTTTGCCTAAATGATCAAAAAAAAAAAAAAAAAAAAAAAAAAATTAATCTCCTCCTCCTCCTCCTCCTCCTCCTCCTCTTCTTCTTCCTCTTCTTCTTCTTTTTTTAAAAAAAAATAAATATTTGTATCAGACTCCTCTGGAGTCTGATACAAACATTTATGACTATTGAGTGAAAATAGAATTTTATCGCAAAAAAAGTCACTTCTGCCGCCGCTACTGTGACACCGGCCGGTATCAATAAAAAGGTCGGCTGACTTTTCTCCACAACCATTCACTACCGACCGTTCGAGTGAGAAACACAGCAGACAGTCAGACACACAACCGCTCTCTGACGCGTCCTGAAAAAAAACAAAAAAAAATGTCCAGTAGTAAAAGCAAACTCTTCACAGAAATTCATTTCGACGCTCGACTACAAGGACCCTTTAGTTGTATCATTAGCGGTCCGTCGGGTTGTGGAAAATCGCGCTTGGTGGATCAATTTCTGAGCGACGTGAACAATTTGGTCACGCCGCCGGTGGAAAAGACTTTTTACCATTACGGCGAGTGGCAACCTCTGTTTGAAAAAATGCAAAATCAGTACGGTGTGGAATTCAGAGAAGGTCTTCCTAGCAAAGAGTCTATAGCGGGAGACGTGGAAGTAGCAGAAGACGCTTTACGACCCCACACTCTACTGATATTGGACGATCTGATGAGCAGTTCCAATCAGCAAGTGGTAGCCGACATCTTTACTAAATACTCGCATCACTGGAACGTGAGCGTCATATACATCACTCAGAACCTATTCCAGAAATCACCCGACTTTCGAACTATGAGTCTGAACGCTCACTACATGATCGTTTTCAAGAACCCGCGCGACATGGGGCAAATAGCTAGTCTGTCTCGCCAGGTGTTTCCGTCCAACGCGGCGGCCCTCTCTAGTATATTTACCCATGAACTCAAGCGACCTCACTCATACCTCCTTCTGGACTTCAAGCAGTCAACACCTGACGATCTGAGAATACGCTCCTCTTTGACGTCCATACACTCTCAGCTAGTGTTCGTACCGCTAGACAAAAAAAAGAACAAGAGAAAGCAGTAGCAAAAAAAATGTCTTCTCATCTACTCGAAAGACACTTTGGTACTCTCAAGCACTTAGCTAAGTGCTCGCCAAAGGACTGCTCGCATCTAATAGACTCTGGAAGCGACGATCTGATCGCAGCGTTAAGTGAGATCTGTCACAATTTACTGGTAGGGAACATCCCGCTCAGCGACAAACAACTGGACAAGCTTCGAGAATCGGCTGACGTGTTGAGGGAGGTCGGCAAAAAATCTACGCCCATCAAAAAAAAGAGACGCGTCTTGGTACAAGAGGGAGGTTTCCTCATTCCGGCTCTCATAGGGATGGCCTTACCGCTTATAAAGAGCATTCTCCGTATATGAGACACCTCATTCGACACCTACTCGCCGACAGCACCACCACCACCACCACCACCACCACTACCGCCACCACCAGCGTCATTGCCACCGTCGTCCCCATGACGGACTCAGAGCAGCAACAACACTACAAACGTTTAGCGCTCGTGGATCCTGAGACGCTCTACAAATCATCACGAGCAGGTCTACTTCATCATGTGCCCGCTGCTGCTGCTACTACTAGCGCTGCTACTACTGCAGTCGCTGCTGCTAGTACTTCTACTGCTCCAAACCTTCCTCCTCTTCCTGATGAGCGCACTGAAAAGAACGAGAGTTCCGCTCCTGCCACCGCCGCCCGCCTACCTGCCGACATGGCCTATTACCACAAGCAGGCAGAGCAGTCCCTTCATCCCGACGCGGCCTTGCACCAGGTGCTACAGTTTATCTACAGGGACTTGGATTTAGTGTTGAACGACCCCACTTTGGAATCGCGCGAGAAAATGTTGAAATACCGAAGGTTGTTGAATAGATTGCAATTTTTTCTCGCGAATCCCCACAACAGCAACATCTCTTCGTCCTACTCTTCTTCGCCCCCGGCTCACCTCCGTCAGTCTGCTGAAGAGGCCAGCGCGTCCCTACTCGAGCGGTTGGTGAACCAAGTTCCCAAGAGGAATCGCACTCGGACCGTGGCGCTGTACAAACAATTGGAGAAATCCGGAGTGATCAAGTGGAACGAGGACGGTGCGGTGCGCGAGATGTCGGGTCGGAGAATACCACCTGAGCGTCGCATCAACATAGTGGACTTACTGAACGACGCCGCCAGGTTCAGGAAGACGGCGCCCAGACCGGCGGGCTACTCGCCGTTCACGAAAGCGCTGCGCGAAGCAGTTCCCACAGACTCCTTGATCGGAAACCATCTGTATAAAGCGAGCGGACCTGGCCAAAGTTTGGACACACGGCTTGCTGACAGAGGTCGGAAACGACCGAGCTTCGACTCGGAAGAAGGAGAAGCAGCAGCAGCAGCAGCAGCAGCAGCAGTAGCAGCAGCAGACTCTTCTCTCCAGGTGGTGGACGATCAATCCTCTGAAGACGAGGAGGACGACCGTGAACTTTTCCAAACTCCGACTTCCTATAGGAGCGTGCCGCGTAAGAAAAGGAAAGGGCGCAACCGCCTAGCGGCGAGCTCGTCGTTCACGCCCTCAACAAGCCCACCATGGGCAAACCAGTGAAGAGACTGACCAAGAAGGAAAAAGAAAAGAAGCGCGTAGTAGCTAGATATACCGACGTCAAAGCGCCCTCCAGTTTCACTAGCGTGACTAAACTCCAGAAACATCATTTTCGCCACCTGAACCCGGCCGTCATCCGAGATGCTTTAGTGTCGCTGGACGCCTACACTAAACATAAACCCATTCGGAGAAAATTCGCAAGGAACAAGACTATAACCGGCGCAATCGATCAGCAGTGGCAGATAGATCTGATGGACATGCAAGCTTTGGCGTCTCACAACGACCGCTTCCGGTACGTGGTGACGGCGATCGACGTTTTCTCTAGGTACGCGTGGGCCGTTCCCATTAAATCCAAGAGCGGCGCTGATGTCACCGAGGCCTTCCGAGAGATGACAGGCACTGGCGAGAGACGACCGCGCACTGTTCAGACAGACAAGGGGAAAGAGTTTTTGAACAAGATCTTTCAAGATCACTTGAAGAGCGAGGGCATAGAGTTCTTCACTGGCGAGAACGACGACATCAAAGCTAGTCTAGTGGAGCGCTTGAACCGCAGTCTGAAGGAGAAGCTGTGGCGTTATTTCACACACAAGCGCACGTATCGCTACGTAGACGTACTGCACCATGTAGTGTCTTCTTACAATCGCACTCACCACAAGACGTTGAAAATGGCGCCGGCTCAAGTCAGCTCGGAAAACAGCGAAACAGTTTTCTACCGACAAGATCTCCCAACTAACAAACAAATCGACGAAATATGGAAAAAGAAGAAAAAAACAAAGACGTCCGCCGTCGACGTCATCGCTCCGGGTGACAGAGTGAGGATGTTGAGAACTAAAGGCGCCTTCGACAAAGGGTACGAGGGAAACTGGCGCGAGGAAGTGGTCGACGTTGCTAAGACGTTGGGAAGCAGAGGGTTCGAGCTGAAAGACGACAAGGGCGAGGAGATAAAAGGCGTCTTCTACCCGGAAGAGGTTCAGAAGGTGTACAAGAGTCGTTACGACAACAACTACCTGATAGACGAGGTGTTGCGCCGCAAGACCGTCGACGGTAAAGAGTTAGCTTTCGTACGTTGGTTAGGTTACGACGACAAGTTCAACGAGTGGATCCCCGTCAAAAAAATAACGTAGAAAAAAAAAAAAAAAAAAATGAACATCACTCTACCTAGCAACAGCTCTATGGAGTATTATCCTGACAACAGCTTGACGTCTTTCCGAACTCACTTCGACTCGCCGCTCCTTCTGCCCGAAGCGTACGAAGCGGCTCTGACTGAGATCATCCTCCCTACAGAATGGACTAACGTGCACGACGACGACTTGATCATCGTTGTTCCTCTGCGCACCAAAGGTTCGCTAGAGGAGGCGATCCAGGTTTTAAAAGAAACTAAATTCTCCGAAGGAAAAAAACCACAGGTAGACTGGAAGAGAATGAAAAACGCGAACGGTCTGAGCAAGCTAACGTTCAGCTCAAAATTCCCGCTGAGCTGGAAGGAAGCGAGCTATGTAACGGTGGAAGAGATATCAGACACGTCGGAAGAGCAGCAATTGAAACCGGAAACAAAAAGGTTCAAGAGAGAGGTCGACTTGAGACAGACGAATGCCGTATACAAGCAGTTCTTGTCCCCGGCGGTGAAGAAGAAGACGATCAGCCATCAAGCAAGACAGATGATCGAAAAGATGGAGAAGGACATGGGAGTGCGCAGTTTCATGCCAAACATATTCGAGATACCTCCTATTTTCACCGGAAGCAACCACACCCTAATCGAGCGCTTGAGTGAGACGTTGCGAGATGACAGACTAGAGGGCGACAGCTTCTTGCTCAAACCGATGCGGATCTTATCGTACGACGCCAAGACGAAACGCGTCACCATCAAACCGCCGAGACACTGTGCTGTCCTGCTGAGTCAGCATCTCGCATGCGTTCTAGGCTTCGGAGAGAAGACGTGTTTCGCGTCGCCGACTACCGGCGCCTACTCGATGGATGTTTACGGGGACGTGCACTCTGTGTACATATACACCGACATGATCCAGGAGAGACGTGTGGGCGACATGCAAGTGCCGCTGTTGCGCTGCGTGGCGGTGGACAGAGGCGGAAAGCGTCGAGGTGGCGTGCAAGCTATCAGTTTTCCCCATTTGGATTATTTCCCCTTGAAATCCAAGAGGTTTACCGAGGTCGGCATCTATTTAAGAGACCGATCCGGTCATTCCATCCCATTCGGTAGAGGCGAGGTGACCGTGACACTTCATCTGAGACCTATTGAGCGCTGAAAGAGAGAAAAATGATGCGTCAACGCGTTCCGTACTTTCCACCCAGGCGCACCATCGGCAGAGGGTACAGCGATTACTACAACGCGCAGCTGGGCAACGGCGTCAACGTGTACAGCGGGCGCTCTTTCCAGAGCGGGCACGGTTTAGGCGGCGCTCTGTTAGGTCTGATGCGCTCGGCTACCCCGCTATTGAAGTCGGTGGGAAAAACGCTGCTCCGCGCCGGTGTGGGCGTAGCTAAAGATGTGCTGGCGGGTCGGACTTTAAAGAGCAGCGTGAAAGACCGAGGCGCAGGCGCTCTGAAGAGACTGGCGAGTACGGCGTTCTCGGGAGGAAAGACGCCTGTCGCGTCTAAGAAAGGGTCGAAACGTCGCCGGCATTCTCCTCAGACGGGCGGTGGCTCTTGCAAGAGACGTAGAGGGGATGTATTCGACCGGTAAGCGCCTAGGCGTTCAGGTATAAATAAAAAGACTGGAGGCGGCCGGCGTCAGTCTGTCGGCCGCATGAAGAGAGAACACAATGGCTTACGTACACGAGAGCAGTAACGAGTGCGCGCTCTCTGAGCTCGACCTGCACACCGTAGCGCCGACTCAGACTACTATCTTAAAGTCGTCTTTCCTGGGGATAGAAACAAAAAACTCTTTAGAGGATGGAGGTAACATAAATTTCACCATCAACAAGTCGCAAGAGTACACAGACCTGAACGAGAATTACCTTCATCTGGAATGTCAAGTGCTAAAGGACGGAGCGGCGATCGAGGACACCGACACGGTAGCTCCGGTGAACAACTTGGCTCACTCGCTCTTCAAAGACGTCCAAGTCTCCATCGGCGGTTTCAAAGTGTCTGGCAACACCGAGACCTACCCTTACCGAGCTTACTTGGAAGGGTTACTCAACTACAACAAAGACGTGAAGGACGGCGTCATGAGCGCCCAGGGGTGGCATGAAGATACGCCCGGTCAGTTTGACACGTTGACTGACGCGAATGCGGGGTACAAAGCGCGCAAGAAGCTAATCTCCAACAAGCGCTTTTCGCTGATGGCGCGACTGCACTTTGACCTGGCTCATCAACCGAAGCTCATCGTTGGAGAGACAGAAATCAATCTCACTCTGAAACAAGCGGCGCCCTCTTTCTATCTGATGTGCGCCGCTGACGGAGGCTACAGCTTGAAGATCTACAAAGCAAAGCTCTACGTGCGACGCGTGCTGGTGGCGGACGCTGTAGCGGAAACGCACGAGAGAGCGGTGATAGAACACGGGCCCTTCGACTACCCGGTGAACAGAGTGGAGGTGACGACCTACGCCATCCCTCAAGGTAACAGAGATCACAGCTACACGCACTCCAACACAGGCCAGCTTCCCAAGTCGATGATGATTTGCTTCCTTGACCACGACGCCTTCAACGGTAGCTACACCAAGAACCCGTTCGAGATGAAGCATTACGACATCAGCTCGCTTCAAGTGATAGTGAACGATCAGAAAGTGCCGAACGACGCCTACGTGCCCGACTTTAAGACCAAAGCGGCCGTGAGAGAGTACTTGGCGCTACACACGGAAACGGGGATGTACGAGGGCGCGCGCTCCTGCGGTATTTCATACGATCAATTCCTGAACGGTTACACGGTGTTCCCCCTCGACTTAACCCCAGACAGATCGCACGACGGGTGTCGCGTGAACCTTATAAGAGCGGGTCAGCTGAGGGTGGAAGTCAGTTTCCGCTCGGCGCTACAAGCGACAACAATGGTGCTACTCTACTTGGTGTACGACAACGTCGTCGAGCTGACCCGAGATCGACACCCCGTCACCGACTACCACATGAACTGAAGACAAGACGGCGGTACTCGGCGTATCGTATGAACACGCTTGAAATAAGCAGAGTGTTGAAGGAAAACGTTCACACAAAACATCGTTTCCTGGGCGTTTTCTCTTGTGACACTATTCCGAAGCACCCTATCAAAGACACTTGTTTCGTGAGCAACACAGATCCGCAACATTTACCAGGTCAGCATTGGGTGGCGTTTTACGTGTCGAGCACGGGTGAAGTGTACTACTTTGATTCCTTCGGCTTACCGCCGCTGAGTGCGGAGTTCTTGTCTTTCGATGAACGCTCTGCTCCGTTCAAGTGGCAAAGAAACCGCATTCAACTACAAGACACTTCTGCTGACACCTGTGGACCTCATTGCGTTCATTTCCTAATTGAAGCATGTCGAACAAGAAACCCCAAGAAGTGCGTCATGCGCATGAGCAAAATCCCAAAGCTGAGCGACCGGGCCGTGAGTCAGAAGCTATCGATGATGCTGTTGTGACGGGTTGTTGCGATGGCGGCCGTTTCATGGAGGCAAAGATTCTCTGCCTTGCCGAAATGGTGTTGGATTTATCCAAAGTCGTGCAATGTCTATTGGAGAGAAGTCGTCCGGGGTGTGGTGGTGCGAGTGACGGCGGCGTGAGACTTTGCGGCCTGTTGAGTTGCTGCAAATCGAAGAAGCAAGCTAAAAAAGCATAAACTTGTGTGTTTTTTCTGATTGAAATGAAAATAAAGAATAAAATGAAAAGAAAAGAAATTATCTTGTTGTGTTTTTATTTCTATATATAAGTTACATAACTTTTTTTTGTTTGTTTGTTTACAAACAGTCACGTGTCACGTGGTGTTGTTTACAAACAAGAGAGCCACGTGGTGTTGTTTACAAACAAACCCTAAGTAGGTCACGTTACCCTAGTTACCAGAATGCCGGCTTCTGATTGGCTGAGCCTAAGTAGGTCACGTGACGTAAGTAGGTCACGTTACCATGGTTACCAGAATGCCGGCCTCTGATTGGCTGAGAGCTTCTAAGTAGGTCAGTAGGTCACCCAGAATGCTGGCTTCTGATTGGCTGAGAGCCCTAAGTAGGTCACGTTACCATGGCAACGGGTCACGTGACCAAACGGAGGCCTCTGATTGGCTGCATGTCGATTGAGTAATAAACAGTAGTTAACTATAGTCCCGTTCCGATACATACTATACTACTAATGTATGTTGATTTTATTTCATGCTTACATATGAACATCCCTCTTTGAATGTATACCGGGGGTATTCTCTGAAATGGTTCGGGTGGAGGCAGTTTCAATTTCTTCTCTTTACGTAATCTGGTTAAAGCCTCTTTGGTGCTCTACATTAATTAAGTTGATCAAAGACTCTTCAAAATAAGTAAGATAAGCAGCTTACACTTTAAGTGAGTACATCCGAGGATTGGGACCCAAAGCTAGATTTTCTTGAAATTGATCTAGAGTATTAGTCACAACTGTACCTCCATTCTTACTGATCCTATTCAATTATCCACCATTCCCCTCAAATCTGCTCTCATTGACCATAAAATCTTGTACAATCCTTTCCCCCCCCCCCCATTGAAAACCATGACTGGATCACATGAGATTCCATGTCTGAGCTTATTAGCCATGGATAACATTTGATCTTTAGCCATTCCTTCAAGTATGTTTTTACAGTATTTTGAACATGTTCAGGTAGATTTAAAATTTGGTCAAAATTGTAAAAAAAACTAATTAAACAGCACCTTGAGGCAATTCAATGTTCTTTATTTATCCTGGGAAAGATATAGCACTACTTGGTCTGTGTTTTCTCCTTCCCAGACCTCTACTTGATCATTTAGGATGCAGCAGTCCCAGAGAGAGGACTGCAGTCACATTGCTAGTTGAGTTGGTGTAATAGGAAGAAATTAAATTTGGAGTAGAAGCCTTGCAGTTCTTGTCACACTTATTAACTGGCACAGAGAAGCATCGGCTGCCAGCCACAGTTATATTCATCCCAGTAAACCCATTTACATTGTTTCTATATTGGTATTCAAAAGTCATGAGGTCTCTGTTAGTTTAGTCAATACTTGTACCAGTGTATGGAGTATTGTACGTACAGAGATATTTTCAAGTATATAATAATGCACATCTGTATTCTTGTGTCAGCAGTATTGAGGATTCTTTAACAAATATACTGTACATCAGCAGGGAGTAAATGGCCCATAGTTTTGGGCCCCACCTATAGGTTTCTCAGGAGTTACCTGCCTGTGGGGCATTGCTGGGTCACACAGTGAATGAAGAATACATCGGTGCCAACATAGCCATGTTGTATGTGCTTGGAAGGAGGAAACTGAATCAGGTCTTGATATGCATTAGTCAGGGATACTTATGATTTTCTCCTTAAGAAAAGCCAAATACTTATTCTGTGCCCCAGGATCTATGTATGGGCCCATTCATTTTTCAGCTGACGGTCCCAGTTTGCCCCTGGCTGAAAAAGTAAGTGTCTACTGCTGCATCAAAGAGACCTGAATCTGAAGGCACGTCATGTTTGCCGCCCTGAGGCATTCACCAAACCTTCTGAAGCAGCTTCTTATAACAGAGTCAGGACGTGCTGCAGTGTCTTGTGTTTGAAGAATGGGAAGAATGGAGGAGGGAAGGAGCACATGCATGAGCAGACATTTGTAGGGTAGATTCACCTGGAGTCAGACACATACCTTGAGACGAACACATGATTTGTTGGAATTTTACGCACTTTATCTCTGAACAATAGTATGATTTAAGTGTTATACTTTCAAAAAAGAATAGACACCAGAAATAATAGTTTACTTAAATAACCTCGAATTCCACTGTCTGTCTTAGGGTATGTGTCCGACTCAAGGTGAATACACCCTATTCATACACCCTTCTCTAGGGGAGCACACTGTGCTTGTTGCTCCAATACAAACATCTTTTGTCATAAACGTGCAGGGTATGCACTCTCTGCATCCATCAGTTTAGACAAAGCTAACTCTTTAGCCTGCACTTATAGTAGGAAGCAGGCCTCTCTCCCATTGTCAGAAACACAGTACCAAAATAAAGGTTAAAGTAAGGCAAAGTAAAAGTAGAAAATAGGTCTACACTGACTGCATAAGTAGCATCAGAGGGAGGTAGCAGGATAGCATGTACTTAACAACCTCTGGAGGTTTGACCCCTTCTACCACCCCAGGGCCCCACAGAAATCAACCAAACCATCTAACACACCTTTGTACCATTGTAGGGTGTGGTAGACTGCTGCAACATTGTGTTTGTGATGTGGAGGGGGGAATGAAGGAGTGGATCCTTACTGGGTGTAGTAACTGTGTACTGGGAGGTGTGGGTATAGAGGCTCTGGGTGAATGTAGGGAGCAGGCAGTTCAAACTAGGGCAGAGTGCTGGGTGTAATAAGCAGGTACCGGAAGGTCTGGGGTCTGTTACATAATACATGCCCGTTAATATAGGAAATATCATAATAGTGGGCATGTTTTTGCGGGCATGCTAACGGCCATGATATGATGGTGTTGCAAGAGGATTAAATATATTAACGGGCATAATATATTTCATGCTCGTTAATATTGGTACCCACTAATTTGTACCCGCTAATTTATGCCCAAAATGTGCCCAAAATGGGCAGGGTACATGGTAAAGTACACATTTTTGTGTACTACGTCACAAGTTGTTGGGAAACATATATCAACCAAAATAGGAAAGGTTCCACACAACAAAGAAAATATCATATTAGTGAATAATTAACGGGCACGAATTTGTCAATGAAAATAATATAAGACCCCATATAACAAATATAATAAGATATCTATGATCACTAACAGTGCCCTACCATTTAACTAGTGGGCATGGCTGTACGGGCACCAATTTTCGTTCATAATCTTTCTATAAAAAAACATAATATGTTTATAAATTTCACTAAATATTTATATGCAAACCTTTATTTATATATAGTTATTCAAATTTAGTTTTTGAAAAGAGGGGTATATGTTTTTTTTAAAGTTAAACATGTGCTTTACACACGTATAACTTTGACTTGTGAAACACCACACATTTGATATTAAAGGGTACAATTATTTATTAAAGGCCAGCTTCTTGCGGCCATGGTAACACTGCCTAAATTTGTATAGAAAACCTACATCATACCCTTTCCCCCTAAAGGGCACCATTAATTAACGGGTACAGTCATTTACAGCCTTGCAACACTGAACTTTGTTTATGCCATCTTTTGTACCCGTTAATTCCTTATGTAACAGACCCCTGGGCAGGTCTGGGCAGACACTTGGGAATGGACAGAGTTGAGAGACAGACAGACAAAGACAGAGAGATGGACAGACAGAGACAGAGAGACGGATGACAGAGGCAGACAGACAGACAGAGACAGACAGACAGACAGAGACAGACAGGCAGACAGAGACAGACAGACAAAGACAGAGAGATGGACAGACAGAGACAGAGAGACGGATGACAGAGACAGACAGACAAAGACAGAGAGATGGACAGACAGAGACAGACAGACAGAGACAGAGACAGACAGACAGAGACAGACAGAGACAGACAGACAGACAGAGACAGACAGAGACAGACAGACCAATGACAGAGACAGAGACAGACAGACAGACAGACAGACAAACAGAGAGATGGACAGACAGAGACAGACAGACAGAGACAGAGACAGACAGACAGAGACAGACAGAGACAGACAGACAGAGACAGACAGAGACAGACAGACCAATGACAGAGACAGAGACAGACAGACAGACAGACAGACAGACAGAGACAGACAGAGACAGACAGACCAATGACAGACAGACAGACAGAGACAGAGAGATGGACAGACAGAGACAGACAGACAGAGACAGAGACAGACAGACAGAGACAGACAGAGACAGACAGACAGACAGAGACAGACAGAGACAGACAGACCAATGACAGAGACAGAGACAGACAGACAGAGACAGACAGAGACAAACAGACCAATGACAGACAGACAGACAGAGACAGAGAGATGGACAGACAGAGACAGACAGACAGAGACAGAGACAGACAGACAGAGACAGACAGAGATAGACAGACAGAGACCGACAGAGACAGACAGACCAATGACAGAGACAGAGACAGACAGACAGACAGACAGACAGAGACAGACAGAGACAGACAGACCAATGACAGACAGACAGACAGAGACAGAGAGATGGAAGACAGACAGACAGACAGACAGACAGACAGAGACAGACAGACAGACAGACAGACACAGACAGACAGACAGACAGACAGTCAGACAGACAGACAGAGACCGACAGACAGAGACCGACAGACAGAGAGAGATGGACAGACAGAGACAACTAGTGGGGGGAGACTGAGAGACAGCGAGGCTTGTGTTATATTCCTGTTACATCCTATACACACTTAGATAGGGTCTTGTGTAAGGCAGTCCTTTGTCTTTGTAATACACTTATGGAGATCTATGCTCTCTAGATCTGTACTGTGACAATGCTTGGCTCTATCACAAGGTGATGCACAGGTACAGGAAGAAAGGGTGTCCCAATGTAGACCTAACCAAGCAAACTATAACATTCGTTTTGCTTTGTTCTAGTGATGTAGGCTACAGGTTGAAGGGTGATTAACATCGCATCACCCAACCAGTTTTCCCTTCATTTTCCAACTTCTAGGGAGGGCATGGGTAGGTCCAGGTGGGTTAAACATAAGGTTAATTGCGTTGGTCTGTACAAGACCTATATACATGTATGATGTGGCGCTAGTCTCTACATTCACTCACAGAGTAGGCCCAGCACCCTTCAGTTGGAGAATAAGTAAGCCAGTGTGAAAACTGAAACCAATTTGGATCCTTGACCCACCTTTCCATCCTCAATGTGCCTCATTTGATTACCATCAGCAGGCTCCCAGTCTGCTACACTTAAATGCCCCAGAACCTGTCCTCAAGGCGGCCTTGGTGAGGTGGAGGACATCTTGCAGTGAGTGTGATAAGCTGATTCTACAGGGCAGCTCTAGCCCCCTGCCCCACCCCCCCCCCCTACACACACCTCATCCCGGGGGTGGATATTGTAACATTGATGAGCTCCCAGGGGGTAGAGAGTGTAGCATCGATGAGCTCCCACTATAAGCCTCTTACACAGGTCACCCCTGCCATGGCTTATTAGGGACAAGTCATTTATTGCCAGCTGAGGGAGGGGGGAAGCTTGTTGGAAATAGGGGTGGTGGTATAATGAAAAACATAAGCCCTCGGTGGGGTTGGGCAACATTTGATAAGTAGTCATTATGGGAGTCAGAAGTAAGTATGTAATGCAATGCATAATTTCAGCACTTACTTAATTTTTTGTGTTTTCTTGTGGGGGGGGGGGGGAGGGGGTAGAAAAAGTAAAAGTTAGTAGGTGGGTGGTGATGACTTTTGGCTAATGGATGGGGTAGGCTGTGCCAGAAAAAGAATTACCACTGTGGGAAAATCCACCAAGCCCCCCAACTAGTGATCAATGACTCTTCCTCTTGATCTGCAGGCTGGTCCTGTGCCCCAATTACAGCGACTTGTGCCCAAACACAGCCGGGTGTCTCTGACACTCATGTCCCATCTCCACCACGACTGGTGAGGTGAGCTCCGTACCAGGATAGCAGCAGCTGACAAATCATCCACACTGAATACACTTGTATTCTTATAACTCTAGCTGCAAACTGAGTCAATTCTCTGCAACTATAGGTTTACTCATTCTACAATATATGCTTCATCTGTTACTTTTTGATAAATATAAATAAATATCTACCTTAGTTGCTACCTACTTCTCTATGATACATTGCTTTAGTGGCAACCCTATTTGCCGTATAAACAGTCGTCAAATTAAATTGAATTGAAATGTTTATAGGAGAAAGTGCGGTAAGCTTATTTAGGCCTAAAATCCAAAACTGTAGCATGATCTGTGAAAAGGGACCTTGGTGCAGGGTGCACAAAGATCCCCTTTACCAGGCCATATCATACTATACTGTAAAACTTCCCTTAGAGCAATCCTATAAGCTGGTGTGATTATGGTGACGTCTGTACTTTATTATAATAGCAAAAACTCACATATAAGCCGCACCCCCACTGTAAGCCGATCCTATAAGCCGCACTGGTGATCTGACTGGTGTACTAGCCGTGGCTTCTACGCAAGGTTTTATGGTAGTCAGCTTCCAAGGGAGGTTTTATGGTGTGTAAGAAGCATTAGACCAAGGGTACCATTTCCAAATGGCCGAGAATGTCAATAAGATCTTATCTTGTGAGGTGGTTAAATGACGCGGGAAGCCAAAAGGTTAATTGGGGAGAAGTGAGTGGAGTAGAGGCTTGGTACTGTAACGGGTTGACTATATGTCTAACTGTTATCGTTGTATATCTATTGTATGTTGTATGATATAAAACAACAAGGTTCTGTTGTGTAAAATAACTGTTTTATTCATCTAACTAGTGTCGTCGGTTCGTTACATACACCGACTCCTCTAGTTCGGTTATATACGGTAGTGTACTGGTACCACCTTCGGTTACCGTCGGTAGTTGTTACATAATCATTTTACATAACTAAACCTAACAGGTGGCGCTGCTAGTACGGTCACGTGGCCTATGCAGCGCTGTATATAAGACGGCTGCTTCCCCATTGGAAGTCAGTCAGGTTTGGGACTGTCGTGACATGACCACCCTGTGCTCACGGGCTTAACTCTATGCTGTAGGGTTGCCCACTGTATTATATATCTGTATTGATCTTGTATATCCGCTGGTTATACTTGTACTATAATACACAAGAGTTTCCTTTACAATAAATTCGCCGTATAATAAAGTCTAATTTACCTTGTCTGGTTTTTGTACTCAAGTGTTACAACCGTAGTAAGAGACCAACCACATTGGTGCCGTGACCACTTGATCGAACCGACCATTGATAAGGTATTAAATAGGCTTATAGTATATGGATTACCTATACGATTTTGTCAGCTCATTCAGCGGCAGGACTAAAACCCCTGCTGAGGAACGTGAGAAGGCCGTACAAAATGTACGGTTCTTCACAGGCAAAACAAATAGGGGGGAGAGCCGGGCAGCCTTGGAGGTGCCCGGGGACGACCTCTCCCAAGGAGCAATAGGTGATCCTATTGTGGAAGCTTTTACCAAAGGAGAGGATGGAGAGCAATCTCCAATCCCGGGACCCTTTGATATTAGCCCCAGGAGATCGTTGGACTCCCTTTCCACGAATCTTTTCTGTCCTGAGGGTCAGAAAATACCGGGTAGAGAGGCTAAAACTCTCGGCCCTGCTCCCTTCGGTTCTACACCGACGGTAGCGGATCCTTCATTGGATCCAGACACGTAGGTTTTCACGGATGGCGCCACTCCTACACCCGTTGGTATGGGGAGTGGAGGGCTATCTAAGAAGACCAATGTGGCAACAAAAGCTCCTGATAAAGTGAACCTGCCAGCAGTAGATGAACCGTCCAGCTTACCGCTGGATGGGGATCTACTGGCTGACATGCGTATCACCGCCAGGAAGTCTGAGTTGCAGGAGCTCGCTTCCATCAACCAAACTAGGAAGTTATTCCTAAAGGAAGTTGATGAGAAGAAAAGGTTCCTGCTGGAACTCCAAAGCGAGATGGCTTCACATAAGGTGGAGGTTGACAAACTTTTGCACCAGAGGGTGTCTGGCGAATGTGAGGTTGCAAGCTTTAATACCTTGGGAAAGGATTTGAGCACGCAGCTCCACTTAGCCAGGCAAGACCTCGCAAGCTTAAGGCAAGTCAATCAGGACCTGAAGACGAAGTCAGAGCAGGTACCACCACCTACCACGGTGGTACCTCCAGTCATACCCGTACCCAATGTGTACACGGCAGTGACACCTTCAGGTGTCCCGCCGCTAGTACATACCACGGTAACAGGTATGACCCCTCAGATGGGGGCTAGCTATCTACAGACTCCGGTCTGTGGTGGCGCCTTTGGAGGCACGGCAACACCTCCAGGGTACACCCACCCATCTACTGGTTCAACGATGTTGAACCAACAGCAGACCTTGGTCTCGGTTCCAGTACCGAAGCCCAGAGCTAGACAGGGCTTAACTCCTGTCCAGCGGGCTAAGTACGACAGGAACCCGGCGATTGAGAAGCTTGGGACAGACATCGTCCCGCGGGACATAGATGAACTGGATGAACGGTATGCTCCTTTCAACTTTGGGGAGATCAAACATCCAGATGCAGCCCGTCAGAAGGCCATCGATATTCCGCCTTTCACAGGGTCGCCACCCTGGAGGAAGTACAAAGTTCGGTTCAAGGCTATTGTGGAGAGCAATCGCTGGAACAACCAGCAAGCGCTGGTTGCTCTGAAGCAGGCACTCTGCAACGGGCCGGGTGAACCAGCCCTTTTGGCGTTTGAGAGAGTGAAGATCAAGACATTGAGCTCACTGGAGGAAACGGCTGAATGGGCAATTGGGAAGATTGGTGAGCATGACCCAAGGACTCAGTTGCTCAAACGTGTCCAACGCAAGGACGAGCATCTGAGATCCTACGGATTTGCTCTACAAGAACTGATATCCGAGTGTTATCAGGGATGTAGACCTGACACCCCCACTGTCATCCAGGAGTTAACCTCCAGGTTTGTCAATGGAGTCAGGGACACCAACCTCCAAGCATATCTGAGGGAGAAATGGCAGCCTGATTTATCTCTGGCAGACCTTTTTGACCATGCAGATGTTTATGACACCAAACAGGCTGTTTTTCCTAGTGAAAGGAGCTCAGGTGGCAGAGGCCGCCACGAAACCATCTAAGAAAAAACAGCCCGCCTCTGAGGAGGTGGCGGCAGTAATGCCTGACAGGGACATGGAAAAGATGATTGAGGGTTTGTTGCGGAAGCACTTGGAAAAGAGCTCTGCGTCCACTTCTAATTCTGGATCTGGAAAGAGAAAGAAAAAGAAGAAAAAGGACACGAAACCTCAGCCATGTAGACGCTGTCAGAAGATGGGTCATTGGGCTAGCGAATGCAAAGCCCCTGCACCCGTCGCTGCTAAAACCGAAAAGGAGACGGAAAACTGAATGGGGCCCATCCTCTTGGCAAGGATGGCGCCCCCACAGTTAGCCATGCCTGTAAGGGATTAGTAGATGGTGTTAACTCTTCCATGAACCAGGGCCGCGCGGAGGCAGAAGGGTCTGTACAACCTGTAAGCGTCTGGCAAGGCGGGGCTGGCAAAGACAAACGGGATCCTGAGGATTCTGTAGTCGCTGGCTTAGAGGAGTCTTGGTTAGAATCGATTGCCCAGAGCAGTGCGGTTCAAGACTCCCCGAGCGACCCATGTTGGGATTACCTCCTGACAAAAGGGGTTGCTATGGATGGAGGGGGAAGCCCGATGCTGACCTCTGAGTGTGTCCCTTTACGGGGACAGCATAGGTACCTGAGTCTGGTTATTTCCGGGACACGTGGTGAATTTTTGGTCGACACAGGTGCTTCACACACCTTGGTCGATCGTAAATTCATGGCCTGTCTTTGCAACCAGCCCGATGCTCCGCTACTGGGAGTAAAGGCTCGGACTGCTACGGGAGATAGTATGCAGACTTATGGCAGAACTGTAAAACCTATGTTGGTGAATGGCAAGATGTACTGGATATGTCCAACCATTACCGACATCACTGATGATGGCATCCTGGGGATGGACTTTGCTGCTCTTTACGGAGTAACAATGAACACCGCAACAGGCCGACTTCAGATTAAGCATCCTTATAAACAATCTGTACAGTGTGTTTTGAGGAATGGTTCTTCTGTGGCGTCAGTGGCACAGGACACAAAGTTGGCAGCAGGACATGTATCTGATGTCCTAGTCAGCTGCGTGGGAGTGCAGGCCAAAAGGCCGGGAATGTTTGAACCAGAAGATCATAAGCTCTCTGAGTTGGGTCTTGCTGGCTATCATACTTACCTGGCCAACGCTCGTTGGGGGGTGATACCAATCTGTAACTCGAGTAGTAGGGAAATCACTCTACGAAAGGGAACACCTATTGGTAACACTACGCGAGCATATGGGGTAGATTCATTGACTACGGACTTTGTGGAAGTAGGTGTGGTGGCGGGAGACTCATCCCACGAGGAGGCTCTAGCTAAATCCAACCTACCGAAACATATAAGGTCCCTGTTGTGTGAATCCCACCTCACAACCCTAGAGAGCGAAATGGTTGCACATGAGCTGTCGGAGTTATCTGACGCCTTTGCGCAACCAGGAGATCCTCTAGGACGTACCAATACGGTACAACACCGGGTTGATACTGGAGACGCGCTTCCCAGTAGAATCCCCTACCGTCGGTTACCCATGGCTAAAAAAAGTGCTATGGAGGCTGAGGTGGAAAAGATGTTGGATGAAGATGTGATTCAACATAGTGAAAGTCCATTGTCAAGTCCTGTGGTGATGGTCACCAAAAAGGACGGTTCCTGTCGATTTTGCATCGACTATAGGAAGTTGAACGCACTCACTAGGAAGAATGCATATCCTCTACCTCGAATAGATGAATGTGTGGAATCTCTGGGTGGAGCGAAATGGTTCTGTACACTGGATTTACAATCTGGTTATTGGCAGATCGGCATGGACCCCGGGACCGAGAAAAAAACGCATTTTCTACCCATATGGGACTATTTGAGTTCAACGTCATGCCATTTGGGCTATGCAATGCCCCAGCAACCTTTGAGGCAATGATGGAGACCATGTTACGGGGTTTACTTTGGAAAAAGTGCCTAGTATATTTGGACGACATCATCGTCTTCGGGGGTTCTGTGGAGGAAACTCTACAGAACCTCCAAGCTGTGCTGAAACGAATTTTGTCATACGGTCTGAAATTGAAACCTTCAAAGTGCAAACTTTTTAGGAAATCAGTGGAATACCTAGGTTGAATTGTTTCTGAACATGGCATCATGGCTGATCCTAATAAGATCGAAGTGGTACAGAACTGGCCTCGTCCGATGGACACGAAAGAGATACGCTCTTTCATTGGGTTTTGTTCATACTACAGAGATTTTATACCGGGATTCTCGAGAGTCGCAGCTCCCTTACAAGAGCTGATGATTGGAGAGAAGAAGGCTAAGGCTAAGATAGTCTGGTCTCCAGCCGCAGAACAGTCTTTCAGTGAGTTAAAGAGACTCTTCTTAGAAACACCTGTTTTGCACTACCCTGCACCTGTTGGTAAGTTCATCTTGGACACTGATGCTTCTAATACAAGTATTGGTGCTGCCTTGTCGCAGATCCAGGATGGGCGAGAAGTGCCGCTGGCATTTTCGTCCAACAGTTTAAGCAAAACACAACGTAACTACTGCATAACCAAGCGTGAACTCTTGGCAGTGGTGGTTTACACAAAAAAGTACAGACATTTCCTATATGGTGGAAATTATCTCGTACGGACGGATCATTCATCTCTGCAGTGGCTCCTTAACTTCAAGGACGCTGAGGGGATGATGGGTAGATGGTTGAACCACCTCTCTGAGTTTGGCATGACGAATGAGCATATCATACACAGGAGTGGAGTAGATCATGTGAATGCGGACAGCCTGTCCCGCTATCCTATCCGGAACTGTCACCGTGTAGACTGCCGAGACTGTTCGCCTCGCACTTTCACTGGAATGTAAAGAAGTTAGACAACTGTTAGCGCAGTGGGATAATCTTTTTATACGGAACAGTGTATTGTGCCGCTGGAGGGTGCAACCTGGCAGGAAAAGAACAGCTCAGTCTGTGGTGCCTTTGTCACTCAGACTACAGTTGCTCAATTACTGTCATGGCCACCGAACTTCAGCACACTTTGGCAGACAACGAACTGAGGCAAAGATTAAGAGTAGATATTACTGGCCTGGTATGACTTTGGACATACGGCGTTGGGTGAAGCAATGTCCCCAATGCTGTTTATCAAAGCCTGGACCTGGCATGGGTAAGCTACCTCTAAGTCAAGAGCTATTCGGTGTGCGGTTTGCCCGGATCGCTGTTGATATCATTAGTGGTTTCAACACGACCCCCCGTGGGAATACCTGTATGATGGTGGTACAGGACTACTATACCAAGTATGTCCAAGTATATCCGTTGGTAAATCATACAGCTGTTACCTGCGCAGAAGCACTTTTCGAGAATTGGATCCTCACGTGGGGAGGTCCTTTAATGCTTCACTCAGACCAGGGTCGCGAGTTTGAATCTCGACTGTGGGCAGAGCTGTGTAGTAAAATACACATCTGCAAGACGCATACGAACCCCTATCGACCCCAATCGGACGGTATGGTGGAACGTTTCAATCGGACATTGATCCAATGTCTCACGACAATGGTTAATGAGCACCGGGATGATTGGGATGAGCACGCTCGCTATATCTCCCATGCTTACAATGCTACCGAACATGCGTCGACGGGCTGTACGCCTAATATGCTCGTAATGGGTGAAGACATAGTCATGCCTAGTGACATGGTCTATGGCGTGCAGGGACACCAGCTCGAGAAACCCTGCACAGTAATGTTTGTTGAGTCATTGCGCCAATCATTACGCGAGTCCTATGGAGTAGTAAGGGACAACTTGGAAAAATCTGCTACTTTGCAGAAGGTGGGCTATGACACGGGCCTTAAACTCCGCCAATTTAAGGTGGGGGATAAGGTCGCGAGGTTTAGCACACCTAATTCCAAAGTCAAGACTCTGTACTCCTGGGATGGTCCGCATACGGTTATTATGGTGGTGAGTGAAACTACTGTAGTAATACGTTTGCAAAAAGGGACTCTAACTAAATCACATGTGGCTAGACTCAGACCTTGGTATGGGGTGCCATATATAGATGACAGTGAAGATTCCCTCGGTGCTGGCACTGGTCCAGTAACAGCACCAACCGACCCTAAGATACAGAAGGTACCGAAGGCAGGACCAACGGTCATACCGTAGGTACCGACGGTAACACAGAGAAGGGGTCGTCCTAGGAAATTACCGATTGAACCACAGTCGTGTGTTACCAAGCCCAAGCGCGGTAGGCCTCGTAAAAAAAGGTCAGCTGTGCATAAAGGACTAACCGTAGACACCGGTAAACACAGCAATTTGATGCCGCCGGTGTCATCATTGCTGGACATACCGGTAGAAGGTCTACGGAGGAGTGCACGTGTCAGAGAGCGAGATAAAATTGTGTAAACGTTTTTTTCTTACCTTGTTGACGACAGTTAGCTGCTGGCTTCATTAAATTTCCATGGACAGTTCCGTATTGGGCCGGTGGTCATTGGCCCGGTACTCGATCACCAAAACACAACGAGAAGAGAAGGGTTATCCGGTGTGGTTATCCGTTGGAGGTAGAAAAGCACGTGTTCAGGGCGGGTGGCTGGCTTTGCCGATTAATTCTAAGTATGGGATTAGTTTTGACCACATATCGCTTAGAAACACGCTGCTATGTTATGTCCTCTAACGCCGGTGTTCTATACCCGGGTTTTTCTGTGGCTCGGCCACGAAATGGTAAACAACAGTGAACGTTCCCACCGTCGGATATGCCGGCGTGGGAAGGGCGCTGTCCGTCGTCACCTAAACGATTTCTCGCGCCAAATGAGCCGTGGGAAATTAGGTCACCTCGGCGCGTCTTTGGGACGCGACCTCTGATTGGCTGAGAAGCCGGTCAAGGGGCGGGGTCACGGGGGACGGGTGGGGTATATAAGCCCCACAGGCAGCCAGGCTTCTTCAGATCAGCACGTTTGCCCGCGGGGTAACGTGTTGATCAGTGGTGCCTAGGTCTGCCTGGCAGTACCTACACTATTGGTTACCTGCTGTCCTACTAAAAGCTCGGGTGAGTGAACCGTGAGGTTCACCTACGCCTGAGCTAGCGGTATGGCAGCCCGAGTAGACACCAAATGCTCGGCCCCGGAGGAGGCTGTAGTCTCCGACGGGGAAGACTGGGTACTCGAGTCTGACACTATCATGGACACCTCCGGTGCTCCAACCGTCGGTTCAGGCTCAGCTTCGGTAGCAGCAGAGCCTAACCCTGAGGGGTCTGGCAATGTTGTTCCGAAGACGGAACCTGGTCTGGGTGGTACTGTGGGTGCCATCCAGGAGGAGAACCCTGCTGGGGGATCTTCTCCGAAACCCGACGGTGCCAAGGCTAAGGAACCTACGGGCCCTGATGATGAATCATCTGACGGGTCGACGGTTCGAGTCAAGACCAAACGGAAGCGAAGGCATAAGAGGAGGATTGTATCTTCCCCTGAAACCCCAGCTACTGAAGAGGTCGTACTGTCAGAGGCTGATAGGCTCAAGCTTATTGCTGAGAGAGTAGCCGCGGCGGAAGCCGAGGGCTGGTCAATCGCAGAAAGCAGGGCCAATCGACGTCTCCGTGCTAAGGCAGCGCATGTTCGTCTGAACCTCAGTCTCGGTGATGATGAGCGGAGGAACCTGAGCCTTTCTGACCTAGTTCAGGAAAATGGCAAAATGGCTCTTCCGCTGTCTCACACGGCAGAAGGTTCAGATGACGAAGACTGGTTGTCTGGTGATTCCCATCCCATTGACTGGTACCTAGTGTACATCAGGGCAGTGTTGGATGGGCATAAACCAAACATCAATAAGTCATGCCGCACCAAGCTGAGATATGCTTGGAGGAACTACGTGCCAGGGGATCGCTGTCCGTATGTTCGCTGCCAGCGCCTGAAAGGGACAGCTACTGCAGCAAAACGGTGGCCAGACTTGCTTAAGTTTGCCCGTCATCTCGTAGAGAAGCACATGAATGTACGACCCTACGTGTACTGCGTGCGCAGGAGTTCGTCGACCTCCTGCCCCGAGTACACTGACGGCGAGCTGTTCCGTTGCCAACGGAGGGCAGATCTGGTAAGGCATCTGTGTGACAATAAGGGCGTTCACAAGCGCACTATTAGTCATGCAGTTGAGGCGACACTGAAGGTCTGGGGAGCCCACAAACGTGTAGGTAATCTACACTTTAAGTGGCGCACTAACCGGCTTAAACAGTGGAATTACCTCACGGAACCTGACTGGCAGAGATTGTGTAAGGGCGCCAAGTGCGAACAAACCGATCTTGGGCCGGACACGGAAATTCCGATGCCCACTGTGAAAAAGGGTACCCCCCCTAAGAAAGATCTAAAAAGGGGCCGCCAGTCATCCAAGGATGAGGCCAAAGGTGGGCGTGATCGTTCTCGCAGTGAACCTGCGAAGAAACGAGCCGCCACAGCCACGGTCACATCTGGGGTCGACACTAGTCAAACCGTCGGTACCGTTTCGGTCTCTTCGGTTGCATTGCCCCCTGTTGCTGACCAACTGCCCCGGCAGGAAAGACAGAAACTGGGTGATGCTTTGGCTATTGTTCAGAACTCATTGGGTGACGAGCAGGCGAGTCAAGTTGCTGCTGACTATGTCAAGCAGTACAAGTGGAGCCAAAAGCAAAAGAAAGCTTTGGCTGCACAGGAGGGTTCCTCACCTGTCATTGATGATGATCAGGTAGAGGCACAACAGCCGGATGGGGCATCAGCCCAGCCGACTGCTCCACCACAGCACGGAGCAACCTCTGACCCCGTAAGGGATGAAGAGGTGACTCCAGAGCCTGAGCACAGGGCTGTTGACGATGGGCTAGCAGGGTTACATGTGTTGCCCGGAGACAGGCCTGCCTTCGACACTGGATTCTCTGACACTCTAGTCCCCGGATTTGAGCGTTACAGAGAAAAGATGGCTGAAAATGCAAGTAAGCTACTCCAGTTTCTTGGAGAAGTCCTACTTTGAGCAGTACAAGTTGCTCAGAGCACAGGCTATCCGAAAGGGAGAAGCTTGGCTCGCTGAAAGAACCAGAATCCTCGCCGAGCGTGTGGCCAATCTGGAGCAAGATCATGCCCTCTGGAGGGCTACGATCGAGCAGCTCGAATCAAGGTTGACAACTTGCAACGCCACAGACTTTATCAACAAAGTCGAAGGTCTAGAAAAACTCGAGGAGGACGCGATCATAGGGACACTAGATGTCACCTCACTGTACACCAACATTCCGAACGGGGAAGGTATGGCCGTCATCCTAGAGAAATTAAATGGAATCAGAGACCCTAGACTCATGCCTAAAAACCAGAGTCTAGTGGATCTACTAGAGATGGTTCTAACAATGAACCATATACAGTTCAACGGGCGACACTATTTGCAAAAGCGAGGCACAGCCATGGGAACACGACTGGCCCCTTCATATGCAAACCTATTCATGGAAAATGTGGAAAAGGCAGCTCTACAAAACCATGACAAACAACCAACAATATGGCTCAGATTTATTGATGACGTCTTCTTCGTGTGGACACACGGAGAAATGGAACTGAACAGATGGATACAACATCTGAACCAGTTCCACGACACCATCAAATTCACGGCAGAAACCTCCAAAAATGTAATCAGTTTCCTAGACACAAAAGTACAAGTGGACAAACACACTAGAAAACTGTATACGGATCTATACAACAAACCAACCGACGTGAATACCTACCTAGACTTCACGTCAGCGCATCCAATCTCCACAAAAATCAGCCTACCATACTCACAGATTCTAAGAATCTTCAGAATATGTCAGAAACTGGAAGACTTCGAAAAACACACCAGTCAAAAAATGCAAGAATTTATAGAAAAGGGGTACCCCCAGAAAATGCTAGAAAAGGCATTGGCGAAGGTGAGATCCCAAAACAGACTCGAATGTCTAAAAAGCAAACCGAAAAAGCCAAAAAACAAGGACACTTCATACCTGATCAGTACCCACAGACCAGGCAACAACATCATAAATAAGACTGTATCTAAAAATTGGGACAGACTGGGATCCTCAAAAACCACCAAGTTCTTGAGACGAGGGGGTTTGGTGAAGGGACAAAAACGCCCAAATCTGAAGGATCACCTAGTCAGAGCAGCAACCAGCTATCCAACCTCGGATGACGAAGAGGACGGGATCTTTGGCGGTAGAATACAGTCGGACACAAAGAAGCCAAGAAACAAATGTCGGAAACTTTTTTGTGATAAATGTGCAAAAATCAACAAAACCGGAAATGTGGTGTGCAACATCACGGGGAAGAGCTACCCTACTAAGACTAATGTCACATGTGAGAGCTCCAACCTAATCTACTGTCTACAGTGCAGAAAGTGTAAAATGCACTATGTGGGCAAAACGGAACGTGCAATAAGAGGGAGAATATACGAACACACGAGATCCGTAAAGAAAAACCAGGGAGAGACGGATGTCCCGTGGCACTTCAACCAGTGGGATCACAACAAAACCGCCGACATGGAATTCCATATCATGGACTTCATCGGCAGACATCCAAAAAGCGACGAAGGGAGAAGACTGCTCGCTCTAGTGGAATTCCACTGGATAGAAAAACTCCATAGTCATGCCCCGAAGGGCATGAACACGCAGGACGGCTCACATGGGTGAATCTTCAAACAGTCCTCGTTCTCAAAACTAAACAGTATCTTATTTTGTCGAGACACCCAGCCATAACCAGCCCACACAAACCAGCGACTATAAAATGTGCACAAGCACATCTAAGCAATCCTAAAATTGTTGGATAGGCCTAGTAATGGGAAACCATTAAGAGGCCAGTATGCATGTAAAAATAAATAAAAAGCTGTGAGAGGAGGCAAGACCACTCTCAATATTTATTACATATACAGAATACACATGTAACGTATTTATGTATACAAGTGTCTACCACCTGATGATGACGCCGGAAGGGTCGAAACTACAAAAGTCAAGTTGACCCATAATCGAGTCAACTTACACCACTGAATCATTGGTACTAAATGATTCAGCACTAAGCCCAATTCCCACCAAAGGGTATATGAATAAATAAATATAATCTCAATACCAACCTCATGTAGGATACACAGCCATAGTCACATACAAATTATTTAGGGGCCGAGCTAGTCCCAAATAATAGTCATAACACACAGAAAATTGCAAACACAGGTACATTGCCAGTGTCTAGCAAAAAGTGCACTTGTAAACAAGTGTCAGTGTGACTGAGCCACAGCTTGGCCAGTGAGTGACCAGCTGACCACAGGTTGACCAATGAGACCCAATGGAGGGAAAAATCATGCATAATTAAGTCCAGCTGGATTTTGCCAGCAGGTTTGGCGGGCACTTTTGTAGTTGTGGTCAAGACAGCAACACCCCCCCCTCCTCGTTTTCTACAGTAACTTGCGACGCCGAGTGGGAGAGAACTGGTTTTCCAGATCTCAAGTCTAGGATGGGGCTTGCCGTAAGGCCTGCCCCTCCAGTGACCCCAGTACTGTCAGTACACCCACCCAGGTATGAGATGCCTTTCTCGTTCATGGCACACTCTACCCAGGTGGTCAGCGGAGGGGAGCCTACTGTTGCGCCGAGTACATCCTCGGAAGCAACAGGTGGACCCCTTCCTCTCCAGGTGGAGGCTACTGTGGTTAGCGCCACGGAGGCCCCTCCTGGAGGAAGTCCTGATGGGGAGGAAAAGCCATCTGGTGGTGTCCCTATGGACACCTAAGGATGGTCCCCTGTCAGGCCCTCTGGGGTGCACTGTTCCGCCCCTCGGAGGTAAAACTAAACCACGATGCAGCAAAACGCCCCTGGACAACCGAAGCAGACCGACGGTGCTGTTGTGACTTAACCGAGTCTCTACTGCCACCAAACCGGAAGCAGCTTGATGTCTTCAACAGTGGTTTACACCTAAGCCACAACCGTCGGTTCTCTACTACTGTCCAGGGCTTCTGATCCTGTGGTCACTATATATTATTGTGACCCATAAACTATTATATGGATCTCCCTCCTGTGATACTTATTTATACGGAGGCACGGACCTACCTTTTTATATTTATATTTCACAAGAGATGGAAGCACTATACGGGTGCTGGACTCTATCCATCTCTACCACCATAAACTGCTAGGTACTGGAGTACCGACCCTAATAAGGATGACGATCTATCCCACCTTATTTAGGATACGCTATTATGGATTTTTATATATAAACTTTTCTACGCCAAAGGAAGTGGGAACTACTATAGTTCCATCTATAAAACTTTTCTTCGCCAAAGGAAGTGAGAACTATTATAGTTCTATTATTTATATATAAGGACACTAACTCCACACGGATTCGCACCATTTCTGAATGTAGTAGGTGATGTGTTGAGTTTTCAAGGTGGTTATTGGTGCCTTGAGTATTAACTGATACTAGTCTAGGACTATCAGTTGGACAGTTTTTATATCATGTGCCTACGGGACTGTGGTTTGATACCAAAGACTATACTGTTGATATAAACTGTTATGTACATGTTAACTTGTATGTTCATGTATGTATGCCTGTTTTTACAATGAGTAGAAATGTTACTTGTTGATAAATAGATATACGTATAATGTATCCAAGAGGTATTATTATTATAAAACCAACCCTTCCTACATTCTTGAGGGGGGTAGTGTAACGGGTTGACTATATGTCTAACTGTTATCGTTGTATATCTATTGTATGTTGTATGATATAAAACAACACGGTTCTGTTGTGTAAAATAACTGTTTTATTCATCTAACTAGTGTCGTCGGTTTGTTACATACACCGACTTCTCTAGTTCGGTTATATACGGTAGTGTACCGGTACCACCTTCGGTTACCGTCGGTAGTTGTTACTTAATCATTTTACATAACTAAACCTAACAGGTGGCGCTGCTAGTACGGTCACGTGGCCTACGCAGCGCTGTATATAAGACGGCTGCTTCCCCATTGGAAGTCAGTCAGGTTTGGGACTGTCGTGACATGACCACCCTGTGCTCACGGGCTTAACTCTATGCTGTAGGGTTGCCCACTGTATTATGTATCTGTATTGATCTTGTATATCCGCTGGTTATACTTGTACTATAATACGCAAGAGTTTCCTTTACAATAAAGTCGCCGTATATTAAAGTCTAATTTACCTTGTCTGGTTTTTGTACTCAAGTGTTACAACCGTAGTAAGAGACCAACTACAGTACCTTGGAGGTCTGGGTCAAGGTGCCAGGTGGAGGTAATGATTGCAGGTTACTCAGACCACAGGCGTGAACCTACATCTCCAATTCCTGGTATCCCGAATTTGAAAATATTTTTTAAACTGATGATACGGCCCCTTTAAGCAAAGTCCCCCCTCTGCCTAGCACGAAGATTGCTGCAGGACTGACCTACTGACCTACATAGCCACAGCATGGTGGGGGAGCAACATAGCACAGACTGCCAGTGTAGAGCCAGAAGTGGCTTACCCTTATTCTAATACCCACCCAACCACCAAGACTGTGCTTGGAGATGTATGTTCACACCTTTGGCTCGACTCCATGGTGTCGGGGCAGACTGCACTATACACAGAAACATATGAGAGTCATTATCACCGAAACCACTTTCACCTGAAAGTCAGGCAATACAATGACTGTCACATTTTTCTCGGTGTAGGTCACCCTAGCAGGGAACAGTCCACAGGACCTTTGACTGGGTGCCATCGTTGACCTCATGATAGAAAACAGATTAGGGCAGGTGAAGATATAAATGGAGATATAACCACCACCATTTTCGTTATCTTATTTCTTATATATCAGAGAATTTTTTCTTTTTTACAGCGGGGTGTTCAAAGTGGGGGTGTTCCTGGCCAATTTTGACCCTCTTCGGCTTGACCTTTAGGTTTGACCTTTTTTAGGGTTGCTCAGAAGTCCCGCCCCCTTCCCCCCTGATTGCCACTCCTTGCGATATCATGAGCAAAATACACCTTTTCAGCTCAAAAAGGAAGCTATAGATCTACAGAGCTCCCTCCTCCATTCCTTTATTAGAGTGCTCTTTTGAACTAAATGAATGTATGAAATATTTATATTATCAGTAAGTAACCCAAAGAGTAACTGAGGTTACAACTAGTCTTTAAGTTGCTGCAGCACACACAAACAGTGACCCACACCTTCCTGCCACGTCAGGCTGCATAACGTCTGAGGATGCATCCTGCCTCTACCTCACCGTGTAAACTACACAATGTATCCTGCCTCTACCTCACCGTGTAAACTACACAATGTAGCACCTGGTGAACAAGTACATCCATCCTGCCTCTACCTCACCGTGTAAACTACACAATGTAGCACATGGTTAACACGTACATCCATCCTGCCTCTACCTCACCGTGTAAACTACACAATGTAGCACCTGGTTAACACGTACATCCATCCTGCCTCTACCCCACCGTGTAAACTACACAATGTAGCACATGGTTAACACGTACATCCATCCTGCCTCTACCTCACCGTGTAAACTACACAATGTAGCACCTGGTTAACACGTACATCCATCCTGCCTCTACCTCACCGTATAAACTACACAATGTAACACATGGTAACAAGCTGCCTCTACCTCACCGTATAAACTACACAATGTAACACATGGTTAACACGCTGCCTCTACCTCACCGTGTAAACTACACAATGTAGCACATGGTTAACAAGTACATCCATCCTGCCTCTACCTCACCGTGTAAACTACACAATGTAGCACATGGTTAACACGTACATCCATCCTGCCTCTACCTCACCGTGTAAACTACACAATGTAGCACCTGGTTAACACGTACATCCATCCTGCCTCTACCCCACCGTGTAAACTACACAATGTAGCACATGGTTAACAAGTACATCCATCCTGCCTCTACCTCACCGTGTAAACTACACAATGTAGCACCTGGTTAACACGTACATCCATCCTGCCTCTACCTCACCGTATAAACTACACAATGTAACACTAGGTTAACACGCTGCCTCTACCTCACCGTATAAACTACACAATGTAACACATGGTTAACACGTACATCCATCCTGCCTCTACCTCACCGTATAAACTACACAATGTAACACTAGGTTAACACGCTGCCTCTACCTCACCGTATAAACTACACAATGTAACACATGGTTAACACGTACATCCATCCTGCCTCTACCTCACCGTGTAAACTACACAATGTAGTACATGGTTAACAAGTACATCCATCCTGCCTCTACCTCACCGTGTAAACTACACAATGTAGCACATGGTTAACAAGTACATCCATCCTGCCTCTACCTCACCGTGTAAACTACACAATGTAGCACATGGTTAACACGTACATCCATCCTGCCTCTACCTCACCGTGTAAACTACACAATGTAGCACACGGTTAACACGCTGCCTCTACCTCACCGTATAAACTACACAATGTAACACATGGTTAACACGTACATCCATCCTGCCTCTACCTCACCGTGTAAACTACACAATGTAGCACATGGTAACAAGCTGCCTCTACCTCACCGTATAAACTACACAATGTAACACATGGTTAACACGTACATCCATCCTGCCTCTACCTCACCGTGTAAACTACACAATGTAGCACATGGTTAACAAGTACATCCATCCTGCCTCTACCTCACCGTATAAACTACACAATGTAACACATGGTTAACAAGTACATCCATCCTGCCTCTACCTCACCGTATAAACTACACAATGTAACACATGGTTAACAAGTACATCCATCCTGCCTCTACCTCACCGTGTAAACTACACAATGTAGCACATGGTTAACAAGTACATCCATCCTGCCTCTACCTCACCGTGTAAACTACACAATGTAACACATGGTAGTAGTATAGTATGTATCGGAACGGGACTATAGTTAAGTACTGTTTATTACTCAATCGACCTGCAGCCAATCAGAGGCCTCCATTTGGTCACGTGACCGGAAGTGACCTACTTAGGGGATTAGTGGTGAGGTCACGTGACCTAGTTAGCCAATCAGAGGCCGCCATTTGGTCACGTGACCGGAAGTGAGGTCATATGACCTACTTATGGACCGGAAGTGACGTCATATGACCTACTTAGGGGACCGGAAGTGACCTACTTTAGGATCACGTGACCGGAAGTGACCTGATGAGTCACGTGACCGGAAGTGACGTCACATGACCTAATGGCCAACCGGAAGTGAGTGACCTGATTGAGGATCACGTGACCGGAAGTGACCTGATTGATCACGTGACCGGAAGAAGAAGAAGAAGTGACTTCACGCGACTTAATGAAGAGATGAGCGTCTTTAAGGGGTCACGGGCTTTAAAATGTGATATCTTTTTTTTTTGGAGGAGGAGGAGGAGGAGGAGGAGGAGAAGGAGAGGAGGAGGCGAGTCTCTTATTTTTTTCGGTAAACTAATAAAAAACACTACGATATAAGTTTGTTTTTTTTTTTTCATTTTTTATTGTTTTACGAGCGACTGGAAGTGACTTATTGAACTAGGTAGAAGCGTTCTTTAGAGTGTATAAGGGGGGGGGGGGGGGGGGGAGGGGAGGGGAGGGGAGGGGAGGGGGGGAGGGGGGCCCCTTTAAGATGCATGGGGAGGGGGGCGCTTTTAGGATGCATGGGGCGGGTGGTGGGGGGGAGGGGGGGGAGGGGGGAGGGGGGCACTCTAGGGGGGTGGGGGGGCACTCTAAGGGGCGTTTGTCTCTTTTAAGAAAAAAAGAAAAGAAAAAGATTTCAATCGAGAGACACGCTTCTTCCTCTCGAGAGGAAGAAGCGTGTCTCTTCGTTTTTTTTTTGTTTATCACGTGCTTCGATGAGGCGATCAGCTGCGACTGGAGGAAGTGACACTTTAAGAGGGCGCGCTTCTTAATTGTTATGATATTATTTTTTTTTTACTTACTAATAAAGAAGACGTATGAAAATAAAACACAACAATTCACATGTCCGTCGTTCTCGTTGTTTCTTGCTTGATAAAGTCAAGTAATATCGTGATGCCGAGGTCAAACTTTCCCATGTCCTCAGTCAACACTCGAAGGAGTTCAAAAGGTGTACCGCCGGCACCGTCAGCTTCATCTTGCCACATTTTCAACACTCGGAAGGCCCACTCAGCGGGACTTCCTCCGTATTCGCATTCTTCAGCGATCTTATCTAACCTCTCAGGCGACAATTTTAAATGGTCCCCCACCTCTTTCCACCTGCTACCTAGACGTCTGCCGAGGGTGCCCAAGTGCTTATGCATCGCGCGCGAGTCGGGGTTTTCGAAATCCAACCCCTGTCTGTGGAGAAGGGACATCCACTGAGCCAACAGTTCCACGCGTCTAATGCGGGTGAAGACGCGACCGAGCTCTCCCCATCTATGACGATGCGGGGTTTCACCCCACCAGACTCGGAACATCACCGTACACAGCTCCTCCGGTGTCTTGACACTGCGCTCTACTAGAGCATCCATACGGGCGGCGGTAACTTTTAAGCTACTGCCCAACTCTCTCCAACAGCCGCTCAACTCTTTACCTAGTTGACGAAGCAAGGCGTCGCTATAGGCTAACCGCCGCTGTCCTACCTCTCTGTTCTCCCCATCGGTCTGCCTCGCGCGTCTCACGTCGTCAAGCCGCATTAACTTTTTTTCAGGTGGACAAAGCGGTGAAGGCGAGCTTGAAAGTGGAATAGCTTGAGCCATCTCGTCTCGTCTTGGCGGTGGCGGCGGCGGCGGCGGCGGCGGCGGTGGCGGCGGCGGCGGCGGCGGCGGCGGTGGCGGCGGCGGCGGCGGCAGTGGTGGCGGCGGTGGTGGTAGTAGACGTTACTGTGGTCAGAGGCGATATGGTTTTTTTCCAACAGGAATCAGAGCTTTTTATACAGAGGGAGTTTAATCCCATTTCCAACAGCACTCCAGCTGTGTAGCGACCTGTCCGCATGACGCTTTTTCAACCGCTCCGCTCCTTAAGAGCTTAGATGACGAGGGGTGTGTCATCGCTATCCGTGGAGACCAGCTGAAAACGGTGTTTCTTCCTCATCCATTAGCCTTACCTCCTACCCCCTACCTGAGGACGTCTCCCTCCCTCTGACATTCATTGTAACAAACGTCAGAGGTCAGGTGAAAATCGGATTTTTTTCATGCACAGCCTTAGTCTATTGAACTAGCCGGCCGCCGCCTGGCCGGCCCGGTCTACTCACCACGGCAGGAGGTGGTGATTTTTTTTTTTTGTCTTACACTTAAGTCGCTCACCACATGCACACGCCTCTACTCACAGACAGACACGTTCGTCTTAGGGGGGTCCTGCTTCACGCCACACGCCTCCTGTAGTTTTTTTTGTACACACACTCTAAGCTCGTCACCGTTAATCCTTTATACAGCTAACGCGCGCTGAATGGCTGAACAGGGTGGTAAGTGGCTTAGCTCATGACAGTGGATCCCTCAAAAAAAAAAAAGAGGGGAAAGGGATCCAGCTGAAAACGTCATACCTTATGTCTTTGTGAATGGCCGCCGGTCAGTCGACGGCAGCAACCGCTTAATCCTTTATACAGCTAATGCGCGTTGAATTGCTGAACAGGGTGTTAAGCGGCTTAGCTCATGACAGTCGATCTCTCAAAAGGGGGGAAAGGGATCCAGCTGAAAACGTCATGCCTTATGTCTTTTGTTTCTCTTTGTGAATGGCCGCCGGCCAGCCGGCGGCAGCTGAACAGGGTCAGTAAGTAGCTTAGCTCTAGAAGCGAGAAGGCGTATATAAGGGGTCTGGAAACCTCCATTCACTCACTCATTCTTTTGCTGCTCTCTACAGTCACCACCATGAGCAAAAGACAACACCTAGCGCCGTCCAAGAACAAGAAGACTACGCGGAACAGCGCTCGTTTAGCGTCAGTGCCTCCTCTTGCTACTGAACATGAGACTACCGCCGCAGCCGCTTGGTCTTATCACCCTCCCGCTGTAGCGAGCGCTCGCGGCAGTAGTAGTAGTAGTAGTAGCAGTAGTAGTAGCAGTAGTACTAGTAGTAGTAGTAGTAGTAGTAGTACTACTGGTAGTAGTCGTCGTGCTAGCGACGTTGTTACACTCGCGACGGTACACGTTGCTGCTAAGCGCGCTGCCGCTGCTACTGCCGCCCCGCCTGCTGCGGCTGCTGCTGCTGCTGCTGCACCTGCTACCGCTGCGCCTGCTACTGCTGCGCCTGCTGAGGCTGCTGCGCCTGCTACTGTTGCGTCTGCTGCTGCGCCTGCTGCTGCTGCTGCTGCTTCTGCTGCACCTGCTGCTACCGCTACTACTACTGACGACAACGCTCCTGGCACAGCGCAGTACTGGCAACCGGGTTTTTACCTCCCCACTACTGTTGATGACTTTGATGACCTGCCGCACGTTGCACAGCCCCTCTCCTCCACCACTACATCGACCGACGCCCTCGACGCCGCTCGCGCTGAGAGTGACAGCTATTCGGACACTCAGCCCCTAAACCGAGAAGAAGAGGAGGAGGAGGAGGAGCAGCAGCAACAGGGTGAGACAGAGAACGACGCTGACGACGAGGCGTACGAACAACCCGAAGGGAAAGGGGTGGGCGGTACGTTTTTCGGCTTCCCTCTTCGACCTTTCGACCTCACTTCCTCCACTAGTAGCGTCCCGTCCGGTCCGTGGCGACTGCCCTCACCGCCACCTTACGAGGGCGGCGGCGCTTCATCTTCTACCGCTACACTCAGCACCGACGGCGTGTGGCTGCGCTGTTCCAACAACGAGGCCTCGGATACCACCAGCGCTGACGCTGCTCCTGCTATCGGTTCTGCTGCTGATTCAGCTCACGCTGATGGTGTTACTCATCCTGCGGGTGTGAAACGTTCTAAGGTGAGTTCCAGAACAACAAGGCCTAGTAAGAAGAGAAAAATACAAGAAAAAGAACGAGATGGACGAGAAGAAGCAGAGAAAACCTTCTCCCGTCCTCTCGGGTTAGAGTTCTGCTTAGACGGAGCTTTGACGCTGGAGATCTGGGAGGACGTGGCTAGACTGTCTAGGAGGCCGCGCTACACAAAAGACGGCCAGGTGAAAGAGGCGTCTCTGACCAGAAGCAAGCGAGTGCACTTCACGGCCGACGCGCTGCGCGAGCTCATAGCACGCATCGCCGATATCCGCGCAGTGGTGCGCATACGCGACACAGCGGCTGCGCAAGGAAAACCTAATCACACCCCCTGGTTCGCAGTGCTGGATGAGGAGGGCGAAGTGTACGCAGCTGTGAGCTACTACAGCGGTAAGAACCTCGTCCACGTGCGCAAGTACGAAGGTCCTGACAAAAAACCCACACAGCAGAGAGTGACGCTGTCCGCCAGAGCGCTCAAAGAGTTGGATGACAAAACAGAGATCATTCTGAAATATCTCGGCATAGATTCGGAATGAGAGACGCTCAACGCTCACGCGCGCGCACACACACACACACACACACACACACACACACACAGCGTTTTGACGTACGCTGTATGAGACAGACAGACGGATACACAGACAGCAGACAGAAAGATAAATAGATAGATAGATAGACAGATAGATTGATAGATAGATAGATAGATAGTTAGACGGCTAAGTAGTTGGTAACTGAGTGAAAAAAAAAACATGACACAGTACGTATGCGAAAAGTGTTTCAAAATGTTTAAAAGACCGTACAACCACGAGAGACACGTAGAAAATTGTAGAGTAGTACCTAAGTTTTGCCCTCTATGCGGCGAAGGCGATTGCCGAAAGATCGCCTGTCGACGCGAATCTCTGGACGGGGTGACCGTCCCTCCGCGCATATGTGCTGTACCGAACGGGGAGGAAACGTTCACGGCGAATTGGCCTGCAATTCAAACGGGCGTCAGGATGCACGGGACTCGCGTGAGTGTAACAAACTTCAGGCTACCAACCGGCGAGTTGAGTGACGCTGTAGATACTATGCGTCGCATTCACTTGACACAAAGATTCAGATACAAAGTGGGTTTCTCGGTAGGCTTACTCTTACAACACAGAGAAGACAAGAGCAAACTGCGCTACTTTCACGCCTCCCAGAACAACGCAACTCTCATACAACCGCTCCCTACTATAACTAATTCAGAAACTTTGGAAGAGCTCCTCTCAAAGATGGAAAACACCGTCGCTTGCGAGGAAGTACGGAAACTTTGCGACGCTGACACCAAGTGGCACGTTCTTTTTCCTACCAATTTGAACATTTGCGTTTACATGGGACCGGGGGAATTCCCCATAGGCGGTAGGATCACTCAGGCCGGTCGAGTTGGAAAGAGAAGCGGCGTGTTAGATTTTCCCAACAAGGACAACCTCTGCATCTTCCGCTGCATTTCCTTTCACTTATACAAGACCAGCAAGCGCGCTTCAGATTTGTTACGTCAGTTCTGTCCCGCTGCCACACCTGAATCCTTTCCGGGTCTGAACATCCGCGACTTACCCGCGTTAGAGAACTTGTTTGACGTACAGATAGCGGTTTACACCGCGTCGCGTCAAGTGCCGGGGCGGAAGTTGAGAAGACGCGTTACTCTGATCAGACCGCCTTCCAGAACTCTGGCCGCCCGAGGTAAAGTCAACCTACACCTGACGGCGAAAGGCGGTTTGTACGTCTCTCTCGTCACGGACTTCAACGCGTACGCGGGCATATACGAATGTTGCAAGTGTAAGGCGGCGTTCACCACCGAGTTCTTGCTGAAGAGACACAGGAACCAGCTTTCCTCTTGCCGACAAGTCAAGTTGCGCTACGTAGGCGGCATCTACCAAAATTCGAGAACGATTTTCGAAGCGCTAGCAGACTTCTCCATTCTTCCCCCCGACGGACATTCCGGAATCTACCCTTACAAGATCGCCTTCGATTTCGAGGCTTTCTTCAGACCGTGCAAAGAACCGTCGACGGAACACGTGTCCCTGCTGTGGGATCACGTCCCTTTGTCGGCTAGCGTCGCATCCGACTTTCCGGGGTGGGAGGGGCCCGTCTGCTTCGTCAGAGAATCCGACGCAGATTCCGACCCCTTGTTGGACCGAGTTTTAAATCACATAAACGAGAACGCCAAAGTCATCGGGGAAGCTGTGCTAGAACTTTACCGACCGACCTTAGCGAAGTTAGATGCGGCGATAGGTGAAGCTCTCCTGCTGGAGGAGGCGACGTTCACCCCTTCTCCAGGCGGCTTCGCTGCGGCTCAGACCAGACACCCGTTAGTTCAACTGAAGAAGCGGCTTCTGAGATACATCCGTCAAGCTCCAGTCGTGGGCTTCAACTCGGGGCGTTACGACTTGAACCTGATCAAAATGCGCCTTCACTCGTTCTTCGCCTCCGGAGACCGAAGAAACCAAGAATTCAGCGTCATAAAGAGAAGCAATCAATACTTGGCGGTTTACACACAGCACACGGTTTTCTTGGACGTAGTCAACTATTTGGCACCCGGTTACAACTACGCGACCTATTTGCGAGCTTTCACCAGGAACGAAGAGAAAGGTCACTTTCCTTACGAATGGATGACGTCTACCAGGAAACTGGCAAACAGAACGCTGCCACCGAGATCGGCTTTCGACAGCGAGCTGACGGGCGTCAAAATGTCCGAATCCGACTACGCCGCATGTCAGAAAGTTTGGTCCGACGAGAAGATGCAAACTATGGAAGACTACTTGATCCACTACAACAACAAAGACGTCAAACCTTTCATACAAGCTCTGAAAAATCACGCTAAATTTTTCCAAGATCGCGGCATTGACATGTTGAAAGACGGAGTTTCTCTCGCCGGTTTGACTTTACGGTTCCTCTTCCAAAACCTAGAAGACGCGTTCACAACGTTCCCCCAGTCCGACGCCGTCCTCCACGCTCTGATCAAAGAAAATCTAGTCGGCGGTCCTTCCATCATCTTCCATAGATTTCACGAGAAGGGCACCACGCGGATAAGGGAGCACAAGTACGGCGAAGAAGCGAGACCGTGCCAACACATCCTAGGACTAGACGCTAACTCTCTGTACTTGCGCTGCATGAGCGAAGCGCACTGCACGGGCTATTACGCGGTGAGACGGCCCGAGACCGAGTTCAAGCCCGAAATTAGGCAAAGAAACTCTCACAGCGCTTTGGAGTGGTTACGCTTCGTAGAGCACGACCGCGACGTGAAACTGCGCCACGCTCTGAACGGCGGCGAGATGGTTGTAGGCTGTCGGAGAATTCGCGTGGACGAGTTTCACGCGGCCTCTAATACGGTTTTCCAGTTTCACGGGTGTTGGTTCCACGCTCACGAGTGCATACCGTCGCACCGATATCAGTGCGCTTCACTGAGAGAGGAGAGACGCGACAGAACGACCAGAGTAAGCGCTTACTTGAAAGCGATAGGTCACAAGCTGGTCGTCGTGTGGGAGTGCGAATGGCGAGAGATGAAGCGTCGAGATGAGCGGGTCAAGGCCTCCCAACAACGCTGGAAGGTTGACGCTTTGAAAGTGTCTCGAAACGCGATGAGCGAGAGCGACATCCTTTCCGCTGTGAAAGAGGAGAAAATGTTCGGTTTAGTTCAAGTGGACATCACTACGCCGCCTCACCTACGAGACTACTTCGAAGAAATGACCCCCGTTTTCAAGAACGCGACCGTTTCAAAATCGGACATAGGACCTCACATGTCAGACTTTGCGCAGGAAGAAAAGCTGTTGAACACGCCTCAGAGATGTCTGATAGGGAGTTACCACGGAAAAAATATTCTCTTGGGAACGCCACTTCTCAAGTGGTATTTAGAGCACGGTTTGATAGTCACCAAAGTGCAGCTGGTGGTAGAATACCTACCTAAACGCTCCTTTGCCGGTTTCGCGGACGAAGTAACGGCGGCGCGAAGACGTGGCAACGTGAACGAGAACGAGAAAATTCTGTCAGACTGTTACAAGTTAATGGGAAACGCTACGTACGGTAAAACAATCTGCAACAAAGAAAAACACACGGCGGTGAGATACACTGACAGTCGGAAGTTCGAACTATTGGCCAATTCGTGGCGCTTCAAAAAGGCGTCCGAGTTGAGTTCCGATCTGTTTGAAGTCAAACTACAACCGAAAACAGTCAACAACAACCTCCCTATTCAAATAGGGTTCATGGTATACCAGTACGCGAAGTTGAAAATGTTAGAGTTCACATACGACTTCTTGGATAGATTCGTCGATCGGCGCGATTATGCCCTTTGTCAAATGGACACCGACAGTCTTTACATGGCTCTCAGCGGTGACACGTTGGATGACCTAGTCAAACCTCGCCTGAGAGAGACGTACTTCAGAGAGAAACAAAAGTGGCTTCCGACAACGGTGTGCGACGATCACTTAGAGCTTTTCGTGAAGACAAAAACGGAAAGAGTGCGAGAATGGTGTCCGCCGCCCGGCGGATGTTGTGAGAGACGGTACCTTCACGATCTGAGAACTTCGGGGCTTATGAAAGCGGAGTGGGAAGGTGACGGGATCCTAAGTCTCAACCCTAAGACTTACATTTGCTACGATCGAGTCAGCGACACCGGTGAAAGAAAATCCAAAAAATGGAGTGCAAAAGGCGTACAGAAGAAACAAAACCCTCAGGAACCAGACGACTTCTTGGATGTTCTTCGCCAACGAAAAACTCTCATTGCTGTAAATAGAAACTTCAAAGTGGTGCGAAACAAAATGGTCACCTACACCATAGAGAAAGACGGCGTGCGCTACTTGTATTATAAGCGTCGCGTGCATTCTGACGGTGTGACAACGAGTCCTTTAGAGATATGAAAAAAAAAAAAATAAGCGTGTGCATCTTTTCAAAAATAGAGTGTTTATCAAGATTGAAAAAAAAAGAAATAAAAAAAAATAAAATAAAATATTGTTGTGTTTTTATTTTCATATGTCTTCTTTTACTAGTAAGTCGCGCAGTCTCTTAAAGCGGCACTCATGTGACGACGTCGCTTCCAGTCACGTGATCCTAAAGACCCTCACTTCCTAAACAAAAAACTTCTTCTTCCGCTCACGTGATCAATCAAGTCACTTCCGGTCACGTGATCCTCAATGAGGTCACTCACTTCCGGTCGGCCATTAGGTCATGTGACGTCACTTCCGCTCACGTGACTCATCAGGTCACTTCCGGTCACGTGATCCGAAATTAGGTCATATGACGTCACTTCCGGTCCCCTAAGTAGGTCAGTAGGTTACCCAGAATGCACCACTAATCCCCTAAGTAGGTCACTTCCGGTCACGTGACCAAATGGTGGCCTCTGATTGGCTGCAGGGTTACCCAGAATGCACCACTAATCCCCTAAGTAGGTCACTTCCGGTCACGTGACCAAATGGAGGCCTCTGATTGGCTGCATGTCGATTGAGTAATAAACAGTACTTAACTATAGTCCCGTTCCGATACATACTATACTACTCATGGTTAACAAGTACATCCATCCTGCCTCTACCCCACCGTGTAAACTACACAATGTAGCACATGGTTAACACGCTGCCTCTACCTCACCGTGTAAACTACACAATGCAGCACCTGGTTATGTAGAACATGGTTAACACGCTGCCTCTACCTCACCGTGTAAACTACACAATGCAGCACCTGGTTATGTAGAACATGGTTAACACGCTGCCTCTACCTCACCGTGTAAACTACACAATGTAGCACATGGTTAACAAGTACATCCATCCTGCCTCTACCTCACCGTATAAACTACACAATGTAACACATGGTTAACACGCTGCCTCTACCTCACCGTGTAAACTACACAATGTAGCACATGGTTAACAAGTACATCCATCCTGCCTCTACCTCACCGTGTAAACTACACAATGTAGCACCTGGTGAACAAGTACATCCATCCTGCCTCTACCTCACCGTGTAAACTACACAATGTAGCACATGGTTAACAAGTACATCCATCCTGCCTCTACCTCACCGTGTAAACTACACAATGTAGCACATGGTTAACACGTACATCCATCCTGCCTCTACCTCACCGTGTAAACTACACAATGTAGCACACGGTTAACACGTACATCCATCCTGCCTCTACCTCACCGTGTAAACTACACAATGTAGCACATGGTTAACAAGTACATCCATCCTGCCTCTACCTCACCGTGTAAACTACACAATGTAGCACATGGTTAACAAGTACATCCATCCTGCCTCTACCTCACCGTATAAACTACACAATGTAGCACCTGGTTAACAAGTACATCCATCCTTCCTCTACCCCACCGTGTAAACTACACAATGTAACACACGGTTAACACGTACATCCATCCTGCCTCTACCTCACCGTGTAAACTACACAATGTAGCACATGGTTAACAAGTACATCCATCCTTCCTCTACCCCACCGTGTAAACTACACAATGTAACACACGGTTAACACGTACATCCATCCTGCCTCTACCCCACCGTATAAACTACACAATGTAGCACATGGTTAACACAATGCCTCACCAGGTCTGTGTGTAGAACACTTCAGTGCCACTTAAGTACATCTAGTGTTAGCTACACAATGCCTCACCAGGTCTGTGTGTAGAACACTTCAGTGCCACTTAAGTACATCTAGTGTTAGCTACACAATGCCTGACCAGGTCTGTGTGTAGAACACTTCAGTGCCACTTAAGTACATCTAGTGTTAGCTACACAATGCCTCACCAGGTCTGTGTGTAGAACACTTCAGTGCCACTTAAGTACATCTAGTGTTAGCTACACAATGCCTGACCAGGTCTGTGTGTAGAACACTTCAGTGCCACTTAAGTACATCTTGTGTTAGCTACACAATGCCTCACCAGGTCTGTGTGTAGAACACTTCAGTGCCACTTTAGTACATCTTGTGTTAGCCCCATCTGTTCCCATGTACACCGTCAGTGTAGCCCCGCCCCAGGGTATCATCACTAACGGTGTAACGGGATGGTTTTTGTTCTACTGTGATATAATAATAAAACATCATCTAATGGTAAACAGGTGTTGGAGTTCTCTGACTGCCGCTGGGCGTGGCTACAGTTAAGTCCATCTCGTGGCTATGTCTCACAAACTTGGGCCAATGTTTTCGTCTATGACTGGGTGCCATCTATGACTGGGTGCAATCTATGACTGGGTGCCATCTATGACTGGGTGCCATCTATGACTGGGTGCCATCTATGACTGGGTGCCATCTATGACTGGGTGCCATCTATGACTGGGTGCCATCTATGACTGGGTGCCATCTATGACTTGGTGCCATCTATGACTGGGTGCCATCTATGACTGGGTGCCATCTATGACTGGGGGCCATCTATGACTGGGGGCCATCTATGACTGGGGGCCATCTATGACTGGGTGCCATCTATGACTGGGTGCCATCTATGACTGGGTGCCATCTATGACTGGGTGCCATCTATGACTGGGTGCCATTTATGACTGGGTACCATCTATGACTGGCTTGAAAGAAAACCGTTTATTTAGGGCAGATGTAGATATAAATTGAAATAAAATGAGTGATATAAAGTCTGATATAAACACCCATTAACATTTTCCACCATTTATATCATCATCTGCCCTAAATAAAGTGGGTTTTTCCAAGCTGGTCATAGATTGCACCCGGTCATAGACAACAGCAATGGCCCAATCTCCTATGTACACGGCAAGTGTACACCTGCCCCGGGGTGTCAGTACTAACATGAAACACGTGTAAACCTGCCCGTGGGTGTCAGTACTTACATGAAACACGTGTAAACCTGCCCGTGGGTGTCAGTACTAACATGAAACACGTGTAAACCTGCCCGTGGGTGTCAGTACTAACATGAAACACGTGTAAACCTGCCCGTGGGTGTCAGTACTAACATGAAACACGTGTAAACCTGCCCGTGGGTGTCAGTACTAACGGTGTAACAAGTCGTCTGGCACAAAGTAAACAGGACGGGGTTTTCTCTGCTGTTATAAAGTTGTTAGATGACTTCCTGACAGGAACGTGCACCGCTTGTACCCGTATTGTTACCCACCTTTATGATGCTGAGGGTTCAGCCTGGGAATATAATCCATGTAGCATGTCCCATCATCCTCTGTACTTCAGCATGCCCCCCGCACTCCGGCCTGCCCCCCACCCCACCCGATCATCCCCTCCCCAGCTAACAGCCTCAGGTAATATACCCTGTTAGTGAGCTGCTTAAACTCAGTGTGAGAAGTAAAGCAGGCAGCGAGTTACTCACCAGCTCAGTGTGAGAAGTAAGGCAGGCAGCGAGTTACTCACCAGCTCAGTCTGAGAAGTACGGCAGGCAGCGAGTTACTCACCAGCCCAGTGTGAGAAGTGAGGCAGCCAGCGAGTTACTCACCAGCTCAGTGTGAGAAGTGAGGCAGGCAGCGAGTTACTCGCCAGCTCAGTGTGAGAAGGCAGGCAGGCAGTGAGTTACTCGACAGCTCAGTTTGAGAAGTACGGCAGGCAGCGAGTTAAGCACCAGCTCAGTGTGAGAAGTACGGCAGGCAGAGAGTTACTCACCAGCTCAGTGTGAGAAGTAAGGCAGGCGGCGAGTTACTCACCAGCTCAGTGTGAGAAGGCAGGCAGGCAGCGAGTTACTCACCAGCTCAGTGTGAGAAGGCAGGCAGGCAGCGAGTTACTCACCAGCCCAGTGTGAGAAGGCAGGCAGGCAGCGAGTTACTCACCAGCTCAGTGTGAGAAGTGAGGCAGGCAGCGAGTTACTCGCCAGCTCAGTGTGAGAAGTAAGGCAGGCGGCGAGTTACTCACCAGCTCAGTGTGAGAAGTAAGGCAGGCGGCGAGTTAACCACCACCTCAGTGTCAGAAGTAAGGCAGTCAGCGAGTTACTCACCAGCTCCACTTTGGTGTATCATAAAGTGGTATCAGAGCATGCCTTCTTTAAAGGGTTGAAGTGAAACTATTATATTCATACAACTAGAACGAGAAAACTATAAAATGGCTTTTATTTTACCATGTTGAAATTCTGTTGATCACAATGTTTCGGCAAATCTGCCTTCATCAGGTGATCAGATTAAAGTTGGAATATCTGTTATAGTCTTACCTAATAGTGTCTGCAGCTGGTGGCATGTCCGGCATCAACAGAGTCTTGTCCACAGCCATTTACAGAGCCCCACATTCTCCTGTTACAGGTGCAGCAACACAGGGTAATTAGGCTGTGTATGTAGACTATGTAGGCTGTGTATGCACGGCTGCACTTGACTAGACACAGTAATTAGGCTATGGCCACCCAGGGCAGTGCTTAGTTTGTGACCAGCGTGGGCCGTGGTACAAAACAGTTGTGGTATATTTCCGGAATTGTAGCATTGAGTAAATATAGGCAATAAGACAGGTGTGCAATCCCATCCTTAATTAAGTAGTGCAGCCAGAACTGAGACAAACAACAAAACCCAAGTAGCGACGTCATGGAGTAATGGGCCTCAGAACTGTGTTAAGTAGTGCAGCCAGAACCCACAGTCGGTGCAGTCAGGGGGTAAGGGGCCTTAGAGCTGTATTAGTGCAGGCAGAACACACAGTCAGTGCAGTCAGGGGGTAAGGGGCCTTAGAACTGTATTAGTGCAGCCAGACACACAGTCAGTGCAGTCAGGGGGTAAGGGGCCTTAGAACTGTGTAATTAAGTAGTGCTGCCAGACACACAGTCAGTGCAGTCAGGGGGTAAGGGGCCTTAGAACTGTATAATTAAGTAGTACAGGCAGAACACACAGTCAGTGCAGTCAGGGGGTAAGGGGCCTTAGAACTGTATTAGTGCAGCCAGAACACACAGTCAGTGCAGTCAGGGGGTAAGGGGCCTTAGAACTGTATAATTAAGTAGTGCAGGCAGAACACACAGTCAGTGCAGTCAGGGGGTAAGGGGCCTTAGAACTGTGTAATTAAGTAGTGCTGCCAGACACACAGTCAGTGCAGTCAGGGGGTAAGGGGCCTTAGAACTGTATAATTAAGTAGTGCTGCCAGACACACAGTCAGTGCAGTCAGGGGGTAAGGGGCCTTAGAACTGTATAATTAAGTAGTACAGGCAGAACACACAGTCAGTGCAGTCAGGGGGTAAGGGGCCTTAGAACTGTATAATTAAGTAGTGCAGGCAGAACACAGTCAGTGCAGTCAGGGGGTAAGGGGCCTTAGAACTGTATTAGTGCAGGCAGAACACACAGTCAGTGCAGTCAGGGGGTAAGGGGCCTTAGAACTGTGTAATTAAGTAGTGCAGCCAGCACACACAGTCAGTGCAGTCAGGGGGTAAGGGGCCTTAGAACTGTAGAAGGAGTAGTTATTATCTAAAGGGGCTGTTTCTTATTATAAAGGGGCTCCATTCCTCTCCAATGCTGTCTTTGATTTGGCACGAGTTCTAAATTGTCAATAGTCGATAAGGCCAAAAAAAAAGAAAAGTTGTGTTCAGGTATCCCTAGCGACCCTATTTTTTTTGGCCCTACCAAATTTTTTTTTTCTTTTTTTTTTTTTTGGAAGGCATATTTGTGTTTTTACTACCAAAAAACACTTTTTTAAACTGAAATATATTTTTTCCGAAAATGATATATTTTTTCTGAAATTATAGGAAAATGGGAGGAATTTTGTCTCAATATCCTTAAAAAAATTTGGTAAAAAAAAAAAAAAATCGACCTACCTACCCTATTTTTTTTGGGCCATGTTACCAACTTTTTTTTTTTTTGGCCTAACCAAGCCGTTCCTCTTGGTCCTCTCCTCTTCTTATTCCTCACACCTCTCGCGATTTTGGGGGGATAGGTACTATTAAAATCAAGCTATGGACACCCTAAGCATCTGTTGCTAGGCAAATAAACAATTAGAATAGCTGTTGCTAAGCAATCATTCATCCTAGCAACAAACCAATAACGTGGTTAAATTCCCTGCATTTGATTTATAGGGATAGGTAATGTCAAAAAAGCAAGGGAGGTAGCTTTCTGATTATTTGGTGGCAATCTTGGATTTTGCCCAGTTACGCACTGTTTTGGAAAAATGAAAATTAGGTTTTTTGGGTCAGATTTAGCCATATCCCTAAAAAACCAACCCCCCCCCCCAAAAAAAGAACAGAAAAGTGGCAAATGTGTTTTGTTACAAAACCTGGTATACTATTAGTACCAGGTGTACTAAGGTCCCATTTCCCAGTACATGTCACTTTTGGTGCCACGTTGTAAATGCAGACAATCAGGCTCTGTCACATAATACATGGTGTCACCAACCTGATACAGAATACAACATTAATTAAAAGTTGGTATTTTACACAAGTTTCTTATCCTATATTGCGTGTTTTACAAGTGTGGGATGTGCAGTTTACATCCACAGCCAATTTGCAGAGCCAAACAGCAATCTTCAATACATGCTTTGCTCACTTGATTACGGTTGCTGAATACCTTAAAGGATGTATTTCTGCTACAACATGTAGTTGATGCCACCTGTCTGCCCCAGTGTTAGCAGCCAAACAGGGTCCATGACAGCTGCAGAATTACACACGTCTCCAGCCGCTGGCATCTCCTGCCTCACCCGGCTAATAGTCACAGCCATTGTTAAATCAAGTCAGCCATCTTGATTAAATTTGTTATGGATTACTGCTTTTTAATTTCTACCATTGTCTACTAGAGCACCGCTTCGGCTTCCTGATTTTGAATCTACCATGTGAGAATCTATTTCTACTAGTTCATAACAATTTTCTCTGGCCATAGTATTATCCTTATCAACCAGAAGGTCTTCTATAATGGTACAGACAAACACACACCTCCATCCTGTGCTAATTAAGGTGTGTATGCATGACAGCACTGTACCACCCACAGCAGTACGCAGAGAAAAGAAGTAGAATCACTGTGACTCCCGACTTGATCACTGAGGTAACTCTCCCCAAGACCCTAAAGTGACTTTCTAACATTAGAAGGAATCTATAATAACTCTATAATGACTCCTGTTCTAAGACTCCCCAATGATTAGGAGTCGCTTTAGAGTCGTGGGGAGAGTGACCTCAGTGATCGAGTCCAGTCTCCGTTTGCGAGTCACCGTGATCCCACTCCTTTTCTCTGTGTACTTGGTTAATTAGCAGCTTGATATAAACAGTTGTGGGACACTTCCGGAAGCGGAAGTTGGTCTGAGAACATTACCATGACTGGAATATATGTGGCATGCTAACAAGTAATAAAAACGATAAGACAAGTGTTATTAAGGAGGCCACTCAGGGCCGGGACTGGACACATGGGACAAACAACCCAAAGTAGCACATCCTTAGCATACTGGACTATAGAACTGTATGAGGAGTATCTCATTATCATTATCAGAGGCTGGTTGTTGTTGTGATTAATTCATTTATTTTTATCCTGAGGGTATATATAACCTTATAGCTTGTAATTAACTGCATTCCAAACCATTATTATGAAACCAGCGACTTCGCCACCGGGATACTGAAGGTTACACCACTGTCGGCAGTGTGCAACAACACGCCAACAATTCAGGTACCCATGTTTGGGCGCAGGAAATTTGGGGACGTCATCGCACAGACAGCTTTTGTCTGCCCCAGTTACAATAAGTAGGCTCTGGGAGCAGTCAAAAGTAGTGAACTCATGGAGATAAATGTTGCTGGATGAACATGGTTCATATGCTGAGATATGTGACAGCTGAATTGCATAATTGACAGAGGACATGAGAAAGTAGAAAATAAATTATCAAAGGGTCAAAACTAAAAATGAACCATATACATCCTACATTTACCCTATACCACTTAGTTTGGGTCTGGTTTGGGTCACCTGGACCTCAGCCTCTCAACCTCTTCCCCAGGTGTCAGTCCGGACGCCTACCCTACTATATAAGCCGGCCCCTTCCACCTGACCAGGGCCCAGTCTGTGCTCCAAGCCCGGCTTGACCACTGATGCTGCGCCTTCTCCCTATCCATCGTCCCTGCCTGGGCTATGCCCCACCACTGCCCTATGTGGAGGCCTCTAGCCAGTTCCCCCTGTGTTCCCCCAGTTTGGTCCTCCTTTGATTCGCGCAGTTCAGCTCATGGTTCGGATCCTCTGAGTGATATCCAGCACTAGACTCAGACCCAGTCCTTGAACATGTCCCTAACCTATCCCCACATGCGTCCCAGACTTGTCCCTAACCTATCCCCACATACGTCCCAGACTTGTCCCTAACCTATCCCCACATGCGTCCCAGACTTGTCCCTAACCTATCCCCACATGCGTCCCAGACTTGTCCCTAACCTATCCCCACATACGTCCCAGACTTGTCCCTAAACTATCCCCACATGCGTCCCAGACTTGTCCCTAACCTATCCCCACATGCGTCCCAGACTTGTCCCTAACCTATCCCCACATACGTCCCAGACTTGTCCCTAAACTATCCCCACATGCGTCCCAGACTTGTCCCTAACCTATCCCCACATGCGTCCCAGACTTGTCCCTAACCTATCCCCACATGCGTCCCAGACTTGTCCCTAACCTATCCCCACATGCGTCCCAGACTTGTCCCTAACCTATCTCCACATGCGTCCCAGACTTGTCCCTAACCTATCCCCACATGCATCCCAGACTTGTCCCTAACCTATCCCCACATGCGTCCCAGACTTGTCCCTAACCTATCGCCACATGCGTCCCAGACTTGTCCCTAACCTATCCCCACATGCGTCCCAGACTTGTCCCTAACCTATCCCCACATGCGTCCCAGACTTGTCCCTAACCTATCCCCACATGCGTCCCAGACTTGTCCCTAACCTATCCCCACATGCGTCCCAGACTTGTCCCTAACCTATCCCCACATGCCTCCCAGACTTGTCCCTAACCTATCCCCACACGCCTCCCACTTGTTCCTAACCTGTCCAGTATCCACACCTGCTTATGTCATCTCACCATGATCACATGGTCCCAAACCACACGTATTAACTGTAAGCAGGATTATGCAATAAAGACTTGTTACTTTAAACCAAAGCCAGACCGGGTTTGTTGATATCTAATCAGCTACACCTGGAAAGAGAAGGGTATTGACTATCCTCAAAAGACACCAAATTGAGGGCTTATTTCATCAAGTTACATAAAAAAGTAAAGAAACTCCTTAAATACACCTTTCATATTGATTTATTTTTGATCAAATGTATTTCTGATTTAATACAATGTATGATCGACCCTTTGTGTGTACTGCATTTTATGCAGGGTAAAATGTATTTCAAATTTACGGATAGTAAACCGCTGTTTTTAACTTCTTTTTCATAACATTTTTATGAAACAGATTTGCACCTCTGAATAAAACTTAGCAGGAAATCATAGATCAACCAAATTAGAAATAGGCATTTCCCTTTGGGATTATTAAGCATTAAGTGTTTAGCACCACAGGACAACATGTATTTAATGTGCACACTACAGGATGTCTGCCACTCCATTCTCCTGCTTCTACAGTGCATTGATATTCATCCCAGCATCTAGTTTTCAACAACTCCCTAGTTCGTTATCAAAAGTTGATTGGAAATCATTGAACTATCTTCATCTTCTGTATCAATAAGTAAGTCTAATTAGTATGTTTGGGTGAGAACACCTGAAACCTGTGCTTCCTTTTACTGTGATGAGTGCCAGTTTAGCAGTCTTTGTGAAAACATGCAAGATAGTGGCAATGTCTGCCTGAAATGTCACTGGTCCTGCAGATTCACACGTATAGCAGGACTGAAGGTTCAGTGACATGTTGGGCTTTTCTGAACAAGAAGAATTTGGTTGGGCTTCTAAAGCTGAAATGTGTTTGTCAATATTTTGTGTAAAACTATGTATTTATCCTGATTTGGCCGTAAATGATTATAAATAAATGTAATTTTTAATGAACAAAACTATTTTATACCTAAAATACACAAATTATCAGATATATGGCTATCCGGATATTCAAATGGCCAATCATGTAACATTGAGAATCTGCAGGGCCAAATGCCCTGTGGGGGATAGCGTATTCACAAAGGCTGGTTTAGTGCGATGAGGGATGTGTTTGTTTACAATGTGGCATCCGCTGGTTCCCCCTGAGTGCTCTACAACCAGCAGGAACTAGCAGCAAGTCATGTGACCTACTTGTGACAGGTGAAGGAAATTGTCAGCTATGTTCAACTTCCGTGGTTAGTCAATGCACAGCCCTCCATAAAATATGGAATGACATACAACAGGCTACTTTCTTTTCATGTTTACTGGAAAAAAAAGGACCCAAGTTTATGAGAGTAAATTTGTTCTTCCTTATTTCTTTTTCCTATTTGCACGTTTCTCCGCCCATGACAACAAATAAGTAAAGGAGGGAATGTAACGAAGACGGCATAACAATCACGACTACATACACGCAGTCCAAGTTCCTCACTCAACTAGACAGTTACAAATCCCAGGCAGAAGTGTGAGGGAAGTTTGCAAAACATTCTGTAAGGAAACTTTAGACCAATCAGAAAAAGCATGTTCATGTACAAAAAATAACCATGCTTGCTAACTGGGGAAGTGGGAGGCAGTGATGCCTCTCTGCATGTGGGGAGCTGTGCACTTTGTGATGAGAAACAACAACTCTGAACCACACACTGCCCCTACTCATAGATCCATGGGTCTGTCTTGGTTCTGTCTCTCACACTTCTTCAATAGGATTTGTGACAATTTTTCAGTTCCTAAGTGAATGTATAAGTGACAAATATTCTTCCCAGTGGGCACAAAACTCAGTTCAATGTTAAATCAAGCAACTTTGAGTCCACATTGATAACTAGTTTTCAATGTTGATTCAATGTACTGTGTGGACCCCTGCTTTGCTGGGGCTTTTACTAAATGCTACACAACACCACCAGACCGAGGCTATTTGTGTGTGCCTGTCATTAACACTGCCCTCTAGACTGGTATAGTCCAGACGGCAGACCAAGGGCCAACCCTACGCTTTTTTACGCAATTTGAAGAAATTTCTGTATTTTTACCCTTTTTGGGTCAATTTTTAAGGTCATTGGAGAGGCTGGCTAGTGCTCTCAAGTTTAAAAAAAGTTAAGGAGCAGTGCTGAGCCTGGGCTGACATTGACACTCTCAGAGGTCACAGGTTTACAGCGGTCATTTATGATGGACAGTGCACCCTGCAGCTGATAAATCATTTAGGCTGCTCCCTTCTAAGAGAAGTCCATCCCTATAATAGCTCCCAACAAGGTTATTCACTTCTCGTTGCCGGCTTTGCCTAATTCACCGGTCTTGATAACATGACATGTTCATAACATGTTCTCTGATTATTGTTGTCTATGAAGCACACAATGTGTTAGAAGGTCCTGCCCTACACGTGCTCACCCGACGCTCTGCGTAGTTTGGTATTCTTAACATCAACAATTTAACATCAATTATTTACACATATCGACTGTCCAACCTCAGCCCTGCACCATCGTTATTCCAGTTTCATGTTCGTCAACTTTAGTGTCACACAGACCACAGCACCATGTACAAGTACACTTGTCACCAACTGATGAAACTAATTACTGTAAATTCTCACTTAAAAGCCGTGGCTAGTACACTATTAAGGTCATCAGTGCGGCTAATATGGGGACCAAGTCAGGGTGCGGCTTATACGTGAGTTTTCAGATTTTTACTACAGTATTAAAGTCAACATAATTAACCCCTTCTGCGGCTTGTCAAAGTTAGGGGTGCGGCCTTTATGCAATCTAGGCTTATATGCAAAGATTTACAGCATACAGAAATTGAAGAGTTAGATTTTGGCCATGTTTTCCATCTAAAGGCTCAGTTACTCTTTTAACTACCACGTATAACTGCGATCTATGATAGCGCGTCAACCACTTACACCTCAGTGAACACTAGATATTATAGAAGTCTGAAGGTTTATATCCACAACCCAGGTACAAACCTCAGACCATGTGGAAAGCACCTCACTGTGACGATGTGGTAAGCACGTCACTGTGCGTAAAGATGTGGTAAGCACCTCACTGTGCGTGACAATGTGGTAAGCACCTCACTGTGCGTGATGATGTGGTAAGCACCTCACTGTGCATGACAATGTGGTAAGCACCTCACTCAGCGTGATGATGTGGTAAGCACCTCACTGTGCGTGACGATGTGGTAAGCACCTCACTGTGCGTGACGATGTGGTAAGCACCTCACTGTGACAATGTGGTAAGCACCTCACTGTGACAATGTGGTAAGCACCTCACTGTGCGTGACGATGTGGTAAGCACCTCACTGTGCGTGACAATGTGGTAAGCACCTCCCCCTACGTGATCCAGCACGCTGTGTTGTGTCTTTATAACAGAAACTGATGAGGGGCAGTCACACCTCATAAATAAATGCCATGGAAATGTTAGCAGTTCATCTAGAGCTTATCTAGTGTTAGCAGTTCATCTACAGATCATCTAGAGCTTATCTAGTGTTAGCAGTTCATCTACAGATCATCTGGAGCTTATCTGGTCTTAGCAGATCATCTACAGTTCATCTCGAGGTCATCTAGAGCTTATCTAGTGTTAGCAGTTCATCTAAAGATCATCTAGAGCTTATCTAGTGTTGGCAGTTCATCTACAGATCATCTAGAGGTCATCTAGAGCTTATCTAGTGTTAGCAGATCATCTACAGATCATCTGGAGCTTATCTAGTGTTAGCAGGTCATCTAGAGGTCATCTAGAGCTTATCTAGTGTTAGCAGGTCATCTAGAGGTCATCTACAGTTCATCTGGAGATCATCTACAGTTCATCTAGAGGTCATCTAGAGGTCATGTAGAGGTCATCTAGAGGTCATCTAGAGGTCATCCAGTGTCTCTCTGACTAGTTTCTGTGCCTCAGGTATGAGCTGTGAGGCCTCCTCAGTGCCTGCCATGTGTCCGTCATCGCTGTACGTCTTAGTGCCTGCCATGTGTCCGTCATCACTGTACGTCTTAGTGCTAGCAATGTGTCCATGGTCCCTGTCTGCCTCACTGGTGGGGATGAGTTCAGTGTCACTATATGTGTATCCCTCACTGATAGGAGTATGTCCATGGTTCCTGTATGCCTCAGTACTAGGAATGTTTCCATGGTTCCTGTATGACCCATTGGTAGGGATGAGTTCACTGTCACTGTAGGTCTCAGTGGTAGGAATGTTTCCATGATTCCTGTACAACCCATTGGTAGGAATGAGTTCACTGTCACTGTAGGTCTGAATGTGTCCGTGAGTGTCGCTGTCGTCTTCTTCCACCACCACGGGTACCTTCAGCAGAGACACCTGCCCCATGGAGTCGCTCCCCGAGTACCTGACGAGCTCCTCGTCCCCCTGTTTGTGCCTGCAGGAGGTGAAGGTGGTGGTGTAGGGCAGGGAGGCCCCCGAGCGCAGGGTGCCGCGCCGGGTGCTGGACTTACCCTCCATGTTGGGGGTGTGGGCCTGTGTGTGGACGTTGGGGGAGTCGCACAGACTGCGGTGACACAGCAGGCGCTGCAGCCGCTTCCTGAACGGCAGGTGACTCATGGTGTACAGCAGCGGGTTGTAGACGGACGACATCTTGGCGAATATCCCGGGCAGCATGCAGACAAAGGGGGTGACGAGGCGGCTGTGTGCCTCAGTACCAAAGGCTGCCACCAGGGTGACTACAGCATAGGGCAGCCAGGCTATCAGGAAGACCAGCACCACCAGGCCGCACACCTTGGTCACCCGCAGCTCTATGTTGGAGCAGCTGTTGGGGCGCAGCAGCTGCAGCGAGGTCTGCATGCGGGCCGCCTGACGCTGGAAGCTGCGCTGGTTGTGGAGCACCCAGCCCCACAGTAAGCTGTAGGACACCAGGATGATGCAGCAGGGAACCAGGAACCCCCCCACCACCAGGTACAGCAGGAACCAGCGGTCCTCCCACGTAGGGTGCAGGAACCTGCAATGTGGTACAAGGTAAAGTATGAATACAGCAGGAACCTGCAACGTGGTACAAGATAAAGTATGAATACAGCAGGAACCTGCAATGTGGTACAAGGTAAAGTATGAATACAGCAGGAACCAGCAACGTGGTACAAGATAAAGTATGAATACAGCAGGAACCTGCAACGTGGTACAAGGTAAAGTATGAATACAGCAGGAACCTGCAACGTGGTACAAGGTAAAGTATGAATACAGCAGGAACCTGCAACGTGGTACAAGGTAAAGTATGAATACAGCAGGAACCTGCAACGTGGTACAAGGTAAAGTATGAATACAGCAGGAACCTGCAACGTGGTACAAGGTAAAGTATGAATACAGCAGGAACCAGCGGTCCTCCCACGTAGGGTGCAGGAACCTGCAACGTGGTACAAGGTAAAGTATGAATACAGCAGGAACCTGCAACGTGGTACAAGGTAAAGTATGAATACAGCAGGAACCAGCAATGTGGTACAAGGTAAAGTATGAATACAGTAGGAACCAGCAACGTGGTACAAGTTAAAGTATGAATACAGCAGGAACCTGCAACGTGGTACAAGGTAAAGTATGAATACAGCAGGAACCAGCGGTCCTCCCACGTAGGGTGCAGGAACCTGCAACGTGGTACAAGGTAAAGTATGAATACAGCAGGAACCTGCAACGTGGTACAAGGTAAAGTATGAATACAGCAGGAACCTGCAACGTGGTACAAGGTAAAGTATGAATACAGTAGGAACCAGCAATGTGGTACAAGGTAAAGTATGAATACAGCAGGAACCAGCAACGTGGGACAAGGTAAAGTATGAATACAGCAGGAACCTGCAATGTGGTACAAGGTAAAGTATGAATACAGCAGGAACCTGCAATGTGGTACAAGGTAAAGTATGAATACAGCAGGAACCAGCAATGTGGTACAAGATAAAGTATGAATACAGCAGGAACCTGCAACGTGGTACAAGATAAAGTATGAATACAGCAGGAACCTGCAACGTGGTACAAGATAAAGTATGAATACAACTACACCAGGAACCAAAATATAGCTCTATAGGTGGTATAATATCTTTTTAATTTCAACCTCAATTACAATGTTTCTTTTCTGCAATTTCAGAAAAATATAAAGCATGAACTCTGTTTCACTTGAATGACAGATGAGGTTGATACTTAAATTTGAAGTAATAATTCATGCAATAGGCATCAATGGACTGTCCTAGGGAACAACCTTGTTCAATTTCAAGACAATTGACTCCACATAATTATTTACATGTTTTGAGCGATATCTAAATCTGTGAGATAAAAATGACTATACTAACGTAAAGCTGCATGCGGTGCCGTAACTCTCGCGTGTGTAGTGTCCCCAGCCGCACAGAGGGGGCAGCACCCAGACGGTGCTGTAGCACCAGATGAGCAGCACGGTGCCCGGGGCACCACAACGCTGTAAGGGGGACCGGAGACGGTACGACGCCACCCCACACACCCGCTCCAACGCTATCACCGCCATGGTCACGATGGACACCAGGCCACTCTGCCCCATCAAGAAGGCATAGCCCTGGCAGGCTGCAGCAACAGAGAGGGGATTGAAGATTAACAACATTGTTCTTAGTAAAGTGGTAATGTAAAGTCTCGCGGACCAGCCACAACCTTCATTTGATACTAAACATGCCTATATAGCCAGCATATTTTTAGGATTAGATATAGATATTGAACAAAGTAGCTCATTTCTAAACCTGTGTCAACGTTACTTTCATTGATTCCAAGGAGGAGTTGTAGGCTTACAGAGAAAATGTTGCAGCTCACATAGTTGGTCAGAGCCATAGTTCTATACTCTGTCAGTCATTCAGTTGGCTAAGAGAAACATACATTTTTTTCAAAAATATTTTGAACAAACTTTTAACTGCTTACATCAGCAATCCATTTCTGAAATCCCTACTTACCAACGTCTCCAAAGACCCAGTGTCCGTGGAACGAAGAGAGGGCCACCATTGGGGAGCCGCAGCCAGCCATCAGGAGGTCGGCTACAGCCAGGTTTATCAGCAACATGTTCATGGGCTTCCGCAACGACCTGAAACTGAAAAACACACAATGTTAGGATCACACCATATTAGCCTACATTCCCTATCTAGTGTACAAACTACCTAACACCTCTCTGAACACATAAGTAGGTTTTTGTAAAGCCTGTTTACAGTACAAGGCTCACTACAGAACAGGAATACAGAGGTAAATAACTCCGTCTGTGTAACTGCAGTAGGCTGGTTAGTGGCGCTGCTGTGACATTATGAAGACTTGACCGCTACTAATTACCATATACATATCAAGCATAACTCGTTTATAATCGCCAACTAACATCGACCATTACACATGTTCAGACTTGTTACCTAATACCACTATTTGCCACTGCATGGCGCTATGGCACCGCTTGTGCATATATTGAACCCACACTGCAGATACTGACCACTCTGGGTGGTACTGCAGAAGCATCAACATCTACTCTGCATGTATGTATGAATAAACCCAAACTACACATATAATTGCTAACTGTATTTGTCACTTACTGTTACACGTTGCTCAATGCTAGATGAGGCTGGCCCGATATGACACTGAGTGGGAGGGTTACAGCTTCTGACTGAGGGGGACATAACAGGGGGGCTCGGGTCCGCTCTAACTGACGCCAACCAAGGTTTAACAGGTTAAGGGAGTGATCATTTTTTAACAACAGGGGGGGGGTGGTTTGTTTCAGGTAACAACGGAGGAAAATGTCGGGTCGGTAGGTCAGACTTTTACATTTCTTTTTTACTTTTTTTTTAACATGAATGTACTACTTTTTTGAATACCTTACAATTAGCCCAAAAAGGGTTTAAATGCGAAAATATCTTCAAAATTGCATAAAAAAAAGTGGGGTCGGCCCTGTTTTGGTCGGGTGACCTGAAACAAACCTTTTTTTTTTTGGCCTGTTGATCTGGTACCCGGAGAGATAAGCACTGATAACAGCCAGCATGCTGGGTACCAGGTGTTATGTAAGGCACCATAAACATTCTGCACTGAATGAAGTGAATCATCTCATTGGTTAATAATGTATCCTGCTAGGTCGGTATACAAACGATATGTTCACTGGTATAGGCTATGGCTAATTCCGACGGAATGCAACCAAATGGACTGATAGTGGTAGAAGGTAAAATTGCTAGAGCACATAGAAAAAGCTTTAGTCATTCTATAGTACAGGTATATTGGGTTTCTGTGTGTGGAATAGGCTTCCTTAAATGTGGAAACTAATTAAATGCTGATTGGCAACCTTTCTTTGTATTAAACTCTGGCTAGGGCTGATTGGCAACGTCTATTAATTGCTGCTGCTGGCATGTTTGTCATTAACGTAAGGTATCCTTTGCCATGGTGTGTAGTTATTAAGTATAAAGGGAAGGTTGTGCGTCATAAATACACAAGTTTCATATATGGGTCCTATCTATTGTAATTTTTTTTTTATTGAAATAGATGTAAATGTGTGTGCTTGGAATAAGGCAGATTTGTCTCAGGTTTACACAACCTTTCACTGTAAAAAGTTGTTGTTCGTGAACAGCAATATGTGCTGTAACTATACAGTACTTTAGCTGTAAAAGATAATACAGCAACTTTTGCTGTACACATACAATTCTGTTACTGTAGATGCAGGTTCGAATCCCATAACCAGCAACCAGAGGGAGAGAGAGCAGAGAGGTTGGAGGGAGTACCATACTCCACAGCTCAAATATGACCTGATCTTTTCAAAAGCCTATTGATGCGGGCTACATATAAGTGATTGCCCCTCTAGCTCAGTTGGTAGAGCAGTGGGAGATGTAGTCTGAGGGTCAGCAGTTCTAGTCCCGGCAGGAAACTCTCATACAAACTACATTTCTCCTGATGCAATTCTAAAGTATAATATAATTTGGTACACTGAAATGTTACTATTGAAAATATGCAGAGGATAAAACCAATGTATCTCTACAATCTGCATGAAAGATAGTAAAATTTACTTTGAAAAACATCTATAGGCCATCAAGATTACACTCCAACTAATGGTAGTTCAGTACTTATTAGTACATTACTGCAATAGGGTAATTTTCATATTAACCCTTAAGACATGAACAGTCTAGTTCTAAAATTGTCCCCAGGGATCCCTTGTTACCATTCACACATAAGTAGGAGGTGTTTCAATGCACCTGACATGCAGGATTCACTGGTGTAGTGGTCATGGTTCAGGACTATGCATTGGAACCTGGGGGTTCAAATCTCCAAGATGTTGAATATGTGAGCCTTTTTAGAACTCAGGTCTGCGTCTACAGTAGATTCTACTGTAGGTCTACAGCAGAATTTACTGGAACCGAAGTTGCCCCCAATAGTTGCTGTACAGGAACACTACTTACTTCTAACAGTGTTCATATAGCTGTACACACAGGCACTTTGCTGAATAGTTCTGGTGTCTACAATACGTTATAGCAGAAGCAATGTGGTATTCATATATCAGGCTTGTCTCGACTATGAGTCATGTTGTTATATGGAACCATCGCCTCAGGTGCATGAGCACAGCAGATGTGTAAAGACAGAATACCATTAGGCCTGCAGAAAAATAAATGGTGGACAAAATAAATGCATGTGAAAATGCCCCCCTCTCAGATCTAGAGCCGTAGGCGTAGTAGAGAGGTGAACTTTTTCTTTGCCTCCCATCCACCACCACAACCCTCCTTCCAAGGTTTCACAGTACAAATTCGCCCCCAGAATGTTGTAGTCGTAAATAGTGCCAATGAAAAACATTCATTACTGCACACTCAAAAGAACCCAACCTTTTGCCCGTCTGAAGGTGAAAAATAGGGTCAGAACCAGAAATTTTGTCGGCTATTTGTACCGTGACACCCCAATCAAGGGGGCAGGGGGGGGGGGGGGGCGGGGTCGTAAAAATTATGCCTCCTTTATTACTTTTAGCAAAAATGCCTGCATATTAGATCTATTAGAATAGTTCACGGGGGGGGGGGGTGAGTGAAAAATTCCATGCACTGACGAGGGGGAGGGCTAAAACGTTTTTGCATCTGTGTGAACCTCACCAGCCCCCTGCAGGCTAATTCTACTCACCTTAGCAAGTCACGTGACCACCATAGCGGCCCTATGATTGGTCAATTGGTGCCGTTGGTTGCTCTGAGTATAATAAACTGTTGGCAGGTACCCGTCTTTGCTAGGGGCGGTGCTAGCCCCCTTTAATAAATGAACACTCCCTTAGGCCTATATATATAGGGACCTATGTTGCCCTATCCAGTAAGGGTTCGTTGAAATTTGTACTCTTGTAACACATTGTTTCTTAGGCCTAGCTGCCCCCCCTCCCCCTCTGCCTCGCCCCCATCCATGCCACTTTTATTTCAGACTAATTCAGACTTAGGCCTACTTCTGACATAGGCCCAGTGGCGGATCCAGGAATTTTGGAAAGGGGGGAGGAGGGGGGACGCTGTACTACCTACAGCATTGGGGGTGTTGAAACATCTAAATTAAAATGTATAGAAAAATAGGGGGGCGCGCGCCGCGTGCGCCCCCCCCCCCCCTGGATCCGCCCCTGAGGCCCATTACAAAGGTCCATAGTACGTCAGAAACGTTTAGAAGTAGCCCTAGCCCTAGACCTAGGTGGTACCGGCTAACCAGTTCCATACCTCTACATGCCCAACCCCGGGACCCCAACCCCCTGCCGATCTACGGCACTGCCGCGCGGGAAACGGCAAGACTCTGCTGGGAGAGCGTATGGGAAAGTGCGCCAGTAGAAGCATCTGGGTGCGTGCTCACGTCGTCTTAGTCAAAGAAAAAGTCACCTCTCTTACGGTATTCTTACCCTTGTTGACATAGTCGAGTTTCCGATCCCCAACTAAGGCCAAAAAAAAAAAAAGGTTTGTTTCAGGTCACCCGACCGACCCTGTGTAAACAGGGCCGACCCTACGTTTTTTTATGCAATTTTGAAGAAATTTTTATAATTTTACACTTTTTGGGGGTAAATTTTAGGTTTTCAAAAGTTTTGAAAAAAACCTTCCCATTTTCATATTTTTTTGGGTCAATTTTAGGGTTATCTAAAAAAAAAAAAAAAGTAAAAAAAAAAAAAGAATCCGACCTACCGACCCTAGAGTTTCATCCCATGTTACCTGAAACAAAACTTTTTTTTTATTTGGCCTAATGGACACCTAATTAGCCGAAGCAAATCTTGAGCTAGGCCTACATGCAACATGCTCTCGGGGGGGGGGGGGGGGGGGGGGAGGGGGGGTGGGGGGCTAGACAAATGCAAACACCCATTACCGTTTCATTTCACAAACACATACGACATAAAATGAACCACAGAATCCGTTTTTCTTGGTGCCAATACTCAGAAGTGTACAGGAAAGCTATTGTAATGGGTAGGCCTATTTCTGGGTTGTTGCGGACCCAGTGTTACTGAATGGATAATGGCCCTAGACCCCTAAATTCGACATGGCGACATGGGCATTTCTTAAATTCGACATGCGACATGAAGGGCCCCAGACGGGGGGGTTGCTGTGTCACTTGTCGATTTTAAGAAATGTCAATGTCCCTTGTCGATTTTAAGAAAAGGGTCTTGTCACTTGTCACTGACACTGTAAAATTGTCACTAGGTCTCATGTCACTTGTCGATTTTAAGGAATGCCTATGTCATTTGTCGATTCTAAGAAATAGGTCTTGTCCCTTGTCACTAGGCTCATGTCGATTTGTCGATTTTACCCGTCTGGGGCCCTACATGAGGCCTAGTGACATGCGACATGAGGCTTAAAAAGATAATGACATGGGACATGGACAGTTCTTAAAATCGACATGGGACATAAGCATTTTTAAGCGACATAGACATGCGACATGGCCATTTCTTAAAATCGACATGCGACATGGGGACCCCCCCATCATATAGCATCAAGGGCCCCTGGATACCCCAGCGTCTCGTATTGGTTCGACTTTATTCTACTAATCTGGCTCGCCATTTATATATTTACTGCACAAGCAGAACATCCCATATTTCAACGTCGGGTGTGTGCAGTTTAAAGACTCAAACATGCAGATTTCCCGAGAAAACAGTGAAAACATCAAGTGCGTCCAACTGCCCCATTTGCACGCCACACCGGAAGTCCTAGGACGGCCATTTTGGCTACTTAGGGTAAATTAGTTTAGAGGTTAGACACTCGTACATGCACCCGGTGTCGATGTAACGTGTACCTTCCTCTGGTAGTTGGGCCGAAGCAGGACTAAGCCTACTCGTCCGCCATCTTGAATACATTAGGCAGGGGGCAGCAGGGGGACAAAGTTCGGGTCCCCGCCCGCCTCCCCATGTGTGACGTCATTGCGTCATTGGTGCCCAAACCGCAGCCCGTGCAGCGAGTAGCGGCCACTGTTGACGTGACGTCACTAAGCTACTTCACCATGGTGACGTGAGACGCCCGCACTAGGCCAAATAAAAAAAAAGTTTTGTTTCAGGTAACATGGGATGAAACTCTAGGGTCGGTAGGTCGGATTCTTTTTTTTTTTTTACTTTTTTTTTTTTTTTAGATAACCCTAAAATTGACCCAAAAAAATATGAAAATGGGAAGGTTTTTTTTCAAAACTTTTGAAAACCTAAAATTTACCCCCAAAAAGTGTAAAATTATAAAAATTTCTTCAAAATTGCATAAAAAAACGTAGGGTCGGCCCTGTTTACACAGGGTCGGTCGGGTGACCTGAAACAAACCTTTTTTTTTTTTTGGCCTTACCACGTCCTGCGCACCATTTGTTGTCGTTCTTCAGCTGCATAGTATCATACTATAATCATAGTGTTGATCAAACCGAAACCGTTCAAACGTAAGGGAGTGTTCATTTATTAATTACAGGGGGGGGGGTGGTGAGATTTCGCGCGGAGGGGCGAAAAAATTTTACGCCCCCCCCTCGAGAGCGCGTGTAACGTTTCGCGCCCCCCTCGCCGAAGGGGCCGAAAATTTTTCGCCCCCCCCCCCCTTGAACTATAGTAACGCGCGGGCTTTTTGGCTAAAAATGGGCTGAAATTTTTACGCCCCCCCCTCAAGAGGGGTCAGAATTTTTTACGCCCCCCCCTCAGAAGGGGTCGAAAATTTTTACGCCCCCCCCCCCCAAACCCACCACCCCCCCCTGTAAATAATAAATGAACACTCCCTAACCTTCCCACAAAAACTGACAGAGAAGGAACTCTGACCTCTAAGCAGGCTCTAAGGGGGAGGGGCTAAGGACCCTGTTTCTGACATCAAGGCCTACAACTTACGGAAATATGACCAAGTTTTTATATAGTTCCCGTTTTAATCCGTTTTAATCACGGGGGTGTGATAGCGCCTGTAGGAACTGATTCGCGGCAGATGTAGCGAAGGAACGTGATTGTCAGATTTGTAGATAATTTACATTTTTGAGAAAGAGAACGAGGGTTATGGTCCCGGGGGGGCCACTCTCGAATTTTTGGATACGATGTGCGTACATCACTCTAGATATACCCCCCTTTTGGCGGGGCAAATTTTCACCAAAACACACCCCTTTTGGCGGGATGGCCTCCTAAAATGGGGGGAAATCAGGACCTATTTAGTGGGACACCACCCTAAAAAGACGGAAAATGGACCCCTTTTTATTAGGATACCCTTAATTGTCAAAAAATAGGGCCTAGTCCACTTATAGCGGGATATCCCCTTAAATTGACAAAAAATGGACCCCTTTTGGCGGGATCCCACCCTAAATTTGGGACAGAATAAACCCCTTTTCACAGGAGTTTTTGGACATTTTGGTTGGATATTCTTGGCCGGAAAACCTACCCCTTTTGCCCAAAAATGGCCCAAAATGCACCCCTATTGGCGGGCCCGGGTGGGGCCCAAAAAGTACCCCTTTCCCGCTACTTTGTGTATGCACATAGTTACTATAGAATGTATAGGAAGTGGCCCTCCTGGGGTTATGGTTTACACAACCAATGATGTGACTATACATGAGTAACCAGAATTATGACCGTGTCGTCTTTTCGTTTCTTAGCTAGCGTGCCGTCGCCATGTCGATTTTTATTCTATGCAATCCTCTCTATTTTTCTGTGTTCATCGATTTTTAAAAGGGCCTTGCCGCCGTGTCGATTTTTACCTATGTAGGTATAGTCACAATGATAGGCCTATAGAGTAAATATGTGTAATATCCCGGTAATATCGCGCACCTAGTGACTAGATCATAGAGGCTCGAACTGTCTTTGGGGACAGTTTGAGAGCAAGTCTGTTTAAATCAATATGTCCTATCTAAGTCATCTATTCCCATCATGGATGTTCAAAACGTAACCAATAAAATGAAATTATCTGTAAACTATTCAAAGTCATTGCTGTTATATTAACCACTCAGTGACGTGAGCTCTTAGCCAATCAGACGTCACGTCTGTGGCAGTATTCCCTCAATAGCATGGGCCACCACTGGATGTAAGCAGTGGTTTAAACATCAGGGGGGAGATCAAGTGTTCCAATTAATTTGAACAGGGTAGTCAACTCAAAGTACCCTGTCTCTTTGGAGCATCGCATTCTGGTAAAAATGTATGCATTTGAATGCCACAATCTCATGATTAGGCCTAATAAATAATATTGCTTGGATCCAGAACACACAATTATGCATTAAACTGGAGATGGTGCCACTCTTAGCGAATTCCCCCCTCTGGTTTGTCTCAACATTGCTGTGGTCCTTAAAGTACATGGCCTGCATACCTACAACACTGTCGGGAGCAAGGGAGGAGTCGATGCACAGCAAGCACAGGTATTCAGTGTAGTAACCACAGTGGCTTACCCTATTTCTGTCAACAGAAACATGTGACGTCCACCCCGAGGTGCCTGTGCTCAATAGGTAATTGGGAGGGGGGGGGGGGGGGGGCTGCTCAATAGGTAGGGGTGGGAGGGGGGGGGGGGGGTGCTCCTCCTCAAATATAATCCAAAACAAGTAGAATCTGCTGTTGTGTAGCAGGGAGCATGCAGCACTGACTAAATGGGTTAATGTATACTGTAAATGTATATATTTTCTCGCTTGACATATTTCCACGGATTTCGTGGATCTTTAAATCCGAGAAATATGTACAGAGCGAATATTTATCCAGTGTACTGATATTACAACTATATCCAAAAATCCGCGAATTTAAATCCACGCGAAAGGGTACTTTTCAGCAAAATCATGAAAATGTGTACACATGAATATATCTACGTTTATTGTATGATGCCAGCCCTGCTACCATAACATGGTTTATGGTAAATACAGCGCATTATATCAACACTAGTAGAACTTGATCATATGATTATTATAATGCCAGTATCCACATTTCTATGTTATCACCAAAATAAAAACTTTAACATAAAGATGGGAAACTTCTATATTGAATACCAAAACTGTGACATTAATATTGTTACTATGATACTGTAGTTTCAAATTCTCATATATATGACATCAAAAGTTCCCTATCAATGATGATTGTTCAGCTTGCCACGCTACTGTGCAGGCAGGAACTGATAACACAACAATAACATGTATGAAACATTCTAGTACTGTTCTAGTCTACCATGTGGTTAGGTGTGTCAATGAATGAAACACTTACCATCCAAAGACGATGATCACAAAGATATTGCCCAGGGTACCGAGCAAGAAGACGATGAGCATGACGACGCCGATCGTGACATGTAACGTCATGGGGACTCCTCCCCCCGTCATATTCTGTGACGCCTCCACGGGGAGCACGTCGTGCGTGACGTAGTCCGTGACGTCATGTGTGACGTCTATAGTGACGTTGGTAGTGCGTAGAAAGGCCTGTAGGGGGAGTGCAGGGTGGGAGCCCAGAGACCTGCCACTGTCCCCAACACCAGACAGGGCCAGGGTAGCATTCTCCATGACAAGGCTAAGGGTCGCCATTTGTGTAGTAATACTCCACGACCAGGCTTAGGGTCGTCATGTGATCTGCACTGTAATACTACATCACCAGGCTAAGGGTTGTCATATAGCCTGGTACTACATCACCAGGCTAAGGGTTGTCATTTAATCCTCATTTAATCCTGCCTGTAATTATACAAAACCAGGCTAAGGGTTGTCATATAGCCTGGTACTACATCACCGGGCTAAGGATTGTCACCTAATCCACATTTAATCCGTGTTTTGATTCTACATGACCAGGCTAGGGCTGTCATTTAATCCATGCTGTAATAATACAAAACCAGGCTAAGGGTCATCATTTAGTCTGTGCTGTAATAGTGTATATCCTGTGCCGTGGTAACACATGAGGCCTTTAAGTTCCCAGGGCCTGTTATTGGTAGTTCTCCAATCATGTCTTACAGAGCTGCAGATTCTGTCATCCCAACCACCATTGAAATTCTTCTGTCGACATGTGAAGCAGGTTATACAGAGAGTCCTGCTGCTGCCACTCTGGTGCTGTTTAGCTCCATGATGTTTACTCATTGAAGTAGTCCTGTGACAGCTACATTGGCCGCCTGCAGTGCTGTATAGCATGACCCAGCTTCACTAATTAACAGTGCTGAGGGGTACTGCCATGTCCATGTGTCCATGTTTAATTACTCCTAGATCCTGCATCCAGGTGGCTACTAATTACTCCAACCCACTACTCCTACCAGCTCTAGGACCTCCTCTGGGAGATGACTCAGCAGCCACAGGTCTGACATACTTTTCATCCACTGGACATCCACAGCTTGTATAAGTCTAGGTAGGATCATGACGCAAACTGTTGGCAATGAAAATGTTAAATCAGGTGAATGAGATAGTGAACTGATGAGTTGCATCTAGATCTCTACTTTGATAACTGCCTATATCAGGGTACAGTGAGTTAGATGCGGGTAAATACAACTGTTACACTCCGTCAACACTTCCAACATAGTCCATTCATGTCATGGCATATAGGGCCGTACCCGCAGCAAATTGCAACAGAACTTGTCGCATCATTATTTGTAAGGCTACATTTTGACGATTGATGTTTGATCCATCAGGACTCAAAAAGAGACACATGAGGATTTACATCCATATGATGCTACACGGACAGCTGGTACTTTGTGTACCTCAGGGACACTTTCTTTTAGCCAAATCTGACTATTGGTTTGTCTTAAACACTTATCTAGTGCCACTATGGACACAGCATATATCCTGCTTTATCTTTTGTTCCTACTTCGGTTCTACTTATTAACAGCATAACATACTGAGAAGCGACATTTGCGATGCGGCTATCCTTTTATAAATAAGACCTGTCGCTATCCATTAATGAAGATTGCTGCTACCCGTTAGAGTACAACACCTGTGTGCTACTATGACAGGTCTGTGGTGCTGATTGGTCCGTCCTGTCACAGACAGCCGCAGCCGTGACGTCACCATACATGGCCTCCCCTATATAAGGCCCACAGTGGTGGTCCTCACTCCTCCTCCACTGTTACTGCATGGGCAGCAAGAGCTGGGCCTTTAACACCAGGAGCTGTGGCATCTCACTTTGCCTAGATTAGGTGGTGAAGGACTAGGTTACTGTATTAGGCTGTACCCCTGTAGCTGTAGGAGACTGTGCTGAATGGGGAGAGATCACTGTAAGCTGTACACCTTAACTCATGTAGCTGCTGCCCTGGGGCAGTGGTCACTGTTGTAGCTCTTATTTCCAGGCTGGATAAACACTATATTTCCAAGCCGGATAACCTCTCACTGCTCCAGTATACATGAACTGAAATGGTTGACCTCCTCATATCAAGGTAGCAGGGTTATAACGTGGGTACTCCAGGCACTGCCTCCTGCACATGTCACATACTTTACACCACAGAGATGTTAGGAGCCGGTAATCCTTCCCATTATGTCATCGCCTGTATATACTTTCTCTGGCCCTCATACATATTCTCCAGAACCACAGGTCCTCGTATAAATCCATGGTATAGATCCCCTATTGATAATCCTACACCACTAGCAGTAGAGCTATGTCTGGGTACAGTCGTCTCGGTAATCCCACCCATGTAACGGCAGATCTATACCACCCTATAGATAATCCTTCACACATAGCAGTAAGTCTGTACTATCCCACACATAATCCTGAGCAGGGTCTGGTAGTGACAGCCATGCCGCGACCAGCGATCATGGCTGTTTGTTGTTGTCTGCTAATTGACGTATATTGATGTATCGGCAGTGGTCAGCATGTAAACAAGTGCAGTCTGCATGTATCCCTGTGTAGACTGGGCCCCTAGGGGAGTGTCCTACAGGTCTGCTGCCTGTAGGGGAGTGTCCTACAGGTCTGCTGCCTCTAGGGGGGTGTCCTACAGGTCTGCTGCCTGTAGGGGAGTGTCCTACAGGTCTGCTGCCTGTAGGGGAGTGTCCTACAGGTCTGCTGCCCCTACGGGAGTGTCCTACAGGTCTGCTGCCCCTAGGGGAGTGTCCTACAGGTCTGCTGCCTGTAGGGGAGTGTCCTACAGGTCTCCTGCCTGTAGGGGGGTGTCCTACAGGTCTCCTGCCTGTAGGGGAGTGTCCTACAGGTCTCCTGCCTCTAGGGGAGTGTCCTACAGGTCTCCTGCCTCTAGGGGAGTGTCCTACAGGTCTCCTGCCTGTAGGGGAGTGTCCTACAGGTCTCCTGCCTCTAGGGGAGTGTCCTACAGGTCTCCTGCCTCTAGGGGAGTGTCCTACAGGTCTCCTGCCTCTAGGGGAGTGTCCTACAGGTCTCCTGCCTGTAGGGGAGTGTCCTACAGGTCTCCTGCCTCTAGGGGAGTGTCCTACAGGTCTCCTGCCTGTAGGGGAGTGTCCTACAGGTCTCCTGCCTCTAGGGTCCTACAGCCCCCCCCCCCCTGTACTGTAAACAGACAGCAGCTTGGTACTGCTGCAGCAAACAGCACAATAAGCCTTACACCACAAGTTGGTGAAGCCCCTATCACAGTACAAGTGTGGTTAGGGTATATGTATAAAAACAAGCCTTAGCCTGACTGAGCCTCTAGGGTAAAATCCTATGGGTGTATCCTTAAAGTATAAACAGTACACTAGGCACCAGATGTTGGTAAAGTCCCTAGTGTAGTATAGGTGTCCTTAAAGTATAAACAGTACAATAAGCCTTAGACCAGAAGTTGGTAAAGTCCTTGGTACAGTAGAAGTGTGGTTAGGGTGTTTCCTATATGTATAAAAATATGTCCTGTACTGACTGAGCCTCTAGGGTAAAATCCTATGGGTGTGTCCTTAAAGTATAAACAGCACAATTGACCTTAGACCAGAAGTAAAGTCCTTAGTATAGTTTAAGTGTGTTTAAGGTGTGAGGCTCCTGCCAGGACATTCATCAGTAAGAAACCACATCAGTATAGGTACTCTGTCTGAGGTAGTGTCCCCACTGTACCAGCAGTCTAGTAGTATAGGGGTGTGTGGTGTATTGTATAGAAGCCTCCTGCAGCGACACCCGCTGGTCAGTAACTGAAGGAGAAGCTGCTGCAGAGAGCTGCTGTGTGAGGGAGCTGCTCAGGAGGAGGTACCGCTGAGCTGCTCCCTGGGAGCTGAGTAGAGGTGCTGCTGAGCTGCTCCCAGGTAGGAGGCCTTGTGTAGAAGGAGCAGCTCCTACTTCTACCCGACAGCTGCTCTCCCACCGTCTGGTGTTACTCACTCTGCCCCCGTCTGGTGTTACTACTCCATCAACGCCTCAACAGGCGCTGCTGTGAGGTACATGTGTTTTACAGCTTTTAGGTACAGCGCTTGAAACAATTAGTTACGGGTTATAACTCTCAGTAGGGCGCCAGGGGCTGTCTGAGAGTTACGGAGAGTGCCTACCAATGCCAATCATTGGTAATCATAGGCATGTCTAGACCAATTGAGTGGTGTTCCTGCTGTATAGAGTTCATGCCTGCAAAGTGCTAAATTGTGTAGAGATAAGTCATTAACTGCAAATTCTGCAAGCTGGTGGATAGATATAAGAAGCCTCCAAGTGTGTTTTGCTGTGAGTGCTGCTGTGTGTGCTGCTGCTGTGTGAGCTGATTTGTGCTGCTGTGTGTGTTGCTGTGTGTGAGCTGCTATGTGTGCTGCTGTGTGTGAGCTGCTGTGTGCTGCTGTGTGTGAGCTGCTGTGTGTGCTGCTATGAGCTTCTGTGTGTGCTGCTGTGTGTGCTGCTGTATGTGCTGCTGTGTGTGAGCTGCTGTGTGAGCTGCTGTGTGTGTTGCTGTGTGTGAGCTGCTATGTGTGCTGCTGTGTGTGAGCTGCTGTGTGTGCTGCTATGAGATGTTGTGTGTGCTGCTATGAGCTGCTGTGTGGACATTGCTGTGTGTGAGCTGCTATGTGTGCTGCTGTGTGTGAGCTGCTGTGTGCTGCTGTGTGTGAGCTTCTGTGTGTGCTGCTGTGTGTGCTGCTGTGTGTGAGCTGCTGTGTGTGCTGCTGTGTGTGTTGCTGTGTGTGAGCTGCTATGTGTGCTGCTGTGTGTGAGCTGCTGTGTGTGAGCTGCTGTGTGTGAGCTGCTGTGTGTGCTGCTATGAGATGTTGTGTGTGCTGCTATGAGCTGCTGTGTGGACATTGCTGTGTGTGAGCTGCTGTGTGTGAGCTGCTGTGTGCTGCTGTGTGTGAGCTTCTGTGTGTGCTACTGTGTGTGCTGCTGTGTGTGAGCTGCTGTGTGTGCTGCTGTGTGCTGCTGTGTGTGCTGCTATGAGCTTCTGTGTGTGCTGCTGTGTGTGATGCTGTATGAGCTGCTGTGTGTGAGCTGCTATGTGTGCTGCTGTGTGTGCTGCTATGTAAACTGCTGTGTGTGCTGCTGTGTGTACTGCTTTGTGTGTTGCTGTGTGTGCTGCTGTGTGTGTTGCTGAGTGTGTGCTGCTGTGTGTACTGCTGTGTGTATGTTGCTCTGTGTGCTGCTGTGTGTGCTGTCCTATACACTCATGTTTGGAATTTATTTTTCATAGAATACAACAGAGCCATTGGTTTTAACAAGAAAAGCTGTATTTTACAGCCCTATATCACGACTATGTAACGTCATCAAAATGGCAGTTTGTATGGCATAGAAAAAAAAGCTTTTTTAGGCCTCCCTATCAATAATTGAATCATGAGGGCCTAAATAGATACAAAGTAGCACTTGTTAGAGTCTGTTGAACAAGTTATTTAACTTGTTAAAGGTTATTTCTTTAGCGGACGTTTTGTATAGTTTCTGCTAAAACTGTAGAAAAACTAATCAATTCTATAATAACTGACTTCCAAGGAAATACAAAAATCCTGTTCCCAGCCTGGTTGCAGGTAAGCGTCCATTGTTGTTAGAGTGAGTCATTCCTCCACCATACAGACCACCCCATGACCCGCGACCCCTGACACAATGCCTGTCAGCTGCAGCAAGAACAAAGGACGCTGTATGTATGAACTAAATAACAAGTAATTAATGCGTAATGTAATGCCAGCTGCAGGAATGACGCTTTATATATGAGTTAAATAATGAGTAATTAATGACATAAATAAACAACAAAGACCGGTGAGTGAAGTACATAACCTTTATTTATAAGACCCCTGCGTCTTATATCAACTGCACCTTGACCACCAGGTGGCACCAGGAGTCACCTTCAGCTGTCACTTACAGTTACAGACGGTCAGCTTCAAGTTGTTCACTGATGACACATAACTGCTGCCGTGCCTGGTCGGGGAGGGCCTTCTATAGCACTCTCATTGCGTCACCTCTTGCTACTTAGGGAGCGGTCATTTTTTAACAACAGGGGGGGGGGGTGAAAAATATTTCGACCCCTCTTGAGGGGGAGACCAAAGAAAATTGCACCCCTTCTTGAGGGGAGGACCAAAAAAATTGCACCCCTTTTTGGTGAAAAAGCCTGGGCGTTACTATAGCTCAAAGGGGTCGGCCGTGCTCAATTTCAACTTGCCTGAGGGGGTGACTAAAAGATTTCGACCCCTCCGGTGGGAGGGGGGACCAAAATAATTTTGATTCGCTCACGCGAAAAAGCCACCCTCATTCCCCCCCCCCCCCCCGTTGTTAACAAATGACCACTCCCTAATAACACACACAGGTAGCATGCTGCTATAGTGTGGAGTGACAACTGCAGCCTTCGTGTCCTAAGCAGGCCCTACCCAGGCCCTACCCAGGCCCTACCCAGGCCCTACCCAGGCCCTACCCAGGCTCTATCCAGGCACGGGGTTTGTAACTCTTTACATTTTGGTTAATTTTATGCGGCAAATCCACATAATCCAAAATGTGGCATCTCTGATATCAGGACTTCTTGGTGCATTGATACGCCGCATCCTTAGCCGTCATGATGCAGCCCTGGCTGGTAACTCACCAGGGATGCATTCATGCACCATGACAATACGGCGGGAGCCTACCATTCCTGTAGGATCAGCATGATGCATGAATGCAGCCCTGGCGAGTTACTCACTATTCTACCCTACTACTATTGGTGGATAGGAGACTCATAGCTGATTCATCTGTCTATGACCTTGAACTTTTTTTGCTGGGTTTAGGTAGCCCCTGTGGTTAGCTTGGAACCAGCAGACAGGAACCAGAACTAGAACTAGAACTACCATCATACATTCTGGTCCCTGTTCGCTGGTTCCAAGCTACCAGCAAGGGTTGCCCAAACCAAGCACCATCCAAGTTCAAGGTCACAGTGCCAGTTACCAGAGGACCTTGGGACAAGAGTAGCTGACGCTGTGCAGCTACTCAACTGTCTGAGTTGACATCCTAGTTTTTGCTGACTCATCTACAGTTTTTGCTGACTCATCTACAGTTTTTGCTGACTCATCTACAGTTTTATGGTGACTCATGTACAGTTTTTTGCTGACTCATCTACAGTTTTATGCTGACTCATGTACAGTTTTTTTGCTGACTCATCTACAGTTTTTGCTGACTCATCTACATAACGTTTGGTTCAGATTGTCCTGCACTTTGCATATTATTACATATTGATAAAACTGATGAACTTCAAACATAGCCCCATCATTTATGAATTTATCTTCAGTACAACAGAAAGGGTCTCCAACATACACAGGCTCAGCTGACTGCATAAACAAACATTTACCCCTTGCTAGTGATTGCATCAAAATGGCGCCAAAATGCCTCAAATTTTCACAAAGTGTACAATAAATATATCAAATTGAATCTTAGGTGAGTAGAAAAAGTGAAAAGTAATGCTACACATAGGGACGGACGGTTGGCTCTGTGAAAGCCACCACGGTGTTTCCAATAGACGACAATAAGGAAGATAAAATCTACATGAACTACTTCTACTCATAAGGCAGGACACAGATTCCTCTTTTTGCAATAAACACAGTGAAGCTGTGGAATGGTGTTGAGGCTTTCTGGTTCAGTCCTTCAGCTGACCCTATATACATCGATGTATGTGATTTAAGGCGCATTGCGTACCGTTAAGTCTCCCCCTGAGGACACTTTGTGACCTGGTATGGACGGTTTTGTCGTGGACGATAATTTACTGCTCACCAACATGACTGGTCAGCTTCTACAACTTCTACTATTTCCTACATCAAATGGCTGACCAATCTACAATTTGACATTCTACAATTTCCTACATGAAATGACAATGTACATTTTGACAAACAGTAGTATCACATGGCATGTAACTCAATAAATAGGACGGCAACATAGTACAGCGTTTCATGTCTGCTTCGTATTACAATCTCAGGTGTATGAACATTTCCTATAACATTATAATTGGTATCGTTATCACGCCCTTTTGTGTGAAGGGATCCTGGGGCGGGATGTAGGATGTAATCGGTATGTACACGTGGACGGACGCTGTGTGTACCGAGGTAAAGCACACACGGCCATTACCCCAGGTCAACAAGGGGTACACTGGGTGAACCGGGGACTGTCTGGGCGGCCATCTTGGTTCTTGGCGGCCATCTTGGTTCATGGCGGCCATCTTGGCCTTCTTGAGACAACACTAGTTATCTCACACTACTACATAACTCCTGTGAACATCGATCAGACCAGTCACCGCGATAATACCAGTCGCCGGTAAAGCAAAGTTTTTGTAACCCAAAATATAGCAACGACGAATGTTTGTTGTCCACCAGGGGTTGTTGTCTTTTTTATAGATGGTAGGACTAGAGGCTACACGGACACAGCTCCTGCCGCACGGCCGCACACAAGTCTCTCCTACTCATCTACCGTAACCCTTTAAGGACCGACTGATGCTGCAAGGCTTCATGTTAAGGACCACCCTGGGCGTGCAGAGATGACTGGTTGTGTAGTTGTGGTGCTGGCTCTAACTACTGACGGTGCTAACTGAAGCTGCCCAATCATCTGCGGTGGCCGCGGCCTCGGTCCACCATGCTGGTTTTGGGGCGCAGAGCTGGAAGACACAAACACAGCAAGATTAACACACAGCAGGGACTTATATAGGGCAGGAGGGTCAGACGTCTTATCAGGACGGATGTACCTGCGGGTAGCATCACAGTGACCTGCATCGGAATGGGACAGAAGTGATGTATGTTTACATAGGGGAGGAGATGAGTTGTTACTGAATGCAGTCAATGCTGAGTCATTGTGCAGTAATTACTGAGTACAGTAAATCAAATGCTGAGTCACTGTGCAGTAATTACTGAGTGCAGTAAATGCTGAGTCACTGTGAAGTAATTACTGAGTGCAGTAAATGCTGAGTCACTGTGCAGTAATTACTGAGTGAAGTAAATGCTGAGTCACTGTGCAGTAATTACTGAGTGCAGTAAATGCTGAGTCACTGTGCAGTAATTACTGAGTGCAGTAAATGCTGAGTCATTGTGCAGTAATTACTGAGTGCAGTAAATGCTGAGTCATTGTGCAGTAATTACTGAGTGCAGTAAATGCTGAGTCACTGTGCAGTAATTACTGAGTGCAGTAAATGCTGAGTCATTGTGCAGTAATTACTGAGTGCAGTAAATGCTGAGTCATTGTGCAGTAATTACTGGGTGCAGTAAATGCTGAGTCATTGTGCAGTAGTTACTGAGTGCAGTAAATGCTGAGTCATTGTGCAGTAATTACTGAATGCAGTAAATGCCTAGTCATTGTGCAGTAATTACTGAATGCAGTAAATGCTGAGTCATTGCACAGTAATTGCTGAGTGCAGTAAATGCTGAGTCATTGTGCAGTAATTACTGAATGCAGTAAATGCTGAGTCGCTGCAGTAATTACTGAGTGCAGTAAATGCTGAGTCACAGTGCAGTAATTACTGAGTGCAGTAAATACTGAGTCACTGTGCAGTAATCACTGAATGCAGTAAATGCTGAGTCATTGTGCAGTAATTACTGGGTGCAGGAACTCACTTTGGACACAAACAGAATTGATACTCCTGTTTGCGGTAATCACAGGTTAAACAAGGGACAGGTGGGTGCGTGTTGAGTGAGTGAGGAGCAGGTTATGAACACTGGAGCCACGTCTCTTGTTGTCAAACTATTACATCAGTAATAATTACAAATGAGGCCCGGGAGGGGACAATAACTTGTTACATAGTCCTTGTGTGCCTGCTGGGCCATTATATGTTAATTAATGAGCCACATGGGAGCAGGAGGGGGGGGGAGGGAGGGAGGGGAGAGAGGGGGAGAGGAGGCAGGCAGGAGAGGGTAGGGTAGAGGGAGGGAGGGGAGAGAGGGGGAGGGGAGGCAGGCAGGCAGGAGAGGGTAGAGGAGAGGGTAGGGGAGAGGGAGGCAGGGGAGAACGGGGGAGGGGAGGGGGGGGGAGAGGATAGTGTACAGGGAAGGAGGGGAGAGAGGGGGAGGGAAGGAGAGAGAGGGGGAGGGGAGGGGGAGGGAGGGGAGAGAGGGGGAGGGGAGGCAAGCAGGACAGGGTAGGGTAGAGGTAGGGAAGGAGAGAGAGGGGGAGGGGAGGCAGGCAGGAGAGGGGAGGGTAGAGGTAGGGAAGGAGAGAGAGGGGGAGGGGAGGCAGGCAGGAGAGGGTAGGGTAGAGGGAGGGAGGGGAGAGAGGGGGAGGGGAGGGGGGGAGGAGAGAGAGGAGGGCGGAGGGAGTGGATTGAGGGCAGGAGAGGGCGGCAGGGCAGGAGAGGGAGGGATTTTACATGTTCTAAGCCAATCAAAAAATATTCAAAATGCAATAGCTCAGCAATCGCTGGTCTGATTGACTCAATTCTTGAAGCGTTTGAAAGCTGGTATGAGATGCTTTCTGACTACTGTTTTTAGTAACTCGGGGTGTGGGGTGTACTGTACCTTGGTCGGGTGCCTTGGTGCCCTGGGCGGCCCGTGGGTCGGTGTGTGGGGGGGGGGGGGGGGCTGTATGGGGGTGTGGGGGGTACTGTACCTTGGTCGGGTGCCTTGGTGCCCTGGGCGGCCCGTGGGTCGGTGTACCGGTTCACCAGTTGGTGGTCGTTAGTTAACTGTACGTCCTGCTCCCCAGTCTGGTTACTGCAAATACAATGTGAAATAAAACCTAAGTATAATATCCTTCTGTGTACAAACTGTGTACAAACTTGAATTTTTGCTGTTGTAAAATCCTTGCCTCCTTCCCTGCTCTACACTCAATGCAGGGCCAGGAATTTGCTGAGTTTGTAAAGGTTTCCTTTTTAAAATATCATTATTCTGTGATAACAGTAATATTAATCAACTTAATTGATAGGTCCTGAGGTTGATTATAATCATACCTGCCCCCCCCCCTCTGGAATGGACCCAAGGAATTCAATGGTTCTATTGGTTTGTTGCTAATACAGCTGGCTGCCTAGCAACAGCTATTCTAATTGTTATTCTGCCTAGCTATTCTAATTGTGTATCTGCCTAGCATAGCGACAATTTAATTAATTAAAACAGTTGTGACGTCGCACTGACGTCATGCAGTGCCTAGGGGATTCTTTTACATAGCAACAACCACAGTTCTTGTGATAATGGATTAGTTGCTGGTATCTGATGCTTGATTAGTATTATATAAGACATTCTACTGGGAGTGACACTTCTCGAGTAATAACCCCCTTTTCAAGGAAACAAGAGCTCAAAATAGCCCACACATTTCTACCCAAGACCAAAATACTCTTATTCACAAACCTGTGTGCTAATTAATGACAGGAGGCCCGTTGGGCCCAGGTAGTTTTAGGATATATGAATTGCCTTCAAAAGTGATGGATATCTTTTATACATAATTCAAGTAGTAATTATCATCACAGAAAGCAAAAAACAATGCCTACTAACTCTGTTTGGCCAGGTAAGTCCATTTAACACATGTTTTGTAATAAAATGAAACCCTTTTACTCAGTTTTCTGTGTAGTCAGCGCTACCCATTGGGCACAGAGCATCGAATCAACGTTGATAAATGGTCCACTATGTTGAATCAATTTTGAATCAACGTTGATTCAATTCTGAACATGGTTTTGTTCCCACTGGGTAGCGGCTGTCCTTGGAATGTGGTTCCAACTTCCTTGTTGGTACTGCAATGGCGCTTACTTTACCAATTTAATTCGTGGTATCTCTAGGCTGGAGCCTTACTAACTGATATAATGTGGAAGCATCAACTCCTATCTGCTGATATGTCATATGTTATTACATCATGTTTTATATCTAGGCCAGACCAAAAAAAACAACAGTTGGTCAATGGATTTCACGCACCTTATTTTCGGAAATGGAAATTTCTTCTTTAAAAAGAAGAGAAGAAATTGTCAATGGAGTTCGCCTCTTTTTTTCTTCTGGTGATTTCCCCAGTTCAACCAATTAATTCTCTTGTTATGGGTACATTAAGAACTTTTGTCGGAGGCTGGGTGAAAAAAATGAAAAAAGTTGCTCGCTCCACTTTTCCACCTACAAAATCCATAGACAAAAAAATATCGCTCGCTCGCACCATTTTTTGAAAAGTGAAATCCATTTTTGATTTTTTTGTTGGTGTGGCCATAGCAGAGAATGAATGTATTTGGGTTGTTTAGCACTGTGACAGGCACAGGTCCGGGAATGCGGCCTACCTGTCTGAAGGCTAGGAACAAAATTCTCCAGGAGCGTTCACAAATAGCCCATAAAAAAGCATGGATCAGATGGGAATAAGTGGTGAATCGACCCTACACACAGTCTATTTGGTGACCGTTAAAGTGGCATGGTCCGATCTTTCCCATATTTTAAATGTGTTTCGAATGTCATATTTGGAGGATAGGGCATAATGCACATTGTCATCTATGAGCAATAAGAGTCTAATTAGAAGTTCAGATGTGGCCCAGGTAGGCCTATAGTATTTTACAGTGTATTTTTAATAGGGGAATTATAGTGTGCACTCCAAAAGTATAAATTGGGCCATAATCTGATATTACCTGGTAAGTCAAATTCTAGGCTGAATTCTAAGAAATGAAATGAAATAACGTAGGTAGCACATGACATATAATATATGATATAAGACAATATGATATTGTCTTGGGAACCCTTCTGCTTCATTTCTAACTAAACTGATATTTGAGCCCTAATCATCTGACAGTTAATCATAGAGGCAGTGTTGGGTTCCGGCCCCCAGTTAATGACATAGCCCCCCCCTACCCCCCCCCCCCACACACAGACGTCAGTACCGCACACACTGCTGGGTTTCTCTAATTATAAGTTTAATTATAGCTGCTTCCTTCTTTAATCAGATGGTTGTTGTTGTAGGGCACGGTGCAGGTCCTGACCTCATACCAAACCCACACCTACTGCAGGGAGTGCTCATTCTATAACAACATGGGGAGGGGAGCGTTGGTGGATTTGGGGGGGACCAAAAAATTTTGGACCCCTTGACGGGGTGGACCAAAAAAACTTGGACCCCTCTTGAGGGGGGGGGGGACCAAAAATATTGCACCCCTTTTTAGCGAAAAAGCCAGCGCGTTACTATAGCTCAAAGGGGTCGGCTGCGCTCAATTTTAACTTGCCTGAGGAGGGGACCAAAAAATTTTCGACCTCTCCTGTGGGGGGGGGGGGGGACAAAAAAAAATAAGCGAAAATGCACCGACCCCCCCTGTTTTAAAATGAAATGACCACTCCCTTAGTGCATTGTGTAATGCCCAAATACCTTAAATCCCTGCCTTTAAGACCCATAAATATATTTTGGCATTTATCTTTTCTAGAATACAGATTTTTATCTTAAATCTCAAAGGGTATGTCTTAAAGGTAGGGTTTTAATATATCAAAGATCAAACAAATTTCATTCCCAAATTAGGGAGTTGTCCTGAAAGCGGGTCGTCTTAAAGGAGGGGTTTTACGGTAAGTCAGGATTCTTGGTAGAATGTGTGATTCTCAAAGATCCACACAATCCTTAATTGTATTTTCTGTATGGACAGCAATATAGCAAAGGCAGAATGAGGTACCTTTCTCTACTTCTCAAGAAAAATGGTGCCTTTTACAGTGGTCAGGGATGAAAGTCGACTATGTAAAAAAATCTTGAAGATATAACATACCTCATAACTACATTATAGAGCATATGAATGTTTATGCATCTATAGACACATATATCTAGTGCTGTGCAGCAGGATTTGTCATGTCTATATTCTCCTGGACGTCATCTCCTGCTGAGGAGAAGCATTTGTCATGTCCATGTGATCATGGACGTTATCTCCTGCTGAGGAGAATGAGAAATCTGTCCATACACTCTCCATGCATAGCACCTTAGTTTCAGTGGCTAAGCCTCATGTGAAGAGTGTAAATGCATAGGACTATAGAGGAGAGAGAGGGCTTCAAGGTTTCTCAAGTTAACTTGAAATTGGCTGAGAAAAACTTGACACTGAGATCAGTGTGGTGTAGCCTGTCTGTGTATGTGTAGGACCACTGAGGATGAACCAGTGATGATTCTGCTGTCTTATCATAGGATTACACAAACAAAATAAGTTTGTTTGAGTTTACATTGAGTAATTATCAAATATATCCTAAACTTGATTTCAGGGAAAAACTTGAAGACTTTCATCCCTGAGTGGTGCTTCAACAAGTAGCCTAATCAACTCAATTCAACAGACGCCATTATTGATGATGTCACATGCCGTGAAGTATTGGTGAGGGTTATTTCATGGGCTCATTTGGTTAAATCAATAAAAACATAAAAGTCTTTATGGATAAAAGTCAAGGGTTGGAGATGCATGGAGGCCCCTATCTCCTGCAGGGTTTTGAGATAACGACACGCGGGGTGACGTCGGGTTGTTGCTGCACAGTGCTACCCCCACACCCTCCTCAGACACAACTGATGCATGTCTCTAAAAGATGACATTTGTCGTCACAATGCATCAATGCAGCCCCAGCGAGTAACTAGCCCGTGCTACATTGGTGTATCATGCTTCTGGTGATTGGCTTATTAACGAATAGAACCTGGCCGGGAGGGCACAGTACAGCGTCCTACCATGCCTGGGGCGCGGCACAATTATGTCACAATGACAAAACAGGCTCAATGTCCTGGCAGTCTAAGTCAATCATAACTAATGGAAAAATGACTTGCAACAATAACACCGGAAGTACATGGCCCCTGTGGTGTAAGGGAGTTACCAGTGACGTCACTATAGAAATGACAAAGGCAACAACAGTATGGTATTATCTCCCAGGTGTTCGCATATAGGAATTACTAACTATTTACTAAATTGACTTTCTTGAAAAACATCAGATATATACAGTCATTTTTTTATGCCGAAATAGTGGCGTAGCCACCTGGTGGTGCCGCCAGGCACCACCAGAACGAGGTATATGATGTTTGCACTTTGCCAGAAGTCAGAACGGGCGCCGCCATCTTGGATTGTGCCGCCATCTTGGATTAAGGTGTCACAACACAAATTGATGCTATGTGATAACAATAATATAAATCAACCTTTGATAGTTCCTGAGGTTGATTATAATCTTACCTACCCCCCTAATATGGACCCAAGGAATTCAATGGTTCTATCTGTTTGTTGCTAATACAGCTGGTTACCTAGCAACATCTATTCTAATTGCTTATCTGCCTAGCAACACACATTTCCATGGTCCTGAGGTTGATTATAATCATACCTACCCCCCCTAATATGGACGCAAGGAATGCAATGGTTCTATTGGTTTGTTGCTAATACAGCTGGTTGCCTAGCAACGGCTATTCTAATTCTTTATCTGCCTAGCAACACACATTTCAATGGTCCTGACATTGATTATAATCATACCTACCCCCCTAATATGGACCCAAGGAATTCAATGGTTCTATCGGTTTGTTGCTTTTACAGCTGGTTGCCTAGCAACGGCTATTCTAATTGTTTATCTGCCTAGCAACACACATTTCCATGGTCCTAAGGTTGATTATAACCATACCTACCCCCCCTAATATGGACCCAAGGAATTCAATGGTTCTATTGGTTTGTTGTTAATACAGCTGGTTGCCTAGCAACGGCTATTCTAATTGTTTATCTGCCTAGCAACGCACATGTCCATGGTCCTAAGGTTGATTATAACCATACCTACCCCCCCTAATATGGACCCAAGGAATTCAATGGTTCTATCAGTTTGTTGCTAATCCAGCTGGTTGCCTAGCAACGGCTATTCTAATTGTTTATCTGCCAAGCAACACACATTTCCTTACCCCCTAACATGGACCCAAGGAATTCATAGGAAATGCCATATTTGAAGTAATATCATCCTTCCCCCTGATAACCCCTTCCCGGCCCTGCTTTTTTGGTGTCTTGAATCGGTTCCCTTCAAACATACCAACCATGTAAACATTATGTTTCTTCAAATGCAAGAATTGCGGTTGTTGCCGCGTATAAAAATGCCTGAGGCATTTTTTTACGCGGCAACAACTGCAATTCTTGTTTAGTGTGTTTTTTCAAACAAAAAAGCCTTTGATGGATTTCGCGCACCTTATTTTCCGGAAATGGAAATTTTTCTTAAAAACTTCTTTACTCTAGATTCCCGCAGATCAACCAATTTAAATTTTTTTTGGCATGAGTTCCCTTAGAACTTTTGTCGCAGACTTGGTAAATAAAAAAATTGCAAATTTTATCAGAAGAAAAAACCCAACTCACAGAATGATGGTGTGTTTCTCCTTAGTTACTTACAGTATAATGGTGTGTTTCTCCTTAGTTACTTACAGTATAATGGTGTGTTTCTCCTTAGTTACAGAATGATGGTGTGTTTCTCCTTAGTTACTTACAGTATAATGGTGTGTTTCTCCTTGCGTCTGAGTTCTGAGTTGTCAGAGAAGAGGATGGTGTGGTAGGTCTGGGGCAGGTCGCAGGTGGGCAGGATGCCGCGCGCCCCCGGGGTCACCTGCTTCAGGATCCCATTGTATACGAGTAAGTCGTCCACCAGTAGCTGTAACATACAAGATATAGACACATATAGAGCTTTATAGCACCATGTATCAGGCAGGATCCCGTTATACACCAACAGGTCGTCCACCAGTGAGTGTAACATACAAGATATAGACATGATAGAGCTTTATAACACCATGTATCAGGCAGGATCCCGTTATACACCAACAGGTCGTCCACCAGTAAGTGTAACATACAAGATATAGACACATATAGAGCTTTATAGCACCATGTATCAGGCAGGATCCCGTTATACACCAGTAAGCCGTCCACTAGTAAGTGTAACATACAGATACAGCCCTGTCAGGTGTAACATGATATATAGACAAAGGTGCACGAGTTTTTGGTCTGTTGGAGGGTTATTTCAAGAGTCGACCCTAGGGCCGTATTTCACGAGGCCGCAGGCCGAGTGAAATATGACCCTCAGGTCAACAAGTGTTACACACCAGGAGGTCGTAACTGGAATACCCATAACCCTTTATGTACCACATAATGCCGACATATAACCCTGTAAGGACAGCATAAGGTAAAAAAAAAAAAAAAAAAGAGGTTTGTTTCAGGTCAAATTTAGGTTTACAACATTTCTGAAAAAAAATTCCCATTTTTACAGTTTTGGGTCGATTTTAGGGTATCTAGAAGAGCTTTAAAAAAAAAAAAAGGAAAAAAAAAGAAAGAATCCGATCTACCAACCCTAGAGTTTCTTCATATGCTCCCTGAATCAAACCTTTTTTTTATTTGGCCTAACCAGTCGTCCCCCAGTAACTGCTGCACCTTCCCAGCAGAGCTCCTGTGTTACGTAAGGACCTGCCTCTCCCTGGACGCCATTTCTTGTTTCATTTTATCCCATATTGGGAATTCCAATTACAAAGCAATTCAGGGGAAAAATACTGGTCCAATGAAATGAAATATTTTTCATGAACCTAATTTGAAAATATAAGTTTAATAAATAATCTATTATCATTAATTGTCAGCCAGAAACGCCGTCTTTAAGTACCTTTTCGTGTTAATTGCAAATTATCAGCACACAAAGCGTTTCCAAAGGCAACAGAAATTTAAATATGGTGAGAATGAGAATCAATTAGCAATAACAAAACACCAATTGGCACAGGATTGTGCTCTTTTACATTAGTAAGAAGTAGAGGGGATCCCTTTCACACAGAAGCACCTCTCCTCTCAGACAATCGATTTGCAAACTCAAAGCCAGTTTTAGTTGTTTGTTGGAGACAAAATATTGATTCCACAGTTTTATATCAACATAACAAGTAGTTCGCTATTGAAATCTGAGAAAAAAAAAGGAGGCTGAGTTCTGTAAACGATCCGCTGAGACAGGAATATGACAAGCAGTCTTGATATTGACTGCATGAGCTAAACTTAAAGAAGGGAACTTGGGGACAGTATGGGCAGTGGAAGGGAACTTGGGGACAGTGGAAGGAAACTTGGGGACAGTGGGAGGGAACTTGGGGACAGTGGAAGGGAACTTGGGGACAGTGGAGGGGAACTTGGAGAAAGTGGAGGGGAACTTGGGGACAGTGGAGGGGAACTTGGGGACAGTGGAAGGGAACTTGGGGACAGTGGAGGGGAACTTGGGGACAGTGTTAGCAGTGGAAGGGATACATTGCAGGCAACAGAAGGAACTTACAAGAAGGTTGTGGTCATTCTTGGAGCAGTTAGGGACATTAGATGCACAGAAGTTGTGTTCCAGGGTTGGGACCGACCAGATTTTCTCTTTCTTTTACCCATAGCATTCAAAATAAGAAAATAATTATGAGAAAGGGGACAAATTTCCTTTCATAACTTTTCTTTTTTAGGCCTTATTTATAAAGGTCACTTACAGCAAAGTCCTTGACACCGCGGTTGGCCGTCTTGGAGTAGTTCCAGAGTTTGATCATGGAGATCTGCATGGGTTGGTCGAAGATGACGTAGATCTTGTTGAGTAGGCCGGGCAGCACGGGGGCTAACCACATACTCTTACCGTCCTGAGTGGCGTTAATCCCGTTAATGAGTTTGTCCGGTGTCCGTACGTCTCCCTCCACCCCCTCCAGTACATTAACACTGTCTGGGTACGCTGAGATGTCTGAATGAGGAAAAAAAAAAAAAATTTGAAAATAGAAAAATATATATTTTGAGAATAGCAAGAGTTTTCACCTACTTCATCAGTAACTGCTATTTTTCTCAAAAATCTTACTTTGATTGTAATGTATTCAACCGTGGATATATTCTCACATTTTAATAGAAATTAAAAATCCGTGACTTTTTCGTATGCATTAAGTACACACAAATTGTTGCCGACTTTCACTCTTCACCAATATGTATAACTGTGAAGATAAATATGGAGTGTCATGTGATCTTTCCTCTTTATTTAAAGAACTCTCTCTGTTTCAATTTTGTTTACCTGCGCCCCTTATGCCGCTTTAAAATGACCGTCAATACAATAGAGGCAGAACACTTACTGTTCTCTGTGAGTTTGATGAGGTTTCCTTCTATGTCGTAGAATTCGAGGCCGTTGAGCCCGATGTAGTACGGGTCTCCCCAGGACGACATGAGCTGCAGCTGGTAGATGACTGACACACGTTAAGGATTTGTATTTTTGCTTGAGGAAAACTCTTTTTTGTTGCCATTTTTTTATGAAAAAAAAGGGACAAAAATGGACAATAACTGTCATATTTGGTACTGTATCAAATTATAGTTAATAATACATATTCTTCACTTTTAAGGATCAATTAATTCTTAACAATCAAAATGTGAATTTTGGTCACAAATGTATTATCCTAAAAAAACTCCCTCGTCAGATTTCTTAGACTTTGGTGATGAGAAACCACTTTTTTTTTGAGTGGCTTAACAATAGCTTGAAAAAAAATGAGTAAATTGAAAAAAATTGGAATCCTCTTGCTAGGCGGGGGGGGGGGGGGATGGGGGAGAAAATTTGGTACGCCTGTGTGGAATACCACTAACCCCTGTGACCACTCTTTAAACTTTGTAGGGGATGTTCTTCTATAAATAGTGTGTTGTTGCCAACCATCAGGTGGATGTTTTCCCTCCAGCAGTAAACACAGCTGACAGGGGGCCACCTGTCAGACTGAGGCTGCAGGTTACAGCTACCATTAAGTCCCACCCATAACCCGACTTGGGGGACATCACATGAGACCAAATAATAAGAAAAAAGGTTCGTTTCAGATAACACGGGATGAAAATCTAGGGTCGGTAGGGCAGATTCTTTTTTTAAACTTTTTTTTCCCTTTTTAGTCCCTCGTGTAAAAATGGGGAAAAAATTCTAAGATTTTGTAAACCTAAAATTGACCCCAAAAAAATTGTAAAAATATAAAAGTTTCTTCAGAATTGCATAAAAAAGTAGGTTCGGCCCTGTTTTGATAGGGTCCGCCGGGTAACCTGAAACAAACCTCTTTTTTTTTGGCGGGGGACGTGAAAACCACCATTTTAGTACTGTATTATACTTATCAAACTCCTTGTATGACCTGCACACTGAAGGTTTGTTTGCGTAGAACATGCAGGAATTTACAGTAACTGCAGGACAACAGGCAAACTGTGGAAATATGTGGACACCGTCTTGTGTGAGAGTTTCATAAATTACTAGAGTATTAAATTAGGCATTTTGAGACCATGCAGCCATTGTTCCACATGTCGCGGCACGCTGGTTATATCACCGGGTGTTAATGAGACCTACCTGACACTTAACGCTAAAGCCACACTTTAAAAAAGATTGAACGTGTGATTTACATCACAAATGACTCAGGGCCAGGGTGTCCCAACTCATGTCCCATGTCCCAACTCATGTCCCATGTCTCAACTCATGTCCCATCTCATGTCCCATGTCTCAACTCATGTCCCATGTCCCAACTCATATCCCATGTCCCAACTCATATCCCATGTCCCATCTCATGTCCCATGTCCCATTTCATATCCCATGTCCCATCTCATGTCCCATGTCCCATTTCATGTCCCATGTCCCATTTCATATCCCATGTCCAATCTCATATCCCATGTCCCATCTCAGGGCCAGGGTGTCCCATCTCATATCCCATGTCACATCTCATGTCCCATGTCACATCTCATGTCCCATGTCTCAACTCATGTCCCAACTCATGTCCAATGTCCCAACTCATGTCCCAAACCCCGACATTGTGTTGTGCCATACAGACAGAAAGGAGATTTGGGGTGGGACGATGTTTGGCGCCTTTGTCGCGGTGTGGGTGTCTACAAATCTCTTACAAAAAGCGTCTCACCATATTTTTTCCTTTTCGTAACATTGGATTAACAATAAAAAACAACATAGTAGACGAGATGTTCATGCTAGTACTGTCTAGTTTGTCCACTATACTGAAGAAATCTGATCTTTTTGAGACATGAACTTTAGAAACAGATTTTTTATGTTAAAATGGTTTCAATCTTTCTGTTTCTTGAACCAGCATGTAGATGAACATTTTGTCTAGTGGCCCAACATTTTTGACTCATTTTGTTGTAGGCCTAGTGATGCGGGCAAAGAGTGATGGTACATTTTGGACAGTCCGTCCTGCGTAGGCGGCACATAAGACTTGTGGGTTCCAAGGAACCCTGAGTCAAAAAGTCTGTTTCCGGTGGAGCAGGTGGGCTAGAAATAACTCACCCTAAGTGTGGCCTCACCTCTAACCACGTCCTGTCACTAACACACACGACGACTACGTGTTAACAAGGCGTTAATACACTCAAATTAAGCTACTACGAATTCGGTTACAAAATTTTGTCAGATATAACAAACAAATTGCTGTGCCCAGATTCTTTCCCATGCATTTCTATAGTAAATAAATCCTGTTATAACGAATCTTTTCAGATGTAAATTCGCTTATAACGATTTTCTTTTGGCTGTGTAGTGATTTTATGATTGACAAGCTACTTTTTTCTTTGATTTCCTCCCACCTAGAGCCAGTTACAGAGGCAGGGGGCTTCTGTCTTCGATGTCCACTCACCTGGGGGGAGGGGTGGGGGGGGGGGGGGGACAGAGACACTAGAGCCGGGTACAGGGACGAGTGGGACTTCTGCCTGAGACACCTTTCCTTTAAGAGGGACCGCCCTAATTGTAGAGTCTGAGTGTAAAGGATACATCCGCAGGGGACCTGAGCGCCTCATACTCCTCATCCAGGTTCACACTGTCTCTGTAATACACAAACATACATGACTTATAATGTATATAACCACAAACACTGTCTCTGTAATAAAAACAAACATGTCTTAAAATGTATATAACCACAAACACTGTCTGTGTAATACACAAAACATACATGTTTTAT